>ML781054.1:97153-117523 GCA_009831015.1 Picea engelmannii
TTTCAATGTTTGTTTTATGAGTCCAAAGAAAGAAAACTCAGGGGTTTTTCATGTTTTGAGAGTCTGAAAAACACTTAAAGAGAACTCTCCCAGTTCCTTTTTCATAAATTAGTCTGATGAGACCGAAAAAGAGATAAACTATCGCTCAACAGACATTTTCTTCAAATACTTTAACGAGCGTGAAAATAACAAGATCGCTTTGCAATGTTTTCATGTTTAGAGAGTCTAAAAAGAGCTTAAAGGGAACTCCAGGGGGTTCATTTTTCATATAACCTTTATGAGTCCGAAAAAGTAATAAAAGTATACTTGGTTACATTCTCATTGATTTACGAGCACGAGAAAAATGAAGACTAAGTTCGGTAACTTATTCTCATGTATTTACGAGCATGAGAAAGAACAAAGACTAAGCTCGGGATTGTTTTCATTTTTACACAAGCTTTAAAACAAAACAAAACTACGCTTGGGATAGATTTTAATTTTTACACAAGCTTAAAAACTAAACAAAACTATGCTTGGACCTGGTTTCATTTTTAGACAAGCTTGAACCAGAGGAAACTATGCTTGAGGTAGGTGGTTTCATTTTTACACAAGCTTGAACCATATAAAACTATGCTTGTGACTTCCCAATGCATAACACATGGAAGGTTGGTACTTAGCCCCCAACTTAAGAAACTAGCGGTTGTACTTCAGCATGAAGTCTAGAGGCTGGAATTATTGCCCCCCAAGCTTCATTTCATCCAACGACAAAGGCGGAGGAAATGAAGCTTCAAATACTAGACGAAGGACTTGACTCAAATAGAGAGGGGGAAAACTATTTCATTTTTTAATGAGCTTGACATAGAAACAAGAACTATGCTCGTAACCTTTGTTTCATTTTTTAACGAGGTTGCTACAGAGATGCAAAAAACTATCCTCGTAAGAGGTTTTATTTTTTAGCGAGCTTGAAATTAGAAAACTATGCTCAAACACCTCTATTTCATTTTTTAACGAGGTTTCCTCAGAGAATCAAAAACTATCCTCGCCCCTCTCTTCTTGATCATGGATTCCAAGAGGACAATGCTCTGGAATGACACCATGTCAAGGGACAAAACTCGGTCATGGCTTACAAGAGGTCTTCACTGGAAGGAAGAAACACACTCTGGAAGGACACCATGTTGAGGGTCACGACAGGAGTAAATATATCAAGCTCTAACAACCCTATCGAAGAGATTACCATGTCAACTACTGGATCTAAGTCATTAGAAGTTGAAGCCATGGGTGACAATGCCACATAATTGACCTGTGGCAGGGGCGATACTGTTTGCATACAAGAACCATTCAAGGAGGCAATCTAGGTGGGGTCAATGAATGAAAGTTGATCAACAGTCACAACTCGTCCATCATGAGGGAAAGATATCACACGAAAAAGAGTAGACACAATATCTTTCATGGCATAGACATAATCTCTCCCAAGGAGTAAAGAAAAATCCAAGGGGTCTTGGACTACCATGACATCGATATAGACAGTTTTCCCTCCCAGAGTTACGGGAAACTAAGGAAAGGTCCCTAAAGGTTGACTAGTTCTTCTGTTAAAAGCTAACATATTTTGCGTAACCGGCACAAGTGGAGGACAACCCAAAGCTTGCCAAGAAATAGAGGATAAAATACTAACAGACGAACCTTCATCTATCAGTGTCTGAGGAACATCCTGACCACAAACGTGTACTGTAATCTGGAAAGGAATGTAAGAGGGAAGACGAGGTACAGTTAGCACACCCCAATCAAAATGGTTGGCCTCATAACTTGGAGGGGGTCCTACGGGAGAAGGAGGAATAGCCCTCAGCATGGTAGATTATGTATCAAAAAGAAAAACATGGGTAGTATCGGGATTACTCTCTAGCGGGAGGGTAGGATTGACCGATGGAGAGATCAAATCGACCACTTGGGTTTCATTCTCCAGGGGGAGAATGGGGTCGACAGGTGGAAACGGATCGACCACTTGGGTTTCACTCTCTGAGGGGAGAGTGGGATTGACCGAGGATGGTATCGGATCAACCACTTTGTCAACTGGTTCAACTAAGGACGCTACCAGATTGACGACATGATCAACCGGATTGACTGATGAAGGGACCAGAGTGATCATTCCATTAACTATTGGAGGGTCGAGAGAAAGCTTATGGTAAGAAGTTGGAAGTTGAGGTTGTGAAACAGTCATGTCTTCCAATAATTTAGAGGCATATTCCATATGAGGGCAAAGGTGAGTTAGATGACTCCCTTTGCATAACAGACACGAGAACTTGACTCTACTTTTCTTCTTCTCAACGGTATCTTGACTAGTTTATGGGAGGCCATCAACATGTTTTTTAGAGGCTGATGACACGGGTTGGCGAGGGTGTGTAGACCAAGATTCTATAACCTTGGATAGACTAGGGAAATCCTTAAGAAGATGGATACCCTTACAAAGCCTGCAAGGGTACTTGGTCTTACGGGTTGTTTGGGTGATCTTGACATCATCAACACTCCCAACACGATTAACAGTAACTGGTTGTTTTACAACATGTTTGACAGTGGTTGGAGGTTTTGACCCTTGTTTATCTTTCTTCTTCTTAATATTCCTTTTCTTCTTCTTCTTATTCACCGGGTTACTAGCTTCAAAACTTTCACCCAATGAAGAAGATGAAACAGAAGGCGACATTGCAAGCGAAGAAGGCGAAGAAGACCTTACTGGTGAAGAAGGTGAAGGATCAACATGAGGTTGATTCTCTTGGGGGGAAGTGCTTGTGACTGAAGCACTAACTGCATTCTGGATTACCTGAGTGGAAAACAACCATACCGGTAATCCAATAGTGAGACATGGAAGGCTCAAAGTAGCGATGTGAGGAGGACCAATGTTTCCATAAGAAGGAAAAACAAAAGGTTCCCCTGGAGCAGGGGTTCCTTCATTGGTCATTCCAAGAACTGACACCATTAAATAAATCCAACCTAGAGTTTGCTAGGGAAAACAAACAGCACACGCTAAAAATCTAGGAAGCAAGAAAACAAACAAAACCTTCTTACAATGAGCACACTAGTTGGTGATGAAATCCAACATCGCAGGAACAATGTAAGAAGGGGCTGAGATAGATCCGGTGGAAAAGTTACGTTGACGACCTGCTTAACGGACTTACACCCTGGTGCAAACTCCCACACATAATCGTGGGTATACCCTCCAAGGAGTCTGAGTGAGTTTGGCCAACATCGATTCCAGGTACCATGAAGACTTGCCCCTCCACAGTCACCTCGTGTAAAGAACCTAGAGAGATAGGCCACTAAAGTTACCAATCACTACAGTGATCCCTGGGGAAATAGTCGATGGTCCGATCCACGCGCAAGGGCAGGGTATCTAGCCCAAAATCAACTTGAAAGGCTTCCACTCATCATTGTGGGTATACCTCTCAAGCGACCCCCATAATACACATAATCTCTACACCAAGACCAACAAAGCAGGGTGAGTAACTCTGCTAGTCTCAATGCGACCTCGTGATTGACCCTTGTGTTAGAAGGGCTTCCCAGGACAAAATGTAATAAATGGATTTAACTGCTCCCTAACTCAAGATTCTATGTTTGTTTGCAACTTTGGAAAGTTATCTTTCACACCTATTCCAAAGCCCTACGACTAATCTAATGTAGGTTTGCTACTAGAGAATATAAAAATGTCTAATCAATTTTTATAAGCGCTTTATTTTATGGTTGTTGTTACTCAAAAGGAAGATGGCATGGACAATATGGTGTTTTGACCGACTCGAAAATTATGCAAAGAGATGAAGATGCAATCTTTTCATTTCGATGAAAGCTATGCTACGAGAAGGAGAAAACATTTATCATTCCTATATGCACAATGTCCCAAAATATATTAAACTTATCAATATCAAGATTCTCAATAAATGAGAAAAAGGTATTGAACACCAATGCATGATTCATGGCCCCCCCCCCGGCCATGAGGGGGAAATGTTTTCATAATTTAAGATCAAAAAATGCCAAGAATCATGCAATTTCTCTACTTCAAATGCAAGGATGCCCCCAATCTAATATAAAGCAAGAAATTAAATCTTTTCGTTTCAAAATTTTCACTTAAAGAATTAATGAACTTTCTTAAAACAAAGAAACCCAAACTAAAAGTTTTCTTTTAAAGAGAACTATTCAGAAGAAATCTAATCTTTCCCAAAACAATTCTAAAGAAAACACATGCTTTGTAATTGAAAGACACTCAAAGCAAGAGACTAATCCTTCAAAAACAAACAAACAAAGATGGCTAAAAGCAACTCAAAGAATGTCAAGAAGACTGTAAACAGATCAATATAGGGTCCAAAAGTTCAATCCAGATGATCAAAGCAAAACTGGGTCATCAAAAGATGACGAGACCCAATCCAAAAAAGTTTACAAATAAGTTCACAGCCTAGCAATAGAGTGCAGTGCGAGAATTAGTTATTCTCGCAGGCTAGACATTGGTAGGGTGCGAGAATTTCTCACCTAACTGAACAGTAGGGTGCGAACATCAATGATTCTCGCAGACCACTAAAGGGTACAGTGCGAGAATGGGTATAAACAAGAAAAAAATTGAAAAAGGGCTAAATTTGAGTGAACTTTCAGATCCAGAGAGTCTGGATGGATCTCCCACAGACTCAGAGATAAGAAAAAAATAAATCAAAGCAAGGGAAACTAGACTAACTAGGAAACAATACGTTTTCCAGTGGAGTCGCCAATTTTGTTATCGGACTAATCGGTAGGTGCGAACACTAACAAATCTCCCTAGATCCACCTAGATCTAGAATAAAACAGAACAGGATATGGCTCTTTCCCTAAGTTTTGAATATTGAATTTACTAACTAAAGAGGGATGGGTGACATACCATTTAAATGTTGCTTCCTCTCACCATCGCCATCCTAGCTCCGTTCCAATGCTCATACAATGATGATGCTGCAAAAGAACGCAACCGACCAAAGTGATAGTAATAGCATAAACTCAATATAAACCTATGTATGTGATCAAGGAATCATACAATAAAACACAACAAGCTTTATAGGAAAGAATCATATTGTTGTATCATATTAAATGTGAAAGAAAGATTACAACCATGGCCTTGATGTCGTAAGGTCCCTTCCAACTGTCCTTCGTTCCCCACACACTTTCACTACAAGAATTCTGAGAGCACAGATATGATAATATTCACAATCTATCTTGACAAAGTGGCTCACCAAGCTAATCCCAAAAGCTCCAAAGCTAACCAAAGCTACAAGATCAAGAACCCCTTCTCCATGAGAGCTCCTCTCCTTTTATAAGTTGAAGAGGATAAGGTGAGGAGGTTAGGATGATCCCACTAAATCATGAAAGCAAGTAAGATACAAACTATTCGGATGCCACCTCACCATGGAAGTTTCTCCTTCTAGAAGATTCGAGAAAACACTCATTTTTCCCACGTGTAAGCATTCTCGCACCCTTCTTATAGTGCAACCTACGAACTGTTCGCACCCTAGCTATGATGCAGCCTACAAGAATCAGGAATTTTCTCACCCTAATACATAGGCAGCCTGCAAACTTCCTTTTTTATAAGGTTTTTACACAGGAAAATGCAACTTCTTTTCTCAGGAAAAGTTCTTCTCCCTTCTCTCTTCAGGAACTCAGGCACTGACCCCTCTGAAGGCAACAGATAGGTTTACATCATTAACTGTCATAGGGATGATGAAAATAATGTGTAACTGACACAGCCGCGCCATCACTGGCACGTCCGCTCCCACAGGACCTTCTCTTCCTTCGGCCCGAAGAGCTGAAATCCTCTTCAAATCCCTTATCGGGACTTTCCTACACCCACAGAACTCTCCTTATGATCTCCCTTTGTTCTATCGAGAAATCAGAACTCGCGTTATCGCGAGTCTCGTGGTCATGAATTCTTGTCTGTTTGAATCATTGAAACCCGATGGGTAATGACCAATGCTTTACTGTTCCTGTCAGGAATTTCCTCGTCGGGAAATCAGCACTTGCACTGTCATGATCCACTTCCCTCATGGATCCCCGAATCCCGATATCCGATGGTATCTCTCTCCACTCCTTAGCTCCCTCCAACTAACTCCATTCTCATGCGACCTGCTAGTCCACGAGACCACGGTCCTTTTCCCTAGCGGAGTTTCAGAATTTGCGGAATTGGAGTGTGTAGAACTTACGCTCTCGGGATCTCCGATTCTCCGATCCCCGATGCCACTTGGCATTGACTCCTGCGAGGGTTGACCTTTCGACATCTGTCCTCCACTACGTCCTTAACCCCATAGGGAAATTGTGTATTGGGATATCGCGATTCTCGTTGTCATGTGCACGGAAATTTCAATTCCCCGATCCCCGACTCTGCGGGATATCCTCCTCTGCCTCTAGGCTTAACCCCTATGCAACTCCCCGAGATCTAACGGCTAGAGGGATTTCGCGAATTTCCTCTGTGAATCCTGACCGTCGGTTTCTTTCCTCCCTTCTTGAGGCCTTCTTTGCACGGAAATCTTCTATGTAGCCTTTCGATAATTTCGAAGGCCTTATTCCTCCTGAGATTTTCCACTCTGACGCTTTCAGAGGGACTTTCCCGCACTCCTTGTGGCAAACATGCAACACTTCCCAAGTGTTGAATCCTTCCGACTCTGCGCACTCCTGCAGCAGCAGTCTTCGATCTCCTTTTCTTAGATTTACAACTGAGACTTCTTCTTCAGCCTACGCACTCCTTGCACGGCTTCAACAACCCAAATCCACTTTTGGGTGAATGAGAACAAAAGTTAGTCTATCTGAGCCTTCATCAATGCACTCCTTGCGGATGAAATTTCGACTGCACACCTTGCAGGAATCTCCTGGCTCAGATAGAGAAACAATTGAAACTCATTCCATCTCCCCTTCAGACTTCAGTTTGAAACATGAAATCACATACACAGCGTATAAAATAAAATGTATGACAAGAAACAAACATTCATGAGCACATCAACAATATACACAGAGAAACAACATAAACCATGAATTTGAATAAGAACTTTCTTCTATTAATTCAAATGCCTGTACATGGGTGTTCTTCATACACAATTCTCTGCTTGCTCTTCTCTTCTCCTAAATGCTTCCTCTATTCTTCACTACTATCTTACAATGGTACAATGAGGGTGTCTATATCTGTTTTCCCTCTCGGACTCTAAACTATCAAATCTAGACTTAAAATCCTATCTACCAGCATTAAATCTATTAAATGTCGACTATCTACCAAAGGATGAGAGCTTAAAGGCTGAAGGTCCAATACAATATACAAATGTGCCTTCATAAATGGCTTCATTAAAGACTTGCGCTACAATCCCAAAGCACTTCAAAAATTTGGGGTTTGTTTATCCAGTTGATCTCCGCTTGATGTGTTGGCTCGCTTGATGAGTTGGCGATGCTCCTGGATCATACTCTTCGGCTTGAAAAATTTCATGGGCTCCTGTCCATGAGCTCCTGCACGGTATGTCCATGCTTTTCTATATCTACTTCGCTTTCCCAGCTGGCATCTTCCACTGGGTGGTTCTTCCATTTGACCAGATACTCGAAGTATTGCTTTTGCCTGGTCTTTTTGCTCACTCGCTTGTCGAGTATACGCTCCATATGCAGCTTCTCTGCAATCAGCATCTACTTCTGCCACTGGACTTCTGGTTGTTCATCACTTCCAGCTCCTGATTCCTCAGCATTATATGGATATAAGTCTGATACATTGAATGTCGGAGATATCCCGAATCTGGCAATTCAATTTCATACGCATTCTCTCTGAATTTCTTCAAGACCTTGCAGGGTCTGATTTTCTTCATTTTTAGCTTGTTGTATGTTCCCCTTGGGAACCTTTCCTTCCTCAGATGTGCCAGAACTAGATCACCAACTTCGAACTGAAGTTGTCTCTGATGTTGATCCGCTCTGTGCTTATATTCCTGGTTTGATTCCAGCAATCGCTCCTTCACCCTGCTGTGAAGTTCTTCCATTGCCTCTGCGAAATCTTCAGCACTTGCGCTCTT
Source organism: Picea engelmannii (assembly GCA_009831015.1). Lineage (NCBI taxonomy): Eukaryota > Viridiplantae > Streptophyta > Pinopsida > Pinales > Pinaceae > Picea > Picea engelmannii. Next base: position 105,166 of record ML781054.1, read on the forward strand.
AATTATTATCTGTTCTGAATCCCTCAATTCAGAAACTCCTCTTGGCTTCCTGTCGTATACAATCTCAAATGGACTTTTGCCTGTGCTCCTGTTCACTGAGTCGTTGTACGCAAACTCTGCCTGTGGCAACACATTGTCCCAACTGTTGTGGTGCTCTGTCACCAAGCTTCTTAATAAGTCTCCCAGACTTCTATTCACCACCTCTATTTTCCCATCCGTCTGAGGATGATAGGCAGAACTAAACATCAAGTTAGTTCCCATCTTCTTCCAGAGTGTCCTCCAGAAATGTCCAATGAATTTCGTATCCCTGTCCGATACTATGATTCTGGGTAACCCGTGAAGTCTAAGGACCTCCTTGAAGAACAAATTTGCGATATGAGTCGCATCACTAGTCTTCTAGCATGGGATAAAATGTGCCATTTTGGAAAACCTTTCAACCACCACAAAGATCGAATCATGTCCTCTTTGCATCCTAGGTAATCCCAATATGAAATCCATGTTGATTTCATCCCACGACCTCTTGGGTATGGGTAATGGTTGATAGAATCCCGCATTCTTCTTCCTGCCCTTTGAATGCTGCTTCGCTTAGCTTTGCAAATGTCTTTTCGTGGCCAAAATGCCCTGCTAATCCACCACTGTGCTTCTCCTTTAACAGATTCTCCCTCATGGAGCAATTCGGAATGCACAGTTGATTGCCTCTGAACAACAATCCTTCCTGGATCATATAATATATCCATGGGCTTCTGTCTCTGAGAACTGGATTCTCAGCTGCTTCATATGCCTCTGCAAAATCTGCATCACCTGCATACATGTCCCTAAGATTTTCAAAACCCAATGTCTTGACTCGGAACTCCTGCAGCAACAAACACTTCCTGCTCAAAGCATCAACCACTTTGTTAGCAGTACCTGAAATGTGTTTAATCACAAATGTAAAATTTTGCATATACTCTACCCATTTAGCATGTTTTTCATTCAACTTCTCCTGTTGAGTCACAAACTGCAATGCATGATTATCACTATATAAAGCAAATTCTTTCGGGATCAAGTAATGCCTCCATTTCTTCAATGCCTGTATAATAGCATAAAATTCTTTGTCATATGTGGAGTACTTCACTTTTTCCTCATCCATCTTCTTTCTGAAATATGCAATTGGTATGTCCTCCTGTCTCAAGACCGCTCCTATGGCAAAGCCACTTGCATCACATTTCACCTGGAACACTTTCATAAAATCCGGCAACACCAAAACCGGTTGTTCTGTGATCTTCCACTTCAACAGATTGAAGATCTTCTCTACCTCTTCAGTCCAATGAAAAGATTTATGTCTTTTCTTGACGGTATCCATCATTGTTGCGCTAATCCCACTGAAATTCCTGACGAATTTTCGGTAGAAACTATCCAAACCATGAAAACTTCTCACCTCGAAAATATTTCTCGGTGATGGCCAATTCTTGATCACTTCTACCTTATTCAGATCCATCCTCAACTCATTCGCCAAAATAACAAAACCCAAATAAATGAGCTCTGTCTTCATGAATGAGCACTTCTTCATGTTGATCAACAACTTCTCCTGCTGTAGCTTTCTCATCACAATGGCCAAATGCTTCAATTGTTCATCCTTTGTCTTATTGAAGATCAGTATATCATCCAGATATACGATGACAAATTTCTCGATGAATTCCCTCAGGACTTCATTCATCAACCTCATAAATGTACTCTGTGCATTCGTCAAGCCAAACAGCTTGACTAGCCATTCGTATAGCCCTTCGTTGGTTTTGAACATTGTTTTCCATTCGTCGCTTTCCCTCATGTGAATCTGATGATATCCGCTCTTCAAATCAATCTTTGAAAAAAAAAATTCCCCACTCAGGCAATCCATCAAATCATCCATTCTCGGCAGTGGAAACCTGTACCTGATGGTTATTTTATTAATCGCTCTTGAGTCGGTACACATTCTCCAGCCTCCATCCTTCTTAGGACTGAGTATTGTTGGAATAGCACATGGGCTTAAGCTTTCCCTGACTAATCCCTTGTCCAACAGTTCCTGCACCTGCCTCTTAACCTCCTCATTTTCTTGGGGCGTCAACCTGTACGCAGCTCTATTCGGCAAACTAGATCCTCGTATGAGATCAATGTGATGACTCACACTCCTCATTGGTGGAAACGAACGATGTAATTCGTCCACTACGATGTCAGCGAACTCTTCCAGCAGTTCCTGAATTTCTTCCGGCAAATCATCCACTCTTGTGCTAGTCAGAACAATTCTCGGCTTTCTGACAACAAAGAATTGTGGATCTTCCTTCTTCTCCATCTCTGTAAGAAGTTCCTTCCCACTCATGAGAAGTATTATTTTGCTTACTTCCGGTTTCACCTCTTTATCCTTTGTCAGAAACAATCTGTATGTCCTCCCATTTCTCTCCAGGGTATATGTGTTCATTCTCCCGTCATGAACCACATTTATGTCATATTGCCATGGTCTACCCAGTAATAAGTGGCAAACATCCATGGGAATGACATCACAGAGTACTTTGTCATTATACTCCCCTATCTTAAATTCAACTAAACATTGTTTAGTGACACTTACCTGATGTCCCTTCTGTAGCCATGAAACTTTGTATGGACTCGGGTGATCAGTTGTCTCCAGCTCCAGCTTTTCCACAATCTCGGTTGAAACGAGATTATCTGTGCTACCGCTGTCCACGATAACCTTGCATACCCAATCCTTGGTCTTGCAAGTTGTTCTAAAAAGTTTGATCCTTTGAGCTGAGTCCTCCACCTCTTTCCCAGGTGTTAAGAGAGCTTTACGCATCATCAGTGACCTTCCGCCTTCTGTATCTTCAGACTCAACATCTCGCCTCTGCGCTTCTGCGATGTGAGCTTCTCCGATGTCCTTCTTTTTCTCTGGACACTCAAATGACATGTGCCCATTCTTCCCACATGTGAAACATGTGATAACTCCACCTCGACCTCTTCCTCTACCTCTGGTACAAGGAAAAGTATTTGCGTCAACATAATCTCCCTTCTGCTCATTATGTTGCCCTCTCTGTTCAATGTATGGTCCTTCCTGTGAGGTACCACCTCTTTCTACTCTACCCTGAGGTTTCTTCCATTCCTCCTTGGGATTTTGTAATTTCTCCTGGGAAACTGCCTTGCCTTTGGGTTGACTTCTGCCTCACCCTCGCTGACCTTACTTATGGCTCAGCTTCTCTTCCACTTTCAAAGCCATCTGGTAAGCATCATCCACCGTCCTGATGGTAACCAATATTAATTCATCCTGAATGTCATATCTCAGACCATTCAGATATTTGGCAACCTTCTCATCATCGCTCTCCCAATGACCTGCTCTGATGTTCAGTCAATAGAATTCCTCAGTGTATTCTTTCACTTTCATTAGCTTCCGTCTCAGGTTCTTCATTCTCCTGAACAGAGTAATTTGGTAATCCTTTGGGATGAACTTCTCTTTCATCTTCACAATCATTCGATCCCAGCTCTTAATATTTTGTTTTCCTTTGCAACACCTATCAGCTTGTAGCTCGTCCCACCATAATGCTACATGTCCTTTCAAACATGTGACAACATGTCTGACCTTCTTATCCTCTTTGATATCCTCATAATAGAAGTAGGTGTCAAGAGCTCTAATCCATTCCAGTAGCTCTTATGCATCCAGACTCCCTTCATAAGTTGGGATGTGCATCTTTGTTTTCGAACTTATCTGGGCGATAGCCTTAATTAATCGCTCATTGGCTGCATCTTCAGCTGCAACTTCTCCTTGTTTTTAAACTTCAACTTCGCCTTCGGAGTCACTTAGATCTCCAGCACTGGCTGTGTGTCTCTGCGTTGCTTCCATATCTTCTAGTTTCGCTCGGAGATCACGTATCTGTCTCTCCATTTCTGGATTCTTTGCTTGTCTCCCTCTTCCTCTCTGGTTCCCCCTATCCTCTGGATCGAGTGATTGTCTTTCTCTCCTCGGCGGCATGGTGAAATTTTCTCTTCTTCTCTACTACAGAAAGCAAAGAGATAACCTCGCTCTGATACCACTCTGACGCAGCCCCGCCCTCACTAGCACATCCGCTCCCACAAGACCTTCTCTTCCTTCGGCCCGAAGAGTTGAAATGCTCTTCAAATCCCTTATCGGGACTTTCCTACACCCACAGAACTCTCCTTATGATCTCCCTTTGTTCTATCGGGAAATCGAAACTCACGTGATCGCGAGTCTCGTGGTCACGAATTCTTGTCTATTTGAATCCCCGAAACCCGATGGGTAATGACCAACGCTTTACTGTTTCTGTCGGGAATTTCCTTGTCGGGAAATTGGCACTTGCGCTATCATGATCCACTGCCCTCACGGATCCCCGAATCCTAATCTCCGATGGTATCTCTCTCCACTCCTTAGCTCCCTCCAGCTAACTTTGTTCTCATGCGACCTGCTAGTCCACGAGACCACGGTCCTTTTCCCTAGCAGAGTTTCGGAATTTGCGGAATTGGAGTGTGTGGAACTTACGCTCTCGAGATCTCCGATTCTCCAATCCCCGATGCCACTTGGCGTTGACTCCTGCGAGGGTTGACCTTCCGACACCTGTCCTCCACTACGTCCTTAACCCCATCGGGAAATCGTGTATCATGATACCGCGATTCCCGTTGTCATGTGCAGGGAACTTTCAATTCCCCGATCCCCGACTCTGTGGGATCTTCTCCTCTGCCTCTGGGCTTAACCCCTGTGCAACTCCCCGAGATCTAATGGCTAGCGGGATTTCACGAATTTCCTCTGCGAATCCTGACCGTCGGTTTCTTTCCTCCCTTCTTGAGGCCTTCTTAGGACGGAAATCTTTTGTGCAGCCTTTCGATAATTTTGAAGGCCTTATTCCTCCTGATCTTTTCCACTCTGACGCTTTCAGAGGGACTTGCCCACACTCCTTGCGGCAAACATGCAACACTTCCCAAGTGTTGAATCCTTCCGACTCTGCGCACTCCTTCAGCAGTAGTCTTCGATCTCCTTTGCTCAGATTTACAACTGAGACTTCTTCTTCAGCCTGCGCACTCCTTGCATGCCTTCAACAACCCAAATCCACTTCTGGGTGAATGAGAACAAAAGTTATTCTATCCAAGCCTTCATCAACGCACTCCTTGTGGATGAAATTTCAACTGCACACCTTGCAGGAATCTCCTGGCTCAGATAGAGAAACAATTGAAACTCATTCCATCTCCCCTTCAGACTTCAGTTTGAAACATGAAATCACATACACAGTGTATAAAAGCAAATGTATGATAAGAAACAAACATTCATGAGCACATCAACAATATACACAGAGAAACAACACAAACCATGAATTTGAATCAAAACTTTCTTCTATTAATTCACATGCTTGTACATGGGTGTTCTTCATACACAGTTCTCTGCTTGCTCTTCTCTTCTCCTGAATGCTTCCTCTATTCTGCACTACTATCTTACAATGGTACAATGAGGGTGTCTATATCCGTTTTCCCTCTCGGACTCTAAACTATCAAATCTAGACTTAAAATCCTATCTACCAGCATTAAATCTATTAAATGTCAACTATCTACCAAAGGATGAAAGCTTAAACGCTCAAGGTCCAATACAATATACAAATGCGCCTTCATAAATGGCTTCATTAAAGACTTGCGCTACAATCCCAAAGAACTTCAAAAATTTGGGGGTTGTTTATCCAACTGATCTCCGCTTGATGTGTTGGCTCGCTTGATGAGTTGGCGATGCTCCTGCATCAGTAACACCTCACCGGTCTCGTTGTTTGTTGAAGTTACTGCCACATATTGATATTTTACCAAAGCTTCCTTCTAAAATGCATAAAGTTAATAAACATGGTACATATATCTCCACCTCCCAGACTCATGATCATCTAGTTATGAGTACGGAGTCAAACCCAAATGTCTCAGGGAGTCCTTCGAATCCATTCTCTTTTGTGATTAGTGGAATCCCTTTGAATCCTTCATCTTCGATGGTGTGGGTGTAGGAGGTCCCTTCCTCTAGTGCTACCCAACATGTGAGTTCTACTCAACCCACAAGAACGAACCATTTTGGATCTATTTTTGGTATGTCGAGCCACTATTCTCAGTCAATACCTTTGACCTCTAATCCCTTTTATTTTGGTATGCCTGACATGACATCACAACTCCCATCCTTTGTTTCAACGACTAATGTGAATCCTAGTTTTAGGTATGAAGCACGACGCCTCCTTATGTTCCCTTCTCATTTAATGGAGGTCATATTCCCCAAGTGAATCATACAATTGTAGGTTGGTCTCCTCTTTCCTCTGGGCCTAATCCTAGTTTCAATTCTCTAGGATGGAGTGCTCAATCAGGAGGACAATTCCCTTCCTATATTCCATCCTATATCCCCTCTTCCTCCATGTTGATTACTATTAACGCATTTATTATGGTGAATCCCCCTATATCCTCTGGTGTTCCATCCAGAGTGAGTCAATTTCACAGTATGGGCGACCCCTAGCATGGAGTCCCTTTAGCTAGGGAAAATGTATATAACCCTCATCATGCCTCTTTCGCAGGTATGGTTCCCATATAACCTTTCATGAATCGGTTTGGAAGAGGATATTATCCTACCATATAGGGCCATGGTATATACCAGAAACCTGAATGGTCTGCAATCCCTCATCCCCAATATTTCCAAGAGCATGGGCTCATACATCGCAACCCCGACTCAATTTTTTTGGCCATGCTTAATCTACCAGATTTGTTGAAATTAATGAATGATCATGTGCTTCATGACCTTTCATGCCCCCTGATCTCCACCAAGCTTCCTTCATACATTCCAAAATTTGAAGCCAAGACTGTTGGGGATATAGGTGATCACATCACTACTTTTCATCTATGGTGTTCCTCCAACTCTCTGAATGATGACTCTATTTGTTTGAGGCTATTTCAATGCACCCTCATGGGTGTCAGTGCAAAATGGTACATTGAGATACAGGGGGGAACATATGGAACCTTTAATCAGATGGTATTGGTCTTTCTCAACCACTTCCAGTTGTTGGTTTGTTACGATGCCAAAATAGAAATTTGGTCGGCTTTCTTCCAAGATAAATCCACACATATATAGGATCATATCCAAGAGTGGCATAAACGAAGGAGGTTGATCAAAGCCTACATTCCTCCATAGTTTTTGTTGGAATGGTTCCTTAATTCATTATTGCCTTATATTCCAAAGGATGTCTCTACATCCAGAGTAACATTTGAGGAAGAATCAATTTTCAAAGCCCAACAATTAGACTTCATATATGCTCAATCTAGGATGCTTTATGAAATTCTTCCTGATGCATTGTGGTCAAATTATGACCCGAGAAAAAATATCGGGCCTCATGCCAATGGCATCATAGGCTTTGAAAATGATAATTCTATACACTTGGTGATGAGCTAGTTGAAATATTTGTCTCTAAGATAACCTATAGCAGGACAAGCTTTGGCTTTGTCCTCCACCCCCACCCAGTCGGCAGATGTACATTCTGTAGAGTCGTCATCTAAACCAAATGGTAACCAACAACCAGGATGGAATAAAAAGAAAGGATGAGATAATAATCGCAAGGGTGGGAAAAATAATAATAAATCCAAGGATGAAACTAACAATGATATATCGAATAATAAATTTGGCGAGGGAAAGAAAGAAAAGTAGAAGGCGAAGTTTCCTTGTAAAATTTGTAAATATGATCACCTTACCCACCTATGCCCCAAAATCGAGGAATCCTCGAGGCTCTTATTTTAGTCCCTCGTTGTGAAGACAAATCCATTTACACATAATCATCACATGGCCTCAGGGACCTCCAACACTCAAAATGCATCGAATGGGATTCAAAACCCCTTGACACATGAAGGTGGCCATCTATGCGTCAATATGGTCAAGTATTAGATTGTTGTAGCCACTCGATATCGTGATTATGGTTCTTCACAAACTATTATAGGTCCAAATTCTCCTCCTCCTCTGGAAACACCCTTGCAGATCGAAAATTTGAAACCTCTACCTCGTATTCCAAAAGTTGTATCAAAGCACTCTACCCACAATCCTAATGCTACAAACACCCAAAACTATTTGATTGTCGAAGATCTGGGAAAAAACCCTTGTGTGATGTTGGATTTGGAGGTGCTCCAGAAGTGTCCTTCATAGAGGAACACCTTGTTATCTATGTTAGTAGCTCTAGACCCATTTGGATCAAATTTTATCAAGTTTGATGTCACATATTTTAAGCATTGCTTACCTTACCACATTTCCTTTCAAATCCATGTGGAGTACACAAAAATTACCATCAAACGTATTGTAATTGATGAAGGCGTTGCGACATGCATGATGTACCTAACCTGTTGGAAATCCATTGGCTCTCCGACCCTATCCCAATCTATGACTATGTTGACTTCATTTGATGGGCATTCATTTCAATCCCACATAATTCTTCTTTATTTTCTGGTCCATTTAAGAGGGAAGACAGTGGAGGATGATGTCGAGGTGGTTGATGTGCCTCTCAACTAAAATTTACTACTAGGGAATAATTGGACTTATGCCATGATAATTGTTGTGTGGTCCATTTTCCACACTTTATGTTTTTCTCATGAAGATAATATAGTGACGATTGATTGATCAGTTATCCTTTTCGCACCCTAGTCCCAGTGCATCAGTTGGACCTTTGGTCCCTGTGATTGACAATTCTTAGTAGGAAACTAAGGATGTTGGTATCAGAATGTATTCATATTTTATGGGTAGCTTTGATTTCATGTCACCAATTCACCATATTCATGCCATTTCCAGTGAGTCTTCGTCGTTGATGAGGTTTTCTCCTTTTCGTACTTCGTATTTCAACGAACCTTGGACCCTACCTTCACCGACTATGTCATATGAAGGTCAGTATCACATTGGAATGGAAATGCCACTGTCATCAATAGAGATTGTGTATCAGACTATTCTTGACACTACTACTAACCTGGATCCTTCCTCCTCACGAACGGATGAGGTGGATCATGTTTTAGAGGTTGTATGGTCTGCTCAATCATATAATTCGCATGATTTCCTCGATGATACTTTACCTTTGGATGAAGCCATATTAGAGGGCATGTCTGGGCCTGATAGGCCTTGGGACAATATGCATCATCGATCCTATTTTCTCCCAAATCTTGTTAATATTGAACAAGATGAATTTATATCTACCTTGAGTGAGATGGTCAGTCACATCGTGGTTCCATTAGATATGCATGGTATTTTTTCCGAAGAAAACATGGCTAATATGTCTCCTACCATCATGATCAAAATCTCTAGTATCCCTAGTCAAATTGACAACATGTATGTCGATGCAGATTGTTTTCCTGAAGAAATCCATATCTACATCGATCTCTTCAAATAATTTTGTGGTGTTTTCACTTGGTCATATGAATAGATTCTAGGTATCGACCCCAACATTCTCGAACATGAGATTAAAACCTATTCGGATGCTAAACATGTTCGGAAACAACTTGGAGTTGTTAATCCTAGGAAGGACCCCGCCATTAAGGCAGAGATAGAGAAGTTGCTTGGTGTTGGTTTCATATTCCTAGTTCCCTTGACTGAATGGGTGTCTAACCCCGTTTTCGTAAATAAAAAATCAAGGAACCATCCGCATATATATGGATTTTAGAGACCTAAACAAGGCCTATCCTAAAGATAACTTCTCGACTCCTTTCATTGACCATATTCTTGACGAGTGTGTTGGAAGAGAAGTCTTTTATTTTAAGGATGGATTTTCAGGGTATAATCAAATGCAAATAAAACCTGAGGGTCAACATAAGATAGTGTTTATTTTTCCTTGGGGTACTTTTTCATACCAAAAAATTCCTTTCAGCTTTAAAAATGCCAAAGAAACCTTCCAATGTGCCATGAACTTTTATTTTCATGATCTTAAGCATATTGTCGAAGCTTACCTAGATGATCTCTCCGCTCACTCTCACAAGAGAGTAGATCACTCCACTCACCTTCGATTAGTATTTTAGAGATGTCGTTACTATCACATTCGGTTGAACCCTCACAAGTGCATATTTTTCATTACGTCTGGTCATATTTTAGGATTCTTAGTGTCTGAGCATGGGATCATGGTAGATCCTATAAAGGTTGAGGAAATACTACGATTACCTCCCCTGCGCAAAATTAGACAACTTCAAGGTTTTCAGGTGAAGGCTAATTTCCTATGTCGGATCATAGTGAACTATGCCAATTTAACTAAAGGTTTCATGTGTCTTTTGAATAAGGACACTCTATTTATATGGGATGATAAATCCAAGGAATCCTTCGACGGTATTAAGAAATCTTTGGTATCGATGCCTCTGTTGAAGCCTCTAGACTACAATATCAACTATTTTATTTATATCTTCGTGTTCGAAGGGATGGTTGGTATGGTTCTAATTCAAGAGGATGATGAGTTGCATGAGCACATTGTCTACTATCTCAGTTGAAACCTAGTTGGTCCTAAACTTAAATACTGTCACATGGAGAAACTGGCCTTGGTCGTTGTACATGCGATTCAAAGATTACAACATTATATCTTACTTTTCAAAATTATCGTGGTTGTGGATATCAATCCATTTCAAAACATCCTCACTAGGCATATCATAGGTGGGAAATACAATAAGCAGATTTTTATTTTTCAAGAATTTGATCTCAACTTTGTTTCTGCAAAGTTTAAGAAATCGCTAGTTTTTTCCGAGTTGATATCAGACTTCCCTCGACTAGATGAGGAAATTTTTCATGACGACTCATTCACGGATGAACATATTTTCCTTATTGTTGAAACACATATATTTCTAAACTTTTGAGTTTTATTTTCCTCTTTCACGAAAATATAATCTTTCCCAAATCATAAATTAGAGAATAACTTTCGAACTTTAAATCCATTTCATTCCTGGTTAAATAAGAATAAGGCACACGTAATGTCTTTCGTTGATGAAGCCTTTTATTTAATCAAATGATCCTAATCGCTTCAGAGTTGTGGATCCACCAAATTATTAAAGAAGTAAATCACTAAGGTTGCTTCGGAGCTTCGCGCTTTGGGTGTTTCAATATGTCTAAACAATGAAAACCTCGTACTTTGAAACGTCGAAGTTCTTAAGGATAATTTAAGGTTTAATGCATGATAAATTAAAACATAAGAATGATTAGTAGAAGATAAAATTCTCCGTGATTTCGGCATTCGAGATATATCTACCCTCTTACATTCAAAACCTCTAAAAGACGAACCGCCAAATTGTTAATAACATTTATGATTGGTTAGAGTTAATGATTGGAATGATTATTTTTTATTTTTCATCAATGCGAAAAACTTACAGAATTATTTTGTTTCAGGTAGGTTAATGGCGCCATCAGAACTTAGAAGAACGCCGAACTGATTCAAGAGTCTGATAAACTGGGCGAAAAGACCAAATATAGAAGAGAAAGGGGTAAATAGACAGAAAGGGGGATTCAAAATCACCAGAATGCTAAATATTTGAAGTGGAAGATTTGATGCCACGTGTCCTTTAAGTTCAATGGTGGAGATTTGTTTTGGAAATCCAGGCTTCGAGACTTCAGGAATCCTTACTTCACAACATCGAAAACCTTCCAAAGGAATTATCCTTGAAGTGGAAGATATGATGCCACGTTTCCTTTGAATTCAATGGTGGATATGTATTTCGGAAATCCAGGCTTCGAGACTTCGGGAATCCTCACTTCACAACATCGCAAACCTCCTGAAGAAATTATCCCCAAAGCGTAGGATCTCATGCCGCGTTTCCTTTGAATTCGACAGTGGAGATTTATTTTAGAAATCTGTGCTTCGGTACTTCAGGAATTCTCACCTCACACATTCAGATTTCCTCTGAAGAAGTTATCACCAAAATGGGAGATCTGGCATCGTGTGTCCACTTCGATCAACGGTCATGATACTACTACATATGGGTGGATTATTCCATGAAAATTTTCCACGCTTCCACTAGTTTCATATTTTTTTTAAACAGGGCAGGATTTTCGTCGCTATTGCCACAAAAGTTTGTCGCAATATCGACGAAAATCTTAATTTAACTTAGTCAGGATTTTCGTCGCTGTAGCGACAAACTTTCGTGGCAATAGCGACAAAAAATTTGTCTATCTCTTTGGTCGGTGTTAACGGCTAGTTGACTATTTTATCTATATATATGTGACTTTAAGAGACTTTGTGACACAATTGCTATAGTTGTGACACTGTTCTTGGATTTTGTTTGAGCTATTTATTTTTTTCGTCACCCACTGGTTGAACAAATCCAATTCTCGATCTACATAGCTCGGATTTTGAACTTGCAAGGTTAGTATGTTATTTTTTATTGATGTACTCATTTAACTTGTAAT
>ML781054.1:136302-146412 GCA_009831015.1 Picea engelmannii
ATTACAATGTAATAGTAATGCCATATTACAATGTAATATGGCATTACCATATTACATTGTAATATGGCATACAATATGGTATACCATATTTCATGTAAAAAAAAAAAAAAAACCTAAAGTCATCGTCGCATATACAGCATGTGCATCGTAAATTTGGTTTTGAGATATTTCACTCATCGATATTACCATGGAGTTTCGTAGCAAGTTGCAACGGACTTTCATCGCACGTTCAGCAGCTGCATCGTAAGTTATTGGCTTGGCATAACTTTTCATCCCAATTGCGACGAAGTTTCGTCGTAACTGCCACATTTCTTCGTTGTTATTGCAACGATAGTTCGTCTTAATTGCGACGATGCATAGGGTTAACTGATATTGAAGGTGGTGAAACATGGAGAGATAATTTCGTCGATGTTTCCATGCATACTTGGATCATGGATATAGTGACGAAATTATTCCGACGAAAAAAAATCTCGGCTTTCGTGGAAATTACGACGGATAAGTGTGGCAAAATCAACGAAAAACCGTCACAAATTTTCTCATATGTACTAATGTGATGGACTTCATATCTTCGGAAGTTATTTACTCAACACTGCTTGCCTCCCACAAAATATGAACTAGTCAAATATAGAGATCATTTGATAGGTGTCCCTCGCTCAGATCGATGGACAAGAATTGCGTGAAGATTCATCTACATGTGACTGAGAGTTGTGACCTCAGTTAAAACTTCAGACACTTATCTTACTTTATGAGATCTGATGGCTTATATCTCTCTCGCCTAGATCAATGGTCAAGGGAAATTGCAGGGTGTGGAGTTGAACAAGACTTTATTTTGAGAGGTGGTCCAGAAATGTAAACTGTGGTTTTATCTCAGGGTTATGTGGCATCACCAGATGTATTGCAGGACAAAAAGAAGGTTACCTCAAAACCATTTCTTCACACCCCCGCAAAATGGAAAACCTATCATCCATTTCCACTTTTCTTCCACTCTTAATACACATCACCTCCCGATCGATGCACCACCTCCCCATAACGAGCCCTCATGGAGCTAGTTATCCGATCATTATCACCACATACAACCAAGGGTTGTGACCTTGATTTAAATCTTGGTGCTTATCTCAATATGCTAAGATCAACAGTCGAATCTTAATGGATCATGGAAATCAATGGCTCGCAGGTATTTAACATGCCAAAGCTGCGTGAGGTCAGACATCAGATAGAAAACCCAAAGTTGCAGATCAGGCGCCACACATCCTTAGGAATGGACGGTCAATATTCACTTCGAAAATTTGGGCTTCGGAAGTTTCAACTTCTCTGCTCCTATTTTCATCTAAAGTAGTTTCTTCTGGAGTTCATAGATCCTTGCCCCGTGTCCTCCTCAGATCAACGGTCATCGTCTGCGTTAGAATTCCAGCTTTTCATACAGACCATCCCCGAGCTCTGAAGTGTCAAATATGTGGAAGTCATCAATTCATACTTGTGGTTCTCTCATCAGTTATAACACCTATCATCCACGTCATGTATCTCATTCGCCCCCCCACCTGTCATGCCTTCTATATCGATTACTTCACTTACCTCCATTACAGTTTCAATTTTTCACGGATGATTACTTTTCCTATGTCCATTATCCATATCTTGACGAACCATGCAGAGTTATTCATACTATTAGCCTTCTCTCTCTGAAGAATAATTTCTCACAACAGGTGAAGAGACAGAAGAGAATGATAGTTAAGCCCATCAGTTTTCACACCCTGTCATTTCATTTTAGACATAGTTAGATATTGTAAGAATTCCAACCATTTTGAGTTGTGGCAAATTTTGTATAAATACACAGATTCAAGATCTACACCAGGGTTTCTTCTTGTCAGATGTAATAAGAAAAAACTCTCCTTTCGTGATAATTAATACAAGTGTAGACAAGGATTCCAATTTTTGTGCAGTTTGAGTTATGTTTTCCTCTTGTATTCCATATTTCTTGTTTCCCTTATGTTATTCCTTGATAAGGGAGTGATTGCAATTTAGTACTACTACTATTGTATTCACATTCTATCAGTTGTTTGATAAGCAAGAAGTTTTTCCTCTGTATTTTCTATAAGTAAATACAAGACCTATGAGCTACTTGGATTACTATATCTCATAAACTTTCAAGGGTGCATTCTTTATTTTATTTTATTTTATTGTGAACAAGGTAAGATTCATCTTTCATTGATGCCTCATCTTTTTTAACAGTTTTGTAAGTTCCCCCCACATCATTTGATTTTATAAATCGACTCAGATGAAAAATTACAGCCTCTGTCATGTTTTGTCATTATTTTCATTTGAGGATTAATTATTATATAACTAACAGAAGAAAAATCAACTTTCATAAACATCCATTTATATGTATGATGTCTGACATTATTCTTTAAGCCTTAGGTTTAATATCAGGAACAACATTGTTTTGGCGTCGTTGTTGGGGATGGAGAAACGAAGTTATTTTTCCCTGGGAGAATGACATGGTAAGTTTCTCTCTATGATAGTGAACAAGATTGAGTACATTTATAAGGCTAAATTTTATCTTTCACTTGGCGACTCCACTATAGATAAACTGGCATTTGGTAGAAAGAATACCAGGAAGAACCCAGACGATCGATAGACTACGCCTGTATTTGATCCCAAAAATCTATTAAAACTAAGGGGATACCTCAAGCAGACTGTTGCATCCACAAGTAAGGTTTACCAACCCAAAACTGTGCAAAATAATTCTAAGGTTCCACTTGAACAATAAATCTCGCAAGAAGGTTACACACAAAGCCACTTCGGAGATACATCAACTAATAATATTGCAATTGAAACCATAAACCTCGAGCTGGTTTTACCTGAGATAAAATCCGAGACTGATTTGACTTCCCCCTTTACTAGTAAAGTTAAATATCCCTTTCCATACCCGATTTTATTGATATTTTATTGGTCCCCAAAGTAAAGGTTTTAGTTCCCCAAAACTCCGAGGACTATATCTCATACCCTAATTCAACTCTTGTTGGTTCTCCTATTTATATATCCTGTAAATCTGAAGAACCCAGTCCCCACTTCCCTTTTCCCCCCTTTTCATATTTTTTGTCTCCTAATAGTCAGTTTCCAGAGCCTCATTCACCTCATCCTCAGGTAGTAGAAGGGTCCCTAGTAGTTTACAAAAACCATCTTTTTAACTCCCGAAGTTCATCCCCTCGACATCAAATGGTTGTTGTTGTAGGAGGTGGCGTCGGAGGTGGTGCTAGAGGAGGTGGTCAAGGACCACCACCTCTGCCCCCTAGGATTTTTTCCAAAGTTGTGTCCAGATACGCTCCTTTAGTCCTTCCCCATGTCCTTCATGATTTACCAAAAAATTATATGAATAAATTACCGAAATTCACGAGAGAGGGAGATCTAACTGCCATAGAGCACATAAAAGTTTTTGACCAATTCGTTGATATCCTCGGCATTGAGAATGAGGATGTTTACTCGAGAATTTTGGTGCAAAATTTTGAAGGTCAAGTAAGAATCTGGTTTCAAGGGCTCCTGGTAGGTTCTATAGTGTCTTATGACGTGCTAGAAAATGCCTTTTTAGGGCAGTGGGGAGAAAATAAATATCACTTGTATTATCTAACGGATTTTGGGACTCTGAGGTTTAATAAACTCTATCATAAGATCCTAGCAGAAGTCAAACCCTCACAGCCCGCAACTAAGGTGACTTTCGTAGGGGCTTTTGAGCCTAACTTTGCCCTACTTTTGAGGGAAAGGAGATATGTTGACCTCACAAGAATGCAGGACAATTCCATTGAAATCGAGTCGA
Organism: Picea engelmannii; assembly: GCA_009831015.1. NCBI lineage: Eukaryota > Viridiplantae > Streptophyta > Pinopsida > Pinales > Pinaceae > Picea > Picea engelmannii. Next base: position 140,111 of record ML781054.1, read on the forward strand.
ACATGATGGCATCGGGTAAACTAAAATAAAAGGTTGAGACAGGAACCAAAGAAACTAAACGCTTCAGGGAAAAAGTTGGAACTTTCGGATCTGGGAGGTCCTTGGAGGAAAAAATGAACGACATGGCTAAGATAATCAAAGAGTTATCAAATAAAATATCCAGAATGGAACTGGACCAAGATAAACCTGGTCCTTTTTCTAGGAGATATTTCAAAAGGAATCCCAATCCCCAAATCCAATAGAGACTAGTAAAAAATGAGGATCAGAAAATCAAAACCCCTTTTAAAATAGAAAACTTCATGCAAAGTGATCACATGAAAGACTATGAAGAGTTAGATGAATATATAAACAATATCAGTGATGAAGATAGAGAACCTCACCTAACCATACATGATTACGAAATATATTTAGACCAAGAACCTTTTTTCAAGAATGAGGAAAGCATAAATAATTTGGGAGAGTCTGATTATCAAGGAATCCTCGACTCTATAATGGTCGAGCTTCAGCAGAAATATAATTTAAAGCCTAGAGATAAAAATTATACAATTGTTCCACTTAAGAACATCTTGTCGATAAGTAAAATGAATGAGGCAGCTCAACCATCCACTGAAACACAAGATACCAAAACAAAGACAGTCGAAATGAAAGCAACACAGACTATCAGGCCAGAAAAAAGAGAAACAGAGATCCCAACTAGAGAAGTCGAAAAGACAATCGAAAGTTTCAATCTGGAAATAAAAATTAATAAAATCAAAATTCTTGTAACACTAATTGAATTGGAAAAAAATCGAATGTATAGAAAAGAAATTGCGAAGATGATAAATTTCTCATATGTTGAAATTCATTTGGATGCTATTAATTTAGAAGATGATAGACCCACTATAATGTTTGGTCCGCATATCAAAAACACTAAATACCATGTTGCTCCTTTTTATATTATGTTGACTATGCATGATCACCTACTCCATAACTGTATGTTGGATTCTGGAGCCTCCCACAACTTAATGCCCAAATTTATTATGGAAAATATGGGTATCGAGGTTACTAGGCCATACCGAGATCTATATTCTTTTGATTCAAGAAAGGTTAAATGTCTTGGTATGATAAAATATTTTGTGGTTAATATTGCACAGATCCCTATGAAGAGTATTCTTATGGATGTAGTCATTGTTGATGTCTCTACAAAGTATGGCATGTTGTTATCTAGGTCTTGGGGCACTAAACTCGAAGGATCACTTCAACTAGACATGACATATGCTATGATCCCAATCTTCGGTGGACAGTTCACCCGTATATACAGAGATACAAGGTTGGAATATATTGTAAGTGACCCACATAACCCAAATAATTACCCAGTATATGTCGCCGATCAGGATTTTGGAAACTCTATATTATCAATTTATGATGATTTCGGTGAATGTACAGAAGAAAGTTGTACAGAAGAAGAACACAAAAAAATAGAAAAACAAACAAAAATGTATATAGTGTAGGAGTTTGGAAAAAAAAAATTGATGGTGCTTTGTCCCGGGGAGGAGAAGGAGTCAGAGTGTTGTTCGTGGCACCCGAAGATGAATTCATTATTCATTTCTCATATAGATTGCAGTGGTACATTGACTATACCAATAACATATGCGAGTATGAAGCTCTGGTCTTAGGATTAGAAGTTGCCAGGAAGTTAAAAATTGAAAATTTAATAGTCTACGGTGATGCAGAACTAATTGTAAAACAGATAAGGCAACAATATCAAGCGAAGCATCCAAGGCTCAATTCGTACAGGAACTGTGCCTGGGATTTTATAGAAAACATTTTATCATCATTTAATACCCACCATATTCCCAGGGACGAAAATCAACAAGCTGACTCCCTAGTGAAAGCGGACACTACTTTTATGCCACCTACTATCTTGAAGATAAAGTATCGCATAGAGATGAGGCACAGGCCTTCAATACCAAATAATGTTCAACACCGGTAGGTCTTTGAAGATGATGAGAAGATCAAGCAATTTCTAGAAATGGTGGATGAATTTTCTAAAACACACATTGATCAAGAAAATCAGAATGACCCTACTTGGATCATGCAGGAAGATGAAGATCCCCAGAAGTTCCAAGATAATATCACTAACCACCACTTTTTGGTGCCAAAAAACAATCAAATCCCTAAGGGTTTGATTCCATTAGAAAGATTATTTGATCAGGATGATATACCCCTAAATTCTACCTTGCAACCACAACCCGAAGAGATTGAATATTTTGATATATGCAATGAGGAAAACCCTAAGCTGGTCAAAATATCGGAATACCTTCCAACCAAAACGAAAAGTAAATATGTTGAGTTACTCAAATAGTATAAATATTTCTTTGCTTGGTCTTACGATGAGATAAAAAATTATGATACCACTGTCATCGAGCATAAAATTCCTTTGAAACTAGGCATCAAATCTTTCAGGCAAAAACTCAAACAAATAAATCCTATACTCATGTCTGTGATAGAAAGAGAGGTAAAAAAGATCCTTGATGAAAATATTATTGTTCCACTCAGGTATTCCGAGTGGGTGGCTAACTTAGTTCCAGTCAGGAAAAAGAACAGTGAAATCAGACTCTGTGTGGATTTTAGGAACCTAAACAGATCATCCCTTAAAGACAATTATTCGCTCCCTAAAATGGATCATGTTCTAGAAAAAGTGGTCGGGGATAACCGAATTTCTATGATTGATGGATTTTTAGGTTACAATCAAATTGCGGTCCATGAATATGACAAAGAGAAAACTTTGTTTACCACTCCATGGGGTACTTTCATGTACGACAAAATCCCATTCGGTCAGATGAACGCAGGGGCCACCTTTCAACGAGCAATGGACATAGCCTTTGTCGATGAGAGAGATAAGTGTTTCGTTATCTATCTTGATGATTTATCTTTTTTTTCTAACTCAGATGCAGAGCACATGGTACACCTCAAACAAACATTCGAGAAGTGTCAAAAATTCAGTTTGTCCCTCAATCCTAAGAAATCCCATTTTGTAATGAAAGAAGGTAAACTCCTAGGCCAAATAGTATCTAGGGAAAGAATCAAATCGATAAAAAAATGGTTGAAGCTATAGATACAATCAATATTCCTAGAAATAGAAAGGAAAAGCAATCTTTTTTAGGATTTTTTTTTTTTAAGAAGATTCATTACAAATTTCGCTAAAATTGTTAAATTGATTACAGATATGCTGAAAAAGGACAACGAGGTCAAATGGACATACATCAATAAGGTAATAGGAGAAGCACTGGTGCTGGATAGCCCAGAATACATAAAATATTTTTTGATCTTCTCATTCGCATCCGAGCATACTATCACAGTCGTGCTCTTACAGAAGAACGATGAAGGTTTCGAGAATCCGATAGAATTTTTTAGCAAAATCCTCAAAGAAGCTGAGTTGAAATATGATATATTGGAAAAATAGGCATATGTTATGGTGAAGGCCCTCAAATATTTCAAGACATACGTGTTGCATTCCAAAATAATTTCATACGTACCAACCAGCTTTGTTAAAGACATATTGGTTCAACCTGATAGTGACAAAATAAGGGGTCGATGGCTAGCCAATATTTAGGAATTTGATCCTGAGGTAAAACCTACTAAACTCGTCAAAGTTCAAGGCATGGCTAAGTTAATAGCATAATCAAATTTCAGGGTGCTCGGAATAAATAATCTACAATATTACGGAGACCTTCCAGATATAGAAGAATTCGATGATCAGACACCTACAACTCAAATCCAAGAAAAATTGTCTTCCTTTACTTGGTATGGTGACATAGTTTCATATCTTCTAACTCTCTAATTCCCAAGTGATATGACTCCTTCTAAGGCAATAACATTGAAGGTGCATGTGGTAAAATATTTCATCATCAATAGCCAACTACATTGGAAAGATCCCCTGGGATTTTTACTAAGGTGCCTGATAGAATCCAAAACAGAGAATGTTATAAATGAGTTTCATGAAGGGGTGTGTGGACGACACCATGCCTGGAGGGAAACAACCTATAAAATCTTGAGAGCTGGATACTATTGGCTGAATTTATTTACGGACGTGAATACTAAATTCAAAGCCTATAATTCTTGTCAATTATTCTCAGGTAAACAAAATCTTCCTGCACTACCCTTGACCACAGTCAAGACAGAAGCTCCATTTCAACAATGGGGTATGGATTTTATCGGAGAAATCCATCCACATTCTAGTGCACAACATAAATGGATTCTAACCGCAATAGATTATTTCACTAAATGGGTAGAGGCCATTCCGACACGAAATTCTACAGATTCAGTGGTGATAAATTTCTTAGAAGAAAACATTTTATCAAGATTCAGCTGTCCCCGAAAGATAGTCATTGATAATGCCCAAGATTTCAAATCCATGGTGATGGTTATTTTATGTCAAAGGTACAACATCGTACTAGTTCATTCCACAACCTACTATCCTCAGGGAAATGAATTAGCTGAGTCATCGAATAAGAGCCTAATCACTATAATAAAAAAGGTGTTGACTAAAAACAAGAAAGCTTGGCATGTTCATTTGAAATACGATTTGTGGGAAAATAGCATTGGCACTAAGAAATAAATCGAAATGTCCCCTTTCCAAATGGTGTACAGTACTGATGTGGTCCTCCCCATAAATCTCTCTCTTCTCATGATGAAGCTTTGGAAAGATGCAAAGGAAGAGTTGAATGGCGTTGCCAGAAGAATAAACCAGCTAGTTTAAGTCTAGCAAAATAGGGATGAGGTGGATGAGAAACTCCAAAGATATCAAGATAATATGAAAGCTATGTTTGACAAAAAATCTAAATATAGGGAATTCCTTCTTGAAGACCTAGTTTTGAAATGGGATTCTAGGAAAGAGGACACTGGAAATCATGGCAAGTTTGATCACATCTAGTGTGGACCTTTCAGGGTCGTTCTTCTGAGGGAAAGAATTCATTCTTATTAGAAAACCTTGATGGTAAATTCCTTAACACCCCTATCAACCGACACTACCTGAAGCACTTCATGCAATAATTAGATCCCAAATCACCATTGCATCACCAGTACATATGACCAAATTTGCGATAGTTTTTCGTTGCTATTACCACACTTATCCGTCGCAATTTCTACGAAAGCCAAGAATTTTTTTTCATCGCTTTATTTTTGTCGCTATATCCACGAACCTGGGGTTCATGGAAACAATGATGAAATTATCTCTCCACGTGTCATAACAATGTAAAAAAAATTGTGGAAAGTTGCGGCGCAAAAGCATGGAAATAACGACGAAAATTTATGCCAAGACAAAAAATTACGATGCAGATGTTGTATGTGCGACGCAAAATCATGGCAAATTGCGACGAAAATGCATGGCAATAGTGACGAAAATTTATGCCAAGACAAAAACTTACGACGCAGATGTTGTATGTGCGACACAAAACCATGGCAAATTGTGACAAAAAAATGTGGCAATAGCGATGAAAATTTATGCCAATACAAAAACTTACAACGCAGATGTTGTATGTGCGACGCAAAACCATGGCAAATTGCAACAAAAAAGCGTGGCAATAGCGACGAAAACTTATGCCAAGACCAAACTTATGACATTGATGTTGTATGTGCGACAAAACACCGTGGCAAATTGTGACAAACTTTCGTCTCTATTGCCACGATTGTTCAAAATAAAAATTGGCTTCCAACGAACTATCATTGATATTGAGACGTTTCCTTTAAGTTTAAAAAAAAAAAATTACACGAGATATGGTATTACCATATTACATTGTAATATGGTAATGCCATATTACAATGTAATATGATAATTCCATATTACAATGTAATATGATAATGCCATATTACAATGTAATATGGTAATTCCATATTACAATGTAATATGGTAATGCCATATTACAATGTAATATGGCATTACCATATTACAATGTAATATGGTAATGCCATATTACAATGTAATATGGTAATGCCATATTACAATGTAATATGGCATTACCATATTACAATGTAATATGGCATTACCATATTACAATGTAATATGGCATTACCATATTCCAACGAACTATCATTGATATTGAGACGTTTCCTTTAAGTTTAAAAAAAAAAAATTACACGAGATATGGTATTACCATATTACATTGTAATATGATAATGCCATATTACAATGTAATATGATAATGCCATATTACAATGTAATATGGTAATTCCATATTACAATGTAATATGGTAATGCCATATTACAATGTAATATGGCATTACCATATTACAATGTAATATGGTAATGCCATATTACAATG
>ML781054.1:165284-186881 GCA_009831015.1 Picea engelmannii
ATCATTAATTAGTTATTGTTAATAAAGAAATAATTTAATAAATGTGTAATATATTAAATCTACATCAACATCTAATAATTACCTTTCACAGCCAAATTTGTTGATGGAGTCGAAATGCCAAATGTGAGGCACATTCATATTTTCTACTAATTTAGGTAGATATTGACTAATATACACCATGCATTGATATACCATATATCCCTCAACCATAGAACCCTCCAGATGTGCTCTTTGTCTAACAAAAGCCTTCAGTGACTTCAACTTCCTCTCTAAAAATGTTGGAGGTAGATATTGTTTCATTTGACACATTAGCCGGGAAATTTCTCCCTTCCAATACCTTATATCTTCTTTATGGATTTCTTTTTATGATAGCCACCTACAAATGTAGATGCAATAAAATAATATCAAGGCATACATAAATTTGCAGATAAAAGATAATATGTCAATAAGTTCTGCTACAAATCACATAAGAAGTATGTTTTTCTTATAAAACAATACTTACCTCATGTTAAAGGTAGAACATATTGTAACAAAAAACAAATAATTATTATTTGTTTCCAAAAAATGTGTACCAATAAGGAAATATATTATAACCTACTAATTACCTTAATGAATGTATGCTAGTCATGTGTTTTAACACCACCAAAATCACATTTTTTAGTTAAGATATTTTGTATGTTCGACGAAAACCCCGTCAAAAACCTAATTTTTTGAATGACCTCTTTTACAATATTGCTCTGTTGCTCCATCAATAACCAAGGAAGAATAGTATTTGGTTCATGACCATCACCATTAGAATTAATAATAACACTTTGCAATGCGTGATTAGCTTCATGGATGTCACAACAAATCTTTCCAATTCTCTCTTTGTCAGTCCTTCCATCTAATATTCTCCATAACAATTTTGATATGTTCTTTCCTATATCCATTGTATCAAACAAATGAACTATTTGTAGGTTCTCGTAGTATGGAAATATACTGAATTGCATCGGGTAACTTTTCATTCCTCGTGGAAGCCCATTCGTGCCTTAATGGCATTCATGAAACATCAACAAATTGAAATTAACACTAATTAAAGGGACAAAATGAAATTAATACTAATGAAATTAACCAAAGGTTTATATAACAGGTCATACATAAATAATTTGCGTACCTTGATGATTTCTAATATATTCCAACTTCCATAGGGGAGGTGTCATTCTTCGTGGGTTTTTTTTGTTTTTTGTTTTACCATTGAAATTTTCTTTGTTTGTAGTTCGATAACTATGGTTCTTAGGCAGAAAGTTCCTATACTAATCAAACACTTCCTTTTCTAAACTCCTTGAACAACGAGATTTTATCCTCGGACCACAAACTGGGCATGCAAATTTACCCTTTATTTGAAGACCTACAAGATATATGAATAAATGTAGCGTCAAATTCGAGTTACAATTTAAAATAATGCATGAATTTTTCAATAAATATATACAATATTAAATCACAAAATAAAGTAACAATATACCACAAAAATGTGTTAACCCAGGAGCATCATGAATTGTCCATGATTTTATTCCATAGAATTGAAATCATTTTTTCCCTATTGGTCTAGAGATGTCATACATAGTGACGCCAGCCCATAACTTCAACAACTCATCGATGAGAGGCTCAATATATATGTTCATATGTTTAACCTAGTACCCACCTAATTGGTTCAACATAATGCATCATTAATTATACTTATCTAGATGTCGTGATATATAAAATAAATAATTACCATGCACGAAACAAAGAAATGAAATAGTTTGCCATACTTTAAAGAAAATAAAAGATAATTAAATACCTGGAACAATCATTGCCAAAATTGTGTGCTCTCTCTTGATCGAAATCCAAGGAGGAAGGTTATTGTTTATAACAAAAACAGGCCACACTAAGTACGTAGAACAAAGCTCTCCAAACGGATTGACACCATCAGCTGCCAATGAAAGTCTAACATTACGAGGTTCTTCTTTAAAAATTGGCCACTTTTCTTTGATGTAGTTCAATGCAAAACCATCTGCAGGCTTTCGAAGAACATTGTCTTGAATTATGTTCTTTGCATGGAAATCCATAAAATGTGTTATACTTTGGCACATGAACAACCACTAGAAATGTGGAATTATTGAAATATAACAAAGAACTTTGCGAGGCACCTTCTTTGACGATTTATCGGTTTGATATCTACTTATTTGACATTGTGGGAATTCATTTTCTAATGCATATTGTCCATAATATATGATATGATCATTAGGACATGCATCAATAGCCTGATAGTCCATTCCAATTTCTTTCATAATCATGGATATTTCTCACTATGTGTGTGGAAAAATATTTGGCATCAGTAATAGAACATCACCTAACAATCTACAAAATTCTAAACAATAAGTCAATGTAAACAATATAATCATCAATATATCATCCAATATACTAATTTACAAATTAGAAAACAATAGCAATATAGGAAAAAATTGAACCTTTTAAGTATTTGTGAACATGCAGGCATAAATAATTAACAAATTAAATACCTTAGTATCTGTGTGAGACATGTGTTTGATAAACCATTCAAAACCTTCAGGTTCACCAACAACAATATAGAAGATAAAATATTTTTTGTTGAGACTTCATAAAGAGGTTGGCGTGACTTCTCGAGTAGAGGATCAACATCATGACTATCATCTTGGTTGTCCTCATCCATTGGAGAAAATGTGTCTTGGATCAACCTATATATCTCATCTTCCTGATTTGAATCACTAACATTATCTCCATCCATATCATCATTAATAACTTGATCAGAAGCTTCAATATTTTGATCTCGAAGTTCATCTCCCTATAAAGTAGTATTTTTGCTAGTACTTGGAAAATAACTCTCTGGAGGTTGACATTTTGGGGGCATCGTCTATATATTTAAAAACAACATAGAAAAGTTAGTGTGTATAGAAAATATAAAAATATCGATAAGAAATATTACTAAAATTCATGGCATATTGATTATTACAGAGAATACATTAAATATTGAATCCTCTTACCAAGGGATGATATTCATAACCCCCTTTGGCATGCCCCTTCTCCCTATAATGTATTTGGGCTGATGTTATTAAAAGCCTTCTTTTTTGCAAGCCTCTGCAATCATAGCAAGGGAAATAACATTTTCCATCGTCCCTCACCTCTAATGTCGCTCTTAATCGAGCAAAATTCCTGTCATTTTTGTTCATTTTGAAAAATCCTTGTCCTGACAAGTAATTGTCTTACCAACACCATACCAAACATTAAGTTGTCAATTTTTTATATTTTAGTTTCTCCTTTCAATTATGATATGTTTATTTACAGTGACCTACAATCCTCACAATTATTTCTTCTAAGACATTTTGACATTTTTTATTTTTTTTATTATTATCGATTAACTATTAAGATAGATATGCTTCAATTTGTACTATAGATTATTGTGTACTAAATAACCATGCAAAATAATTACACACCATTTAACAAAAGTGATCAAAATTTCTCAAACTTGAATCACTCGACACGATACACTAGCCTCTAAGTTGTTTTGTAGACAAAATGTCAATCTTAGAAATTCACCACTAAAAAAAGAATGCCAACCACTTGTCATCCACAATTGGGTTGGGTTGTTTTAAATTATGGTGTGTTGATTTGCATCTACATACAATGTTCACAATTTTATGCTACTTACAATGGTCACAATTTTATTTTCTAAGACACTTTGGCATGTTCTCATTTGTCATTGTCTGACTAGTAGATTTCATCATGTTATCGTAGATTTCGCCATGAATTTTTTATATTTTAGATACTGATCCTTATTAATAGTGTATAAACAAGTTACGACAACTAAAAAATAAAGTTAATCACTACATACAAAATTGTGTGTGATTATAAAAAAATTAGAGAAACAACATCACATATCAGGAAAGGGTATGTGGATTTTATTGAGAAAGTTGAAACAAATATACTTTATTTATATTGGAAGACTATGGTATATAATAATAAGTTCATTTGTTAAAGGTTCTTAGTCATAAGCCAAGAAAGTTAAAGGTGGATAACCATAAGCTAAGATGGTTGAAGGTGGTTAGTTAAAATTGATTGTTATGTGCCTAATCACGACATAGATAACATCTTTATAATAAGGTCATATGTGTACAAATGTTTTCTTTATATAATAACGACATATATACCTAACATAAGTTTAGGGTTAGTGTTTATGTATCTTATTAGTTCCTTCTAAAGCAGGGAATATAGCAATCGATTGCAAGTCAAAATCATTTTGACTTTTGTAAATTTACAAAAAATTTAACAATGTTTTATAATGTTTTTCAATAAATATTTGTTAATGAGAATTTTATATATAAATAAAAATATTTTTTTATTTTTAAATATTAAAAATTCTATTTTTTGATTGGTCAAAAACTTTGAAGTGACTAATTTCCCCTGGTTGGAGGTGACAATTAACCACAAAACTAAAAAAAAAAAATTATTTGTTTTTTAAAAAATCTACAAATAGCCATGTATTAATTAAAAGTTCAAATAATGATTGATGTTACGGGAATTCTATGTGTAGTAAATGTAAGAATACACTTTGGATTTTGAGACTTTGTTTCATCTCCCAATGAGTTGATGAGTGCACATTTCCCACTGTCCAGATGTACACACCCGATCACGTCAACCACAACATTTAGCCTTGGGTTTTGTTTTGCATGCTTAAATAATGGAAATTCTCATACTTTGTTTTGCAAAATGCACAGACCCGATCACGTCAACCACAATATTTAGTCTTGGGTTTTGTTTTTCATGCTTAAATAATGGATGATCTCTCATACATTAATAATTATATGTAATATCAACAGGCTATCTTGTCACTAATGCCAACCTACCCATTATCTATTACAATATGTTTAGGATAGCAAAGAATTTATGCGGAAGAGGGAAATGTTATTAATATTTCTCTGGGTGAGGTGAAGCTTTCATAATAGTCTCTTCTTAAATATTTGGTGAGTTTATGCCTCTTTCATTGAAATTAGAGGCTTCCTCAAATTTCAATGAAAAGAGAGAGAGATTATAGCTACAATTGAAAGGAAAAGGGTATGTGGATTCCATAAACCTAGAATATTATGGAATCTGCATACCCTTTTCCACAGAATATACTAACTAGATCCAAAAACCAAAGACATGAAATATGGTACTACAAATATTATAATATATTATCAAGGAAAAAACAAGCTACATGAAATTTGGACATTTGAACAAAAATCTGCAAGTTAAATGAGTACATCAATAAAAAATAACATACTAAACTTGCAAGTTCAAAATCTGAGCTATGTAGATCGAGAATTGGATTTTTTCAACCAGTGGGTGACGGAAAAAATAAACAGCTCAAACAAAATCCAAGAATAGTGTCGCAACTATAGCAATCGTGTCGCAAAGTCTCTTAAAGTCGCGTATATATAGATCAAACAGTCAAATAGCCATTAACACCGACCAATGAGATAGGCAAAATTTCGTCGATGTTTCCACGAAAGTTCGTGGATATTGCCATGAAAGTTCGTCGATATTGCCACGAAAATCCAGACTAGGTTAAAAAATATTTTTGTGGATATTGCGACGAACTTTTGTGGCAATATCAAAGAAAATCCCGCCTTGTTTAAAAAAAAAGATGAAACTAGTGGAAGCGTGGAAAATTTCCGTGGAATAATCCACCCATATGTAGTAGTATATATACCGGTTTGAATTTCTTGTTTTGATTTACATTTTTTCGCTTCTTTGGTAAGTTTTTTCTTTCACTGTAGATAAGATCAGTTTTGTTGATTTCATAAAAAATAAAAAAACAAACAAACAAACAAAAAAACAAATAACACATACCTTTCCTTTTCTGCAAGAGTTCTGACATTTCTCATTTTTTTTTTCAAATAGAACATTTACCGATAGTTGAAGGATAAAGATGTATCAAAAACTGACAATCGTGTTTCAGAACAATTAGTTTTCCCACGAAACAAGTGATAGATTAATAATGGTTTTTGCTTGAGAATACAAATGAAATCCAAGGTATGAAATTATATGATCATTGTTGTTCAAACCAAGATGCTAAAATTACTCTTATAAATTCTAAATAAGGTTGTACTTATGTAAAAATGGTCACATGATCAAATATTAGAAAAATCCAAAATTGTGAGTCTTTGAATCAAACGAAAATAATACGAAATAAAAAAGAAAGGAAAATAAGAATAGAAGAAGTTCGCTAATCAGAAAGTAGGTTTGAATGGAAATAAGATCCCTTTCAAAAAAATTGACTTTCTTTCTATTCCCATCTATCATATCTGAAATATTTTATCATGTCTTAATTTTGCACTACCTGATCTTAAATCTCCACAAGAAGACAAAGTTTGGCTTGACTCGGGAAGCCTAAAAAACTAGACCTTCAAAACGAGAGTAGGTGAAAATTTTATGATTCCTCTGGTCTTAACTGAGAGAAAGTATGTCTAGGATAATCCTGACTACTTTATCCCTTCTATCAGATTTTAAACTGATTTGTTTCGCTCAAGGAAAGTCTCTGGAAATTAAAATCTCCCTGTGATAACTTCCCTGTAGGAAAAGATGTTTTGAATGTCAAAAGAGGATTAGCCCAAAGTAAATCAAAGTGAGTTGACAGAACTTCATTGATAAATTATAAACAGATATCATCCCTTGTATGATATATACAAATTGATTTCCCCCACTTCAAAAATATTAAAAAATAAGATAGATGGTGAAAGGAAATTCATAATATAATTGCCCCCATCTAGTCCAAGACAAATGGTGAAAGGAAATTCGAAATTCAATTACCCCCATTTTGTCCAGAAGAGATGATGAAAGGAAATTCATTCGAACGATTTCCCTCATCTTAGAAAAATGCAAATTGAAGTGGTGAAAGGAAATTCAATGGGAAATGTAGATAACTTCACTGGGGTACTGAACAGGATCGTTGGCAGTGAAGAAATGTCTATGATATCTTCAAGGTTGTTATACATGTATATAATGCACTCTGGTAGATAGTTCTCTTTTCGACAAAGATTTACACTCTAAGCTGACAAGGGATCCCCTAAATAAAATATGACACATATACTTAACCTTCATGCAAACAAAATCGACCAAAGCTTGATATTTCGGCTAAAGTTAATTTGATTATATTAAGAAAATCTGAATACAGTTTTAAGAAAGAGAAATTTCAAAGAGCCTAACTGAAGTTCATGATTCGATGTGTTTTAAGGTTTTATAAGTTTTGGTTGAAACTCTTTTTCTCAGTATAATCCTTTTCCGAATGTGTTTCACAGAAATGCAATAATAAGTCCATTTACCCAATAAAGGCACTTGGTATACTGTTCTTTTGTGCCTTGCACAGAGACGTGATCCCTAGATGGAGCCTATGTTGGAACACATATATTTCTGAACTTTTGAGTTTCATTTTCCTCTTTCACGAAAATATAATCTTTCCCAAAACTTGAATTAGAGAATAACTTTCAAACTTTAAATCCATTCCATTCCTGGTTAAATAAGAATAAGGCACATGTAATGTACGTCGTTGATAAAGCCTTTTATTTAATCAAATGATCCTAATATCTTCGGAGTTGTGGAACCGCCAAATTGTTAAAGAAGTTAATCATTGAATTCGCTTCGGAGCTTCGTGCTTTGGGAGTTTCAATATGTCTAAGCAATGAAAACCCTGAACGCTAAAACGTCGAAGTTCTTAAGGCTAATTCAAGGTTTAAAGAATGATAAATTAAAACATAAGAATGATTAGTAGAAGATTAACTTCTACGTGATTTCATCCTTTAGGATATCTCTACCCTCTTACATTCAAAACCTCTGAAAGCCGAACCACCAAATTGTTAATAACGTTTATGATTGGTTAGAGTTAATGATTGGAATGATTATTTTTTATTTTACATCAATGCGAAAAACTTACAGAATTCTTTTTTTTCGGGCAGGTTAATGGTGCCATCAGAACTTAGCAGAACATCAACTTGATTCAAGAGTCTAATAAACTAGGTGAAAAGATCAAATATAGCAGAGAAAGGGGTAAATAGATAGAAAGGGTGATTCAAAATCACCATAGTGATAAATCTTCGAAGTGGAATATTTGATGGTGCATGTCCTTTGAGTTCAACGGTGGAGATTTATTTTGAAAATAGGGGCTTCGGGACTTTAGGAATCCTCACTTCACAACATCACAAACCTTCCAAAGAAATTATCCCCGAAGCACAAGATCTGATGCCATGTGTCCTTTGAGTTCAACGGTGGAGATTTATTTCAGAAATCTGGGCTTTGGGACTTTGAGAATCCTCACTTCACAACATCACAAAACTCTCGAAGGAATTATCCCCGAAGCATAGGATCTCATGTCGCGTGTCCTTTGAATTCAATGGTGGAGACTTATTTTGGAAATTCAGGCTTCGGGACTTCAAGAATTCTCACCTCACACATTATGATTTCTTCTGAAGCAGTTATCACCGAAATGGGAGATTTGGCGTCGCGTTTCCACTTCGATCAACTATCACGATGGAATTCGGCTATTCGGGACTTATTTTCTCAACACTGCTTACCTCCCACAAAATATGAACTAGTCAAATACAGAGATCGTCTGACATGTGTCCCCTGCTCAGATCGAGGGACAAGAATTGCGCGAAGATTCCTCTACATGTGACTGAGAGTTGTGACCTTAGCTAAAACATTGGACACTTATATTACTTTACGAGATATGATGGCTTATCTCTCTCTCACCTAGATCAACGGTCAAAGGAAAGTGCAAGGCGCGGAGTTGCACGGGACTTGATTTCGAGAGGTGGTCCCACAATTTAAACTGTGGTTTTATCTCAGGGTTATGTGGCATAACCAGATGTATTGCAGAATGAAAAGAGGGTTACCTCAAAACCATTTCTCCACATCCCCACAAAATGGAAAACCTATCATCCATTGCCACTTGTCTTCCACTCTTAATACACGTCACCTCCTGACTGATGCACCACCTCCCCATAACGAGCCCTCATGGAGCTAGTTATCCAATCATTATCACCACATACGACCAAGGGTTGTGACCTTGATTTAAATCTGGGCTCTTATTTCAATATGATAAGATCAACAGTCGGATCTTAATGGATCATGGAAATCAACGGCTCGTGGGTATTTAACATGCCAAATATATGTGAGGTCAAACATCAGAAAAAAAACCTGAATTTGTAGATCAAGCGCCATGCGTCCTTGGGGACGGACGGTCAATATTCACTTTAGAAATATGGGCTTTGAAAGTTTCAACTTCTCCACTCTCATTTTTATTTGAAGTAGTTTCTTCCATATTTCATAGATCCTTGTCATGTGTCCTCCTTAGATCAATGGTCGTCGTCTACGTTAGAACTCCAGCTCTGTGTACAGACCGTCCCAGAGCTCTGAAGTGTCAAATATGTGGCAATCATCAGTTCATACCTGTGGTTCTCTTGTCAGTTATAACACCTGTATCCATGTCATGTATCTTGTTCACCCCCCAGCCTGTCACACCTTCTATATCAGTTACCGCACTTACCTCCATTACAGTTTTAATTTTTCACGAACGATTATTTTTCCTACGTCTGTTATCCATCTCTTGATAAGCCATGCATATTTATTCATCCGATTATCCTTCTCTCTCTGAAGAATCATTTCTCATAGCAAGTGAAGAGACGAAAGAGAATGACAGTTAATCCCATCGGTTTTCACACCCTATCGTTTCATTTTAGACATAGTTAGATATTGTAAGAAGTCCAACCATTTTGAGTTGTGGAAAATTTTGTATAAATACACAGATTCAAGATATGCACCACGGCTACTTCTTGATGTATGTAATAAGAAAAAACTCTCCTTCCATGAGAATTAATACAAGTGCAGACAGGGATTCCAATTTTTGTGTAGTTTGAGTTATGTTTCCTCTTGTATTCCATATTTCTTGTTTCCCTTATGTTATTCCTTGATAAGGGAGTGATTGTAATTTAGTACCACTACTATTGTAGTCACATTCTATCGGTTGTTTGATAATAAAGTAGTTTTTCCTCTGTATTTTCTATAAGTAAATACAAGACCTGTGAGCTACTTGGATTATTGTATCTCATATCCTTTCAAGGGTGCATTCTTTATTTTCTTCTATTGTGAACAAGGTAATATTCATCTTGCATTGATGCATCATATTTCTTAACATTTTTGTAAGTTCCCCTCACATCATTTGATTTTATAAATTGACTCGGATGACAAATTATGGCCTCTGTCATGTTCTATCATTATTTTCATTTAAGTATTAATTCTTATATAACTAACGGAAGAAAAAACACCTTTCATAAACATCCCTTTATATTTTGTATGCCTGACATTATTCTTTAAGCCTTAGGTTTAATCTCATAAACAACTCTTATCTTGTCTTTAGACCCCTATTATGGAGAAATTTTTATCTATCTTCAAACCTTGAAGCTACCCCAGCATCTGTCGATAGAAGATCGATGGCATATACATCATCAATATAAAAACTACCTTATTATCGGTGACACTCTGTATTGTCGATGGGTAGATAATATTTTATGTTGTTTCTTGACTCACAAGGAAGTTGAGGTTGCACTCAATTAATTTCATAGTGGGGCATGTGGTGTTCATTTATCCGAGCTTGTGAAAACCCAAAAGATATTGTGCGTTGATTATTTTTTGTCGTCAATTTTTAAAGATTATCTTGAAGAGGTCAAGAAGTGTCACCCTTTCCAAGGCTTTGCTCAAAAAATGTGCTCACACCCAGCCCCTCTTCACCCAGTCATCATTGTCGGTCCCTTCACCAAGTGGGGGTATATTTTATGGATTGTAGCCCAACTTCAACTAGGGGGCACCAACATATTATCGTGATCATGGATTACTTTACTAAATGGGTAGAGGCAATGCCTACCGTTAAATTCGATGGTAATACTACAACATTCTTTGTATTCAACCAGGTTATATCTCAGTTTGGAATCCCAAGAGATATTGTCATTGATCATGGAATTCACTTTCAGAAGGAAATGATGAAAGAGTTAGCATCAAAACTGGGGTTTAAGCATGATGATTATTCCCCTTACTATCCCCGAGAAAATGGACAAGTAGAGGCAGTGAATAAATTTATCAAGACCATCTTGCAAAAATCTATCAACTAGAGTAAATCTTACTAGCATCTGATGCTTTACCCTGAACTTTGGGCATACCAAACCATGGTAAATACTTCCACCAGTTTCTCTCCTTTTCAATTAGTACTTGGCATGGATTCGATTCTTCTGATTGAATATGAAATCCCTTCCCTTAAGTTGGAAATTAATCTCCTACCTGACACATCTAATCTTGAAGAATTCATTGTATACCTGGAGCGTCGAGATGAGCAATGTCGAGATGCCTCTGTGTTTATCGAAGAGAATAAACGACATTTTAAGGTTTAGTACAATAAGTCTATCTTTCCTCAACAATACGTTGAGAGAAACTTGGTTCTCCTTTATGACCAAGCCAAAGAACCACTAGGGGCAGTCAAGTTCAACCCCACATGGCACGGTCCTTATATCGTGCAACGCATCTTAGAAAAAGGAGCCTATGAATTAGAATATTATGAAGGGAATATGTTGTATGAGACCATAAATGGGCTCTACCTTACAAGGTATTATGCTTGAGCCATCAAGCTTGGGCGTGACCTTTGTATAGTAGTGTATCTTAGTGTTTATACATATTTATCTTTTCCTTTTTTTCATCGGATTGCTTATCAAGTTTTCCCTTGGTTGGAAGATGTCAACGAAGTCTTCAATTTACTTAAGATTCACTGATGGTTCCATTCATCATACACGGAACATGGCTTCCACTGCTTGGTTCATTTACTCACCTGAGGGCTAACCGGTGTCTTCAGGTGGCATTCTTCTAGAGCCATCAATGAATAATGTGGTTGAGAATAGCATCGTTATAGAGCTATTATGCGATGCCATTTCACATGGTGTTCGGTCTTTAGAGGTTCTCCTGGAATCCCAGTTAGTTGTATGTCATTTGAACATCAGTTACCGTGTACGAGATCCTACTCTACTCTGATGATTCCTATGGATATGGATTTTAGAACGATACTTTGATTTTCTTACTTATAATCACATCCCTAGAAATTCTAATCATGTATATGATGCATATGCTAATTATATTTTAGATTGGAATGTGTCACATAACTAGGAAAAGAAAACACATTGTAACATATATAAGTAAATTCGAAGACCAAATTTTATATTTCATCCTTTCGAGTTCAAAAAATATGGTGTCATAGTACAAAATGGGGCTCACACCCTCAAAATACATATATGGTTGTTATACAGCATGACCATGTAATCTACACCTGTGGCACCAGATGTGTATCATGATAGCACACTACGATGTTTGTGATGCACTGGAAGAGTCGCATCCATGCATAGATTACACCCATCACTTGTCGTTGCATCACCTCTAGAAGATCCTCCACTTGAACCATAGGAATCATATGTGTTAATCGAGAAATTTTCCCCTACACATTTTGTAGCACTCTCTTCATGTCCCCTCCCATTGTCTCATCTCCTCATCACCTCCGCCAATGTCATGGGAATCCCTCTGGTCATCGTTGACCTACATCTACGTAACAAAGCAATTTTTAATACTTGATACCATATAAAAATATTTGTGTTTTTTTTATTTTTATTGAAAAACACAAAAAAATAAAATATGTAAAACAATTTCTTACCAATATCATTGTAGACGGAACCTGGTGGCAATGGAATGTCAAGATCCCCTCTGTATTTGATCCCTTTGTAAGGATAGTCGTCAATGGATATGACCTGTTGGTGCCACCAAAAAAATAATTCATCATTGTAGGGGTTTGGCACCCTACCACCTCCTAGCCACCTCATCATATCGGTCCACCATGACATGGATGGATCGCGTTGTCCATGTGGAGTAATCTCTAATCTAGGGCTCAAACCTAGAATCCTCTCAAAGGAAAAACTACAAAGTATGGATGCAAATATGAAATTTCTCATTTTCCCTTGTTTGCAATCTGTCAACTGACTCTTCATGTTAGCCATCATTGAGGTACACCAGTAAAAAAAAATGGGTTTTAAACACTCCACCGCATAGAACATGAGTGGCCTTAATGCATGGTGCAACGAGGTAGACCCAAAAATCCATGTGAGTACAAGAATGACAATCTTCAAGCTCAGGTTCTCAATCGCCCTGATAGGGAGTTGGCTCCCTACTTTATCTATTCCTGCAACATAGTGGGTCGAAATGTATTCATCCATAGTCATACCACCCCCAGCCCCTTGGTCCTTGAGATTCACTACCTCGCCTCGGCAAGACAATCCTGTGATAAATTATATATCATCCACTTCAATCCTTAATGGTTTCCCATCGATTTTGAAGTACTCTATCTCTGCATCCCAGTTGTTTAATAGCAATTGGACTAACCTCACCTAATCCCTCATTCCCTTGAGAACCCAAAATTTATAAATTCCACATCATTTTAAATATTTTTGGGACCTTGCATCTCTTCCCACCACTGCATCTATCTCCTAATTCTCCCTTTCCCTCCATTCAATAACCATGTTGCAAAGGAAAAACCATTTTTTGAGTTAAAACCCTTTAAAAATATTGTTCATGAACTTGTACGTGGGCTAACTTGGTAACATTCACATATAGAGATTCATATATGTGTGCAGGCTTCGCGTTTTCTACATATATGAGTTTGTATACATGACTCAATTATTTGTCACCTGCGTATACCCTAGTTTCCATGTTATACCCTCTAATACTAAAACAAGGAGGCCTAAAACTGAAATTTAAACCATTGAAATTGAAGGAGAGGGGATGGGCACTTACTTGGTCTAGACGGTTGTTGATTTCATTGATCATGTCTCCTACAATTGAAACTTGGAGATCGTGGCGAAAATGGCCTAAAATGCACTATGTGGGTGAAAAAACTCAAATGGTATGGTAAAATGGTTTATTTTTACTATTAGTAGAAATGTTTTACCCACTTTCTATAGTTTTTGTTATTTTTTGACCTTATGGAATAATAGCTCAGTGGAAAGACTTGGTTTTTGGTGGTTTTGTCTAGGATTTTTTTGCAGTTTCCAGTGTCATACTGCTCATTCATGCCTTCGACAGGTATATTATTTCATCGGAATATAGGATAGGTTTTCACTCTGTTTTGAATTCTTGCATCATCTGATGACCATGATCCATACACCATAGGTATGAACCCATTTATTAGTGACACAAAACCTTCTCATTGCTACTAGAAGTGTTGTTAGTAAGTGGTAGAGTCTTACCAAACATGGGTGCCCTAGTTATAACTTCTGTGTCATTTGGTGCCCATGCATAAGTTATTCCATAGGACATGGAGTTCCTTATAGTCCCGATATGAATTTTCGTTCGAACACCATTTTCTTAATCACAATTATTTTGACTGTTACCTATGGGACTCCCCTCTGATTCATGGTTAAGATCTTTTTCAACTCCTAAAAAAATGAAAAATATTTCCTAGTGAACTTTTCTCTTTCACACTTGTTAAATGGATCTGAAAAGACATCTATTTGGTATAAGTTTAACCCTTTTCTGGACCAATTAGACTACTTACAAAAAAGGAATACTCTATTCACCATTGGCTAGAAGAGTTCTCCTAGGTATTATGTTATACTTTTTCGGGCCTTGGAGACTAAATCTACGAAAAAGGACATTTTTTTGGATTTAAGTTGTAATTGCATTCCATCATCCTACTTTCATTACTGAGCCTATTGTTGGTTCCCTCTTTCTTTTTATAATCCTCTTACCTCGGAAATTTTCATCACTAGCCAAGTAGTGCCTTCTATATATCCTTTGCAACTTGAAACCATGTACCCTTAGAGTAAAAATTCCCCCAAGTGTCCATCCCCCGCATACAATTCCTTTCATTGAGCATAGGTATGTTCCACTTCTTGGAACTAGTTTCTTACTTGCGACACTCATTTCCTCTCATTTATCATAGCATTTATTTTCCTATGAAAATACAAAAAAGACGAGTGGGAAAATAATATTATCTCATATCCACAGTAATTAAGTCTCCTTTGAATAGAGAACAAACTTTTGGGTCCACTTTCATCCAAATTTTGGGTTTAGCATGATCGTAGTAAGATAATCTAATTACTTAGAGTATACTCCTCCGATTAGTTATTCTTCTAGTCCCTATGGAGAGTTTGTCGATGCCTCCTACATCACAAAGTTTTATCATCAAGTATATGCTTCATGAGTTATCTATATGTCTCATGCTCTTGTTCAAAGGAAGCCTATAAACCTATGTCAATCATTTGTCAAAACTCTTGAGTTTGCATGTTGGCCATACCCACATTGTATCTCAGAGTCACATGATTTTGTAGTCCTACCATGCACTCTAGTCCTACTTTCATTATGGGTATGTAACCTTGAACCTAGCAGATGACATTTCCTCATTGGTCACTAACTAGGGGGTTTCCCTTGTGTTCGACATAAATAAATATATTCACACATTGGGATTCATGCAGTGTCCTAGATTTCATTAGCCTTATTGGTGGTTTCCTCGCTATTGTCGCTAGTTTTCCTTATTGGTTGTTGTAACATCCCCTTACACCCAAGTCGGGCCATGATACTCTAGAAAATGCTTTCATTCTTTGATACCATATTGTAACATACCCAGCATCCAACTAAGTTATGCCACATAAATTTTTCGAATGACATGCAATTAAAACATATACACACAAAACTCTTGCAGAACTTTATATATATATATATATATAACTTAAAAATAGATAAATGCATAGGTTCATAGACTTGCAGAATAGTAAACATATACTTGTAGCATAGACAGGAAATACCCATAGATATACAAACAGTTACAATCCACACATAGGATAAACCCATAAAATTAAACACACAAATAATAATGCAGCATATAAATTAACACACAATTGACACATATCTTGGTAAGAATATCAACAATTGTGTGAACACCTTCCATGAACCTCCCAGCCTTAGAAAACACTTCTCATCACTCTCAACAGTGGGTCACCCTCGATCTGGGACTAAAATCCACCAGGGTAAAGGTATTCCTAACTAGGTTAATGTATCTCACACAACAGGAAAGACTTCGTCACAGGTGCCAACTCAAACTAACATCCTACAGTCCCTCATTCCCCACATGCATGTACTACCCCATGAAGTGTGCCCCTCTCTGTTGAACAGTCCCTTGCCTACCCCACATCCCTTCCAAGGCTTCAGCAACAGGTCGGACAGGAAGCCTTAGATACCTGCAGTTATAGTTTATCACCTTCCGAAAATCAATTCCTAGCAATTCTCCCACCTAAAGAGAATTGTTCATGGGCCTGACAACCTGCCTCTTCAGTATCACATGGGCCTGACAACCTGCCTCTTCAGTCCAACTACCCAGCTAACCAGGTACATGTATGGGTATGGATATGGTTATGGAAACAGGGACAATAAGGTACGAAGGATATCTGAATGAGTGAGTGAATGATGATGGAATGATCGAATGAATGATCTAAGTCTAAGCCATATGTATGTATGTTCCCAACTTGACACTTGTCATGTTGGGAGATACTTTGGCCCACTTGTCCCCATCCTTAGAAATTAGGATAAAATAATTATCCATACTTTATACTTTAAGGAATATTAATATAATATTCATTTTTGTCTTAAGCTCCCTAGCTTACCCATTTTCCTTAACTTTTATCCCCCCCTTTCCCTAACTAGTGGATTTTAGTCCCCCATATTCTTTTATCATGTTCGGTCTACGCGTGGTGATGTATTTTATATTAATGATGAGACATATACAAAAATAGCCTCGTTGGCCTTTAACATCTAGGCTCTTCTACCTAATCATCACATAAGTCTTCTGACTTATAATAAATTGGCTCACCAACCTATAAAAATTAGCATATACACAAAGGCTCCCTAGCCTCAAAATCATGCGCACTTAAGTTTGTTGCACGCGGTATCCTGGAATGTGCACACATCATCATTTTACTGCGCAGTACATGTGCGCACTATACCATGGAAGGTGCATACAAAAATGATATCAAACATCTCACCAGCTTAAGTACATTTGCATTTACATTTACAATTGGGTTCATACTAGGGGTATTACAATACCCTCCCCTTATTTATGCACTATCCTCAGTGCATTATGTACAAATATCAGCAAGATTTCCAAAATCTTCAAAAATATGTGAGTATTATGCTTGCATTGCATCCTCATGCTAACTAGTGTCCTCATTACTATACCAGTTCCATTGGAACCTTACAAGTCCTATGGCTCGATTTCGGAGATGTTTGATTTTTTGGTCCAGAATGCGTACTGGATGTACTTGGAAAGCACCTTCTTTCTCCACCTAAATCACATTCCAAACAATAACATGATTAGCATCATGTATATATTTCTTGAGAAATGATACATGGAATACATTATGAACAGATATATATGCAGGAAATGTAATCATATAAGCTATTGGACCAATCCTCTCTAGGATTTCAAATAGCCCACAATAGCGAGCTACCAACTTTGAACAATTTCCCAACTTCAGGGAACTTATGTTGGCCTTCACTTTCAAGAATACATGATCACCCACTTTAAATTTTGTGTGAGTTCTTCCCTTATCATCATAGATTTTCGGCCTGTCTTGGGAATCCTTTAAATTTTGTTTTATGTTCATCATTTTCTCCTCCATTTCCCTGAGTAAATATGTCCCAACCACTACTCTATCTGCTAGGTTATCCCAGCTTACTGGTGTGTTTCACTTTTTTCCATAAAGTATCTCAAATGGGCTCATCTTTAGAGATGTTTGGTACCCATTGTTATAAGAAAACTCTAATAAGTGTAGGTAGTCTTCCCATTTTGATGGTTTATCCATCACATACATCCTCAACATATCCTCAATCACTTGATTCACCCTCTCTATTTTTCCATCCGATTATGGATGATAAGTTGTACTAAAATTGAAATTTGTTCCAAATCCATTAAATAATCCCTTCCAAAAATTTCAGATAAATTTTGGATCTCTGTCAGACACAATTGTCTTGGGTATACCATGTAATCTAGAAATTTCTCTCATATAAACATTAGCAATGTTGTCTTCCTTGTGAGTGAGCTTTACTAGAATAAAATAGGCAGCTTTAGTAAGATTATCCACCACTACCATGATAGAATCATGTTGCTTGTTTGTTCTGGGCAGTTTGGTGGTGAAATCCATTGTTACAACTTCCCATTTCCACTCATGAATGGGTAATGGTTGTAGAAAAGTAGTTGGGTGTCTATGCTCAACCTTTACCTTTTGACATTCCAAACATTTGGCAATAAAATCAGCAGCTTCTTTCTTCATTCCTGGCCAATAATATTGGCTCTTGACAGCTGCAATAGTTTTCTGATCACATGGGTGCCCAGCATAAGGTGAATTATGCATTTCTCTCAATGTTTTATTTTTCATTTCATGGGAATTTGGTACATAAACTATTCTCCTATACATGAGAATTTTATCACTATCTAGCTTATATTCTTCAATTTTTTTCTGCAAAATACCTTGTTGTAATTTTGTCACAAATTCCTTGTATTGCAAATCTAATTTTGCAGCCTCCAATATTTTGTCTTTCAAATCTTATTGGTACATGATAATGGTTGTAGAATGCAACTCATGCACTCTTATGTTGAGTGCATCATCCACTTTGTTCTCTTTCCCCTTGATATGCTTTATATCAAAATTATATTCACTAAGAAATTATAACCATCTACTTTGCCTAGCATTTAGAGTTGATTGATCAAATAAGTATTTCATACCAGTATGGTCTGTTTTCAGCTCAAACATTTTCCCCATGAGGTAGTGCCTCCATTTCCTCAAGGCATGCACTATGGATTCCAACTCCAAATCATGAGTGTCATAGTGTCTTTCATGCTCCTTCAACTTCATTGATTCATAACATACAACAAACCCATTTTAACTAAGGACTCCACCAAGTCTTTATTTACATGCATTTGTGCATACAATGAAGTCTTCATTTGGATATGCAATCCTTAAAATTGGAGCACTATTTAATAATTGCTTCAAGTGTTGGAAACTCTTTTCACAATTCAATGTCCACTGAAACTTCACACCCTTCTTTTGCAAGGAAGTGATTGGGTCTGCAATCTTCGAGAATCCTTCAATAGATCTCCTATAGTATCCTACAAGTCCCATGAATGATATGAACTATGTCACATTCTTTGGCGTTGACCATCCTCTAATGGCTTATATCTTCTCAGGATCCACTGTTATCCCATCCTCTGAAATGATATGTCCCAAATAATGAACTTGCTTCTAATAAAATTACCACTTGCTCAATTTGGCATACAACTAATGCTCCCTTAATACTTTTAATACCATCCTCAAGTGTTGTTCATGCTCTTCCTCTGACTTAGAATATATAAGAATGTCATTTAAAAATACAATGACAAAGTTATCTAAGTATTCTATGAAAATACCATTCATTAAACACATGAAGACAGATGGTGCATTTGATAATCCAAAGGGCACCACTGTGAACTCATAATGACCATACCTTGTTCTGAAAGCAGTCTTGTTGAGGTCTTCTTCTTTAATTCTTACTTGATGATAATCGAACCTCAGATCAATCTTGGAGAATATTTTTTCATCTTTCAACTGATCAAATAGGTCATCAATCCTTGGAAAATGATACTTATTTTTCACAGTTACCTTCTTCAACTACCTAAAGTCAATGAAAATTCTCAATGGTCCATCATTTTTCTTCTCAAATAAAACTGGGGCACCCCAAGGTGACACACTTGGGCGTATATAACCCTTCTTCGGAAGCTCTTCAAGTTGCATTTGCAACTCCTTCAATTATGGTGTACTCGTCATGTATGGATTCTTGGATACTGGAGTTAATCTAGGAATCAAATATATGGAGAGGTCAATGTCTCTTTTAGGGGGTAATCTTGATATTTTCTTAAACACATCTTCAAACTCATTTATGAATGCATAATATTCAATATTTGACACATTATCTTTAGGTGTTTCCACCATATGAGCTACAAATATTTGACACCCTTTTCTATAACATTTCTTCGGTTGCAATGCTGAAATTTATCTTATGGTCATTGCACTGGGAATTCCCTGCATTGTCCTTAGGTTCCCTTCCTCATCCAAGCAAGTAAATTCCTTGTTATGAAAATATAGTATAGCATGATGTTGGTCCAACCAATCCATCCCAATTAGACAGTCTGTGGTATACTTAGGGAGGTAATATGGGGTACCTAGGGAGGTACCCAATGGGAATGTAGTTATGTGTTATTAGTGGAAGTCATTTAATATATGGGAATGTGGTCATTCAATGTAAGGTGGACTAGGTCCACTATATTAATAAAGGCTCACTATGGTAGTTGGATGCAATAAATGTGAGAAGTCTCTCTAGAAGGTTCCTAGGAGATAAGGAGAGATATATAAAGAATTCTAGGCAATGTAATGAAACATAGTGAAGAATATTGTGATTGTACAAGCAAGGATTGCTTGAGGAGTTTTATCCTTCCATAAGGATTAATATATGGTGTTACCCTACCTCAAGGGTTTGATGGTAATAAAGGAGATTGTGCATATTGTTCTTGTATATCTATTGTGGTTCTTTTGTATTCAGTATTTGGTTCTTAACAATTGGTATCATAGCACTTTCCTTGGCAGATATTGTGGGCAAATATTTTTTATTTTTGCAGATTCTTTTTTTCAGAAGAGAAAAAGAGGGCCGCGACATTCTCAACGTTTTTGGTATATTTATGTGCAAAATTTTTAGAAAATAGTTGTATATCTGAGTTCCTCTCAGAAAAACACCCAAGTTAAAAAAACAAATCGTCCGAAATGGAGTCCGGAAAGTCAAAATATTGAAGTTTTAAAATCTGCAATTTTTCAAGGTTTTTTTCACGAACGGCAGCGTGATTTGTTTTTTATTTATGTAGCATCTGGAGACCAAATTTTCCCAAATAAATTACATATATGAGTTCCTCTCACAATGTCACCCAATTTCAAAAAAAAAATCAGCCGAAACAGAGTCCGGGAAGTGAAGTTATGATCATTTTAAATTCAGCAGTTTTTCAGGGATTTTTCGGAAAACGCCGCGATTTTCTATCGTAACTTATTGTTCTATTTTTTGGGGGGTTTCATAGAAAGATGTATTTTACAGGGAAATGTGATGGACCTAGTATTGAATCATTCATTAAAGAAATAAATTCAGCATGGGAATATACTTGGCCCCATTGGGTAGATCTCAAATTGCAAGGTGATGCTGCAATTTGGTGGAAATCACTTGATTATAAGAAGATGATGACAATCTCCAATGGAGAATTTGAAAAAATATTGTCAGACAAGTGGTCTCATGGAGAAAATAAGGATAAAGAGAGAACCAAGAGTTTATTTTCATGTGAAAAAACTATATTACAGGTTCATGGTTGTATTCATAAAGAAAATATCATTGTTTCTATTAACCCTAGTTGCATGCATAATT
>ML781054.1:200929-238485 GCA_009831015.1 Picea engelmannii
TCACTTTGTCATCTTCAAAAATTCATTTCTCCTCAACCATGAGGATCCACGTGACGTGCCACATACCACCGGAAACAGCATGATGTATACTATCCATCCATGGGTGTTGTATCTTCATGTGCATTTTCCTTCATGTCCAAATACCTTCATCAATCTTGCGGTCCAAAACCCATGACTAAGGTTGACATCAATGACAACAATCAATCTTCTAACAACTAGTACCTTCTTAAAGATTTAAAACCTTCATGCAGTGGAGTCGCCATTGAGACTTTGACATCTATATACAACTGATAATGGAGTCGCCAGGTGGATTATTTACAACCTCTTTGTGTCTGACCATTTTCCACCATCAACAATCAGATCTGAACTTTGTCGTTCTTTCCTAGGGAAAATTTCACTTTCGTTCCCTGGCAACGGCACCAAAATGTTAGCACTAAGTAAATTTCCTAGGTTGAGGGGACAACTTACAAAGGTAGCCACAAAACCACTTCAGAACTGAAAACTAGCTCTTTCAGTTCAGAGAAGGATCTCTCTTGTCACTTAGTCTCTTGAAAGATAGATCTTCTCTAAAGGTTTAATGGGTAGGTTTTTATTTGATGAAATACTTATGGGTTTTTCTAGCAAGAAGGAAATGAACATGTTGGGAAATGGAGTCAACTCTGAAAAAAATTGAAACAGTGTTTCATATGTAGAGTTCTCAAGGAAGAAAAGACAAGGTAGGTGATGAAATTTCAGTCTTTTAATTTGTTGTGATAAGATGGAAGAAAGAGGAAAATATATGACATCAATCAGAGCACCATAAGAGATGAATTATGATGAGTTAAGAAATAAAAATAGAATTCAAAATTGCTTATATCTAAAGCACCATTTAGATGAATTTCAGACCAATTAACATCCAATTTTAAACATATGAAAGGTTGCATATGAAGAGATAAAAAACTAGAAAATAATACATGAAAGGAATCACATACTTCAGTTCATCACCATATGAATCTTTAGTA
Organism: Picea engelmannii; assembly: GCA_009831015.1. Taxonomy (NCBI): domain Eukaryota; kingdom Viridiplantae; phylum Streptophyta; class Pinopsida; order Pinales; family Pinaceae; genus Picea; species Picea engelmannii. The sequence continues at coordinate 201,931 of ML781054.1, forward strand.
TGAAAAAATATGGACATCTCCACTTGTATTCTTTCAAATTCAGAAATTATTGCAATGATCAATATAGTTCATCCCTTTGTACTTCTGCCAACCTGCCCCCCTTTTTTACATCAAAATGATCAAATATATATAGGTCTACTTCCACACTCAGATGCTAGGATTCAAACTATTTCTATCTATAATAATGGATCTGGGTACATCAAAGGACAACAACTCCTAAAAAACTTACTAAAACTAGTAAATTTGATTTGACCATCTTTAATGTAAAACAAAAAATATTTTACAAAATAGATTTTGAGTATAAATCGAGTTTGATGTTGTGGTGAGTCATCATTTGCATCTAGAGACCAATTTGAGAGCATCATTTGTTTTTTTGGGTACCTCTTCCACCTTTGTGTAGAGAACTAAAGCTAACACTACGTAGATGCAACCTACAGTGTTTGCGTAGTGAACTTGCGTAGCACAGGGATTTTATTGAAACATGTGCATTTGTTGGTAGAAACAACTTGTTGGAGACCTGAAATCATCCTAAAAACTGCATACCAATTAGCTCGTGTTGACCTTTCAATCCTTGTGTACTTATAGTACTTGCGTAGCATGAGCTCGCTATGCAATTGTTGTACATGACAATTTATAAACAAAGTTGTAGATGGGATTAGATGGTGGTTTTAGCTTGTCAACCTTCTCTGAATCATAGGTACAAAGAGTGTAAAATTTATTTTCACAACAAATATTGAACTTCAAAACATCCTTACTTCTTCTTTAACACCATTGAACTTGCACTTTCTCATAGTGAACAAAATTTCAACAAAATACTCAAAACCTGTGATGACCCCTTTTTCCAAAAAGAAAAAATTGTGAGGATTCTTCATTTATATTTTTGTTATCTCAGCAAGAAGGCCCATCTTACCTTTTCCATCCTCATCAATTTTCACTTGTAACCTCAAAGACCTTTTTTTATTTCTTACTGATAAATTATGCCTCTTCAAATTATGTACTTTCCTAGATAAGAGTGCACTTCTCTTCAATTTTAATTGAACCTTTGAGGGTGTTGAACAGGCATTTGTGATAGTTGGTCTACATTCCTAAAAATGTCTTTGAATCCTTAGTTCTGACAACATGTTCTCCTCTTTTTTATGGATGATAAGATATTGAGCCTCCCTTCACTATTTATTTATCCAATTTACAGTTTTTTCTCCTTCTGCAGGTGAAGTGTGAGGATTCCCAATTGTTGCAAGCTAGCCCTGTACATATGAACTAATATTTTTGGTTGAGGATCTTGTCATAGGAGCTGTAGGTTTGGTACAAACTGTAGTCTTAGGGATTTGCATGACTTCAGGAACCTCCTCATCTAGTTTCCTTTTCAATTCTCTGCTCTCTTGGTAAAATTGGGCTATAAAATGTTGAATGCCTTTGAGTTATTTTTGCATCTCTCTAATATTTGTGTCTCTTTCTCCTGATTTCACTTGGTCTTCATCCATCCCTTGAGTTGTGGTGTCAAAAAAATATGTCTACGATGTAGGTGTAGGAAACTTTCTAGCATCTGACCTTGTGGTTGGTCTGTTGGGTTCCTATGTCTCTTTTTCCTCATTAGTGAACCATAGCCTCCTACCCTTCTTCACAATTGGATGATTTGGTGAAGGGCCCTCAACATCCTTTTCTTTTCCTTTTCCATGTTCTGCAACACTTCTTCCTTTTCCACCTAAGTTGTTAGAGACCAATATTTTTGCAGATAAGGGGGTATGTCCCTTGGGGTCTAGGGGGATATTTGTTGAGGCTAAAAAGGAGTCCCAATCCATGTTCATATTTCTAATTTCTTCAACCACTAGAATTTTTACCAAGGAAAAATGAGACAAACTACTCTTGAGTTAGTTAATCTTGGCCTGGAATGTATTCGCCATTTTACCTAAACTCCTATATAGGTAAAAAGGTAAGTTCAAGGGACTTTTTCCTGTGAAATGCATGAGGAGTCTTACATGATATTGGTAAGCCCTATCAAACCTACCCTCACAAGTGAAATATATTTGAATTACCCTTAAAAACTTCTCATAAGGCTCCAACACATACTCTCTAGGGATAGTGGCACCAAACTTCTACATTTTGTACTTGGGCTTGAGGAAATCAGTGTAAAACACAGGATCAAGAGGCATACCTTTAACCCCTTTTTCTCCTTGGATTGGAATCTTTGTTGTAGAATCTATTGTCTCCTATGACACTAGGAAAATGACCTCAGCAATTGTTTTCTGAACACCATTAAAATTATAGCAAACTCCTTTGTCAACTACAGGTTATACCCTTTAATTTTCTCACAAAACCTCATGCACCCGACCTACTCAAAAGACACTCTGAATGTAGGGTCTGAATTCACCAGAGTCAGACTTTGTGGCTCATACCTCAGCACACTTTCTCCTCTATACTTATTTTTCTCTGTATCTATCATAGCTTGTGGATTGCAAGATAAACTTGAGATTGATAAAGGAAGAGGGGTCCAAAATACTCATACAAACACTTTACACAGCAAAACAACAGGGCTAGGGTTTGCTTAATTTAGCATTAGGAGCTTCCACTATTTGAAAGGCAGGTTTTAGCATGGATTAAACATTTGAATCAATCCCACTGGTCTTTACACAACAAAATAAAGGAACAGGGGATGCGTGGCGAGAGCACCTGTAACAGAGTTTGCGTAGAAAAATACTATTCATAGATCTTGTGTAGCGAGAGACCCTGCATAGAATTTGCATAGTGGGGAGATTGGTTTGCGTAGAAAAGGTTTTCTTTGAAGCTTTGTATAAAAGAAGTGGTTGATCATAGGTCGAGGATGCATGCTAACAAACAAAAGGTGGAAAATATACATGCATGAGTTGAGGAAGATATTTGAAAGGGAAAAATACCTATTTTGGATGATAAGACATTTCAAACTATTCCAAATAACTTGCACAGCGTGTTTTTACAGCACACACATATTTTCTACAGTCGGGTACAACTAACATGAAACATGATCATAACCTCCTTGTTGAATTCATCATATGTGATAATGATCATTGATACATTTTGAAATGATGTTCCCTCCTAGACTTACAACTCAACTTTGACATACCATTTCCCACTTTTAGAAATTATTTCATACTAAAAAGCCAAAGACCTTTACAAACCTTTTCGTGTGATAGAATCTTATACACCTTTAATAACTCTTTTCTTTCATGTTGTGTAATGATGTGTGATGAAATTCACAAAAACAATTCGACTTAGACTTATAATTTGACTCATTTTGACATACCTCTTATCTTTTATTTGATCAATGACCCAAGGACCTTGAATCATCTCATGAGACAAAACACACACACACACACACACACACACATTACGACTCAATTAGGAATGCATTGGTCTTCTCAAGACCAAGGAATGACTTTGCAAACTCTAAACAAACCTCTAACTCTACCCTTAAAATATTGATGCTAAAACAACATATCCCTAACACTCAGACATATAACCTTTCCTTATCATCCTATTCCATCACTCTCCTTACCAAACAAGAACTCTCGATAGATTGGAACCCCTATTCTCCCAACCCAATACATATTTATACATGATTTCTAGGGCTTAAAACCGTACTTTGCTCACCCCAAAACCCTATTACAACTAATGACAAATCAAGTTTACTTGTTGATCAGGCTTGATTTCCTCCCTTACGTATGCATATTTTTTTTCCTTCTCGACAGTTGGTCTTCCTGTTTTTGTGTGTCTTTCAACTTTTGGCATGTCGAACTATTCTCCTTCCTTTTCTCCCACTTTCTTCTCTTTATTTATTCTCTGCTTCATTCTCTTCTTTATTCTTCTGCTAAGTATGTTCTTGTTGTGCACTGTACTCCTAAATGTGTCTTTGCTATGCACTCCACTCTTGTATGTGCCTTTGTTGCACACTCCTCTTTTGGCTTTTCTTCTTTCTTCTTATGCTACGCAAATCCTCCATACTTATGATTTATGTGGAATTGAATCCAAAATATTTGTAAACTTAATCTAAAATGCCTATCCAACAAGCCCCCAAAACTCACCTATGGCTCATCCTGAGCCACTCGGGCCTTTTGTGCGCTCCTCCATACTTCTATGAACTTTTGGGAGGCATCCTTTATTGTTACAACATCCTTTATTATTTTTTCCTCTGTTCCCAAAATTTCCTCTAGACCCTACGTAGTCAAGGTTGTAAGATTCTCTTCTGTGTCATGTGTTTATTACTTCACTTCCCCCTTTGTAGTGGCCAATTATCCTATTACCCTTAGTGCCTCATCTTGCATCAATCCTAATCATTGTTGAAGGATCGTTTTTTGGTCTCGTAACTTCTCTATTTCATCATATGACTACCTTTGTGCCAAAATGGTCATCATTCGTTCAACGGGTAGGAGAGTGTTTATGATATCTGAAACCTTTTGCACCTTTTCTTTTTAATCTCTCAATCTAGTTTACATGGCCTTCATGTCTGGATCCTCTACCAGGTTGGACTAGATCTGTCCACTTTCCTCACAGATCTTTTCACATTATTCCCTCATCCACTTGATATTTTCTACTGCTATCATCGTTGTTTTCTCTCTTCCCTCCCTTTCTTATGGTGGTGTTCTTCGAATTATATGCATTTGTAAGCCTTCAATTTTTCTACAGAATCCTTTTATGACTTCACCAATTTTAGAGACTTGTTCCTCCATGGTGGCATCTACTACTAATGGTACTTTGGAAATTTCCTTGTACAACTTTTGGACAACCTCTTATTTATTTTGCACCATTTTCTTGACTTCGTCCTTCCCTTTTAAGGATTTCTCGAACCTTTCCTTGGCCTCATTCTTTGCCTTCATCGCTTCTTCCACTTTTTCTACAAATTCACTCTTTTCCTGCAGAGTAGTTTCATGTTGTTGTTGTATTTGAGCCCTTTCATCCATCAACTTGGCCATTTCTTTGTTTGCTTCATCTACGCAAAGCCTTATCTCATGAAAAATACCTACTTGCAAGCTCTGTAGTATGTGTATGTCATCTATGACACCATTATATTTAGGTGACCCAATGTCTTCATCTATTCTTGCAGTTCTGGCATAGGAAACTCAACTGCATCTATGTCAATTTCTAGCATTGTGCGCCCAACTACTAACATGGAAAGGACTAGATTAGCAGCCTCTGCTTCCTCCAACATACTTGTGGATGGTCCTCCCTATAATATTCCCTCTGGTGTTATTTTGGTTTCTTCCAAGAGATTTTGTAATGAAACCAATTGATCTTGCACCTTTTGGTGTTGTTCTCCTTGTTTTCTCATAGCTTCTTCAATGATTTCCTCTACGACATCTCGTACTTGGTATCCAATTCAATCCATGTCATCATCGGTTAGATTATAGACAAGGGGAACCTTTTGCGCTTTCATATTCTTGCATGTACCTCTTGATGGATCCTTCCCCTTGTCTTTTTGTTTCACTCTTATTGTGTGGATTGTGGACTACATTTCTCCTATTTATGGTCATGGCATTGCTCTATTCTAGTTCTGGTTCAGTTTTAGTTCATCTCTAAGTCAGATCTAGTTTTCTTCAGTTTGCTCTGTATGCTCATAACTCTAATTGATTGCAAATAACCTTCTTCGTTGGGCCCTTTACCGCTTTTATCACCCTTCAACAGTTGTATAAGTTCTTTCATGCCCAATGTAAATGTCGAATCTGGTTAGAATCAACCATTAATAATTTCCTTACAGTGGAATTAATGTCAATCCCCCATTGGATTTTTCCTTGTATTTTCCAGTCTATCATGATCTTCGACAACACCTTCTATTTATGACTATGTGTCTCTACTACATATTGTTATTATGGATTTTTAATTGTCATTTTTGTGCTTTCATTACCCTAACGTTATTTTCCCTCACTTGAATTTTATGCGCACTTAACTGACTTTACATTTTTTATGTTATCTGTGTGATACATCATTTTTTTGGAACGATACTTCTTCATGTTTACCCTTGTATTTATTCTTTGTTTTCGACTTTTTATTTGTTTTCTTCCTTCCTATAATTTTTTTTGTTTTTTTTATTTTACTTCCTACTTATAGTACAACTACTATGATACATGTGTTATGTGTGCAGTTCAGATTAATGCACAAAATATTGGTCATCTCGATAGAGTTTCAGTCGACTCCCATTCACCATTCCTCCCATGGTTTCTCCACTTAATGTTTCCAACTTCGCAACACCTACCTCCATCACATGTTGAATTACATAGGGTCCTAATCAATGCATTTGAAACTTTCGTTGATGTTGCATAAAATTATTATTGCAGAGTAATACTAAGTTTCCCACTTGAAAAAAATTATGTTTAATGTGTCTATCATGTCGTGCCTTCTCTCTTGCCTTTTGAACTTGTTGATTGAATCATGTGACAAACCAATATTCATCAATTTGTATTAACTGTGATAATATCTCTTCTACTACACTAGAGTATGAAAGTTCAAAAATCGTTGCAACGCATAGGCTAGGTAGAATAAAATCCATTGGCATCACTGCTTCTTGGCCATAGAACAACCTAAAAGATGTCTTTCAAGTCAATTTTTTTCTTGTATTCATGTAGGCCCATAAAACTACATGAACCCTTAAGTCCCAATCATCTCTCCCTATGTTGCAGACCTTTTTCAAATCATTCTCCAAAATTTTATTAAAATCTTCTACTATCTCGTTAGCCTAAGGATGGTGCGGTGTACTCTTATGTTGATGGATTCGAAATTCCTCAATCATTGCTGCAATTTTTTTATTCAGGAAGTGTGTTCCTTGATCACTGATTAATGTGCACATACACATGAATCGTGTAACTACATTCTCAAATATAAACCATGGAGAAGTCTCTGCGGTGCAGTCTGTGACTAGTGTTGCTTCTTCCCATCTAGTCAAATACTCCATCACAATGATTATATATCTCGCTCCTAATCTTCTTTTTGATGGGTTGATTGGCCCCACAAAGTCTGTTTCCCAGTTATCAAACACTTGCAATGTAACTTGTGGGTACAAAGGAATTGCATCCCTCCTGGATGGCTTTCCCACCCTTTGATATGCATCACATTCCTGACAGCATTATTTATCATCCTTATGAGGTGTGGGAAACTAGAGTCCTATGCACAAGATATTTTGTGCAGTCACTTTACCTGTGTAGTGTCCTTATGAAATCATTTCATGTGCTTCTATGAGTATCATAGGCCTTTCGTGTTCTAGTACACATTGTATCAATATTCCATCTACACCTAACTTTCATAAGTTCCCTGCAATCAAATGATAATCTATTGTTTTAACCATTGATTGTTTCTTCTACACGACTATCATATATGGCAAGGCCATTCCTGTAAACTACACGATGTCTACAAAGTAGTCATCCACCATCTTAATTGCAAAAAAAATTGCATCTAGAAAGATACATCTAGGTTCCCTATGTCTTCTCCTAATAGTATGTGTGATAAGTAATAAAGTCCTCCATTCAACTTACAACAACCCCAAAGTCATATTTCTGAAACATCGGTAACCATTTTCCTATTATCCCCCCAACATTGGCTTGTTCACTAAGTATTTTAGTGCAAAATGGTTTGTGTACATCTTAAAGTGAGAACCCAATAAATAATGTATGAACTTATGCATCACATATACCATTTCCAATCCTTATGGTTCTGTATTGGTATAATTCTTCAATGTTGTAGACAACTTCCTACTTGCAAAATCAATTAGGTGATCTATGTCTCCTTCCCCTGGTTGAGATAGTAATGCACCCAAATCTATGGACAACGCATCTACATGAACATGGAAATCCTTGTTCCAATCTGGAAAGATCAAAATCAACTTGGTCACTAGTTTTTGTTTTAGAGTGTCCAAAACTTTATGAGAATCCTCACTCCATTGGAACTTCTCTTCCTTCTTCAACAACTTATCCATAGATTTTGTGATCTGTGCATAACCTTTGATAAAATTCCCATAATATCCTATGTGACCCAGAGTTTTCTTTAGCTTGCAGACCACATGGCCCAACAAAATTCCAAACAACACACAAAAAATGCACTTCTTCAAATTCAGTGAAGTATGACATTGTCTACAACTACCCAAAATTACCCTGAGTACTTCTATAGAATATTTCGATAGACTAAACACAGTCCAATCATCCAAGTATACTTCAAGGAATTTATGAACAAATTCCTTAAATGTTGCAACCACAACACTTGAAAAAACTGCAAGTGCATTTTTCAATCCAAAGGGCATCATTGTGTATTGATAACTTCCCCACTATGTCACAAAGGTAGTATTATACCTATATTCCTGAAAAATTTTGATTTCATGGTACCCTAAGAATCCATCTGTGAAAGAATAATCTTCCTACCCTCCTACATTCTCCAGTACCTCATCTGTGAATGGTGTTGGAAATGGATCGTGTAGACATGCATTGTTCAACTTCATTAGATCTACAAAAATACGGATTCCTTTTGTTTAATTGTCTTGCACTACCATTGGAATAATCCACTCTAATTCCTCTACTTGTTCAATGATTCGTGCATCCAACATCCTGTCTATTTATGCTTTCACCTTTTCTTTGTACCTTGAATTTAACCTATAGGGTCTCTGTTGTATTGGTTTAGCACCCGGTTTCAAAGGGATATTCAAATCGCCTAATTCCCCATCTATCCCATTCATTTCTAAGAATGTAGTTGGGAATAGATCTTGATACTTGTGCAATAAATATGCAATATTCTCTACTATTTCATCAATTCAGTGATCCCCTATCTGCACAAATTATGTATTTTATTTCATCCCAATATTTACATTCTGCACATTTATTGTTTGTGTATACACAATAGATTCAAGCTCTCCACTGATCGTTATACCTTGATTTCAAGTACGTGCACATTCCTTGGATCTTCCTCGTCCTATTCTTATTTAGAAGCATTGTAACACTCCAGCAATTCATGAACAAGCATTGAATATTTGTGTGCATTGCACACTGGTACCACCTCCATCAACCCTTCTTCTAAGAATATCTTGGTTTGAATGGTATGTAATTCTACATATACTAGTGGAAACTCATGTTCAAATGTAAATCTTGCCTTGAATATTTGAACCATATCATCCCAACTTTATCTCTCTGTGTGCATTTCCAGTTCCAAATACCATTTCTTCGGAATTGTATCCAATGTATGTATAAACATGTTATCCATTATTCCTTTGGTGTTGAAATTCATCTATTTTTTCATTGTGCCACGTGATTTTTTGGAATAATTATCCCCTTGTGCACACTATTCTCTAACTTAGTACCAAATATTACTTGCATTAGTCTCTGACACTGCAACGAGTTTTCCATCCCTTCTTTGTGTGCAACCCACCACCTGGCTAGAATAGCTTTCAGGACAACATCTAGTGCCAACAACCTTTTTTGTTTGGGTACCTGCAACTAAAATTCATTTAAAAACAATATTATGTCAATCAACCCATCATACCTAGGTGTATCACATAGCTATGTTCCAATCCAACACAATGATTGAGTTATGCATGCACATCTTCTAGTTGATACTTAATGCATTTGTTGTTGCTAATGTTCCATACCATCCTCTAAATCTGTTGGGCAAGAGCTAATTCTTCTCCAACTTATCCCACCTTCTGTAGTGGGGTTTACATAATCATCCATCCATGAAGTCATGTTATACAAGTTATCGATTTTGTTTCCTCTCGTTGGCTCTATGTACCTCTTTCCTTCTATCGGGTCCAAGGTTGCAGTAACCTTTAAGTCTCCTACCTCAATTATCATTTCCCTCCTTTTCAAATTAATATTCACCTGATTATCTAACTCCCAGTCAAGTCCCATTATTTTTAGATATGGTTGAATATCATCCATGATCTCAATGACTTTAAAGTCTACTACACTGCGCACTCCATCTGTATTCATAGGTACTCATGTCAATAAGCCAATTGGGACTATCTTGTGCTAGTTCGCTAACCTTAGTTGAACTGGGGAAAATATTAACTTAGGTTTCCCAATCATCTCCCAGGTCTGCTTTGGTAACACATGCACAGCAAACCCCAAGTCCAAGATAAAATTATCCACATCGTCTTCCCCAATATATGAACTTAATATAAATTCTTTGTTGGTCCTTTTTTTGCACAGTACCTGATTCACTACCCCTGTGCAATAGGATTTTCCTTTCCTTTCGCACAATGATCAATCATTTCATATAATGTTTTCATCATAGTTTCATCCTTCATTAACTCTATGTAAATTATAAGGAAATCTCTTAGAGAAATCAGCCTCCCAAGTGGATTATTTGGCATAATGTGATCTCTAACCTGAGGGGCAGATGATGTTGATACTCCCCAATATGGTCCTAATATCTCTTTTCTTTCCCTCTGATATGTCTCCTTTTCTTGTTGAGGGTCGAATGTTGGCATAGGTCCTACTGATTTTTTTACCCATTTCTCAACTTTTTTTTCTCTATTCGTCGTGTTAGCACTCTATAATTTGCCTAAGGCTGTGGAGGCAATCACAGAGGTAACCTCGAACCACTTCAAGTCTTGGATCTAGCCCTCCAAGACTCAGAGAGGGATCTCTCTTTCTGAATTAACTTAATATGAAAAAGGACAGATGTTAGGCTCGTTATAAACGTAATGAAAGTATGGGGTTGGGGTTTTTAAATGGTCGTTTTGGGACAGAAAGGAGAGCCATTGGGAAAATGGAGTCTGCGCTTTAAACAATGTGATTCCCTCTTAGATCTGGAAAAAGCTCTTTCACAGGGCAAGGTAGCGGCAATATTGGATCGAATTAAGTTTTGATGGCATCGGTTTGAGGAAAAAGTAGGGGAGGTAAAAGCCAGGCACAGGAGCAGCTAAGAATTCCTGAACTAAGCTTTAGCAGAAAAAATAAAGATCATCAAAATCTCAGAGGCAGAGTATCTGCTGATAAATTATTCTTCTATTACTTTCCTTCTGATAATAAGAACTGAAAACAAATGGAAAGACAACAAGAAAAACTCAACAAAGATAAGAAACACCACCAACATCTCCACATAGGAATCCTGTGAACAGCATGCTCATTTCTGATTGATCATCTAAAAATTACAGAGAAGAAAAAGGTTTTCTGGTCATACATAACCCACAGTCCAACAAAGAAAATTAAAAAATTCAGGTTTGAAACCTCTCACACAGGTCGAAACCTCTCCTATTCTGCCCATTCCAACCCTCTGTTAGTCTTTTACAGGTGTATAAATAATAAAAATTTCATCAGCCATTCAAGACCCGAGCCCATAACTCTGTTTTCTGAAAATAGAAAACAGTTACAAACATAGACACATGTCGAATATCTCTAAAACAAACAGGACAGCAAATCAAAGGAAGGTTCCATTTGCTAGTTGTTGCTTGAAACATCTAGCACGCTGGAGGTTGGTTAGAGATTCGCTGCCAGCTGGAAAATCAATGCTCTAACCACCGCCTGGAATTCTGGAGATGATCATTCTGGATCTACCTCGAATCATAGATTTGCTTCCTTCATTATGGTTGTTCTGGTGTCTTGACTGCCTGATGCATTAGAAAGGGCTCCTCACAAACGGGATACTTTTCCACCTCTGTTTAAACATGCTTTGCCACCTGTGTAACTGTTACCTAAATATGTGGATCAAACGGTTGTAGTCGAGTTCCCTGTTTGTCACTATCCTCAGCGATTACTTTTGGCGTATTTCCCCATGAGTTTCTTCCAGAATTTCACAATCTGAACTATCATTATTCAAATCTGGAACATTTCTATAACATTCTGAATAACTTTGTTTGCAATATTCTTCGGTGCCTCTCATTGAAGTAGACTATTGTTGGCTAAAATGTTCAAACACAGCTTGACAATCATCATCGTAGTCAGAAAGATCTACAGATAGGGAACTCGGTGGCCAAGCATTAGGTCTCTGATCTACAGTTTTCTTGGATAAGGAACTTTCACTTTCATTAGAACTAGAATCACTTTCTATGTTTTCATCATCACCATCTGGTTCTGTATCAAAAATTGCATTTCCTAGAATCAATTTCTATACCTATATCAAGGTCATCTTGTTCAGTATTTGAACTTACATAACAAGTACTGGTTCTAGTATCGTTATCCTCGTCAAAAATAACAACAAGAGTATCCATGGGAAATATCCCTACCACAAGAAATAGTCCTTGGTACTGAAGAACTAGCCAGCTTTTCTAATTTTACATTTTGGTTTGTGTTTTCCACTGTACCCATTGAACACTTCTTTGGAGATTCTCTCTATGAATTGCAAACCGTTTATTTTGTCCTTGCAATGACTTGAGCTTTCTTCATCTACCTCAATAGCCTTTGAACAATCCTCAGTAACTCCTCTTCCATATGGTGTTCATTGCATTTCTGACAAGAGATCATCCTGCTAAGTAGCCTCTGTTGCACATTTCCCTGCATAGTCCTCATTTCCTTCTCCGAATATTGGATTTGAAGTAGGTTGCAATTTTGTGTGTCCAGAATCAACCTGTATTTCTTGTGAAGATACAGTAACGGTTGTGTATTGTTCAGCATCATTGCCCGACATCATCATGTTCCTTGGATGTTAATTTATCCCACCTTGTTTTGTATCCTCCATCTCTGTCAGGCTGCCAGTCTCAGGAGAAGCAATGAAACCAGATAACGGATTTTCATTCAATTGTGATTCTAGACCGTGTGATTCAACATATCTATGTCTTTTAATTGTGACTGGTGATCTAGCATTCAAAACTTGTACTAAAACACCTAAAGGTGCAGAACTATCTCCCTTCACCTTTGTAGACTGTATGCTTTATATATATATTGTTGGTTTGGCGCCACATACATTCCTGCTGAGTGAGAGCATAATGCTCCAGACTCGAAGGTAAGCCACGGACCTCAGACAACTCATCATTAGAACTAGCTTTCGCAACCTTGGAATACCAGTGGTCCTGTGTTTTCCATCTTTCACACAACTAGTTTCATCGACACTATCAAACCCCAACTGCACTCTTAAATGTTCAACTAGATCAAAACTGGGACGGCAAACTTGACCCTCCTCTGCATTGGAGTGATGCGTGTCTTTAGCCACCACTTGATCATCTCTGTTTATGACATTAATGTCATCATACTCCGTTGGCAGATTCCTCCCTCCATTCGAAGTTGATGCTATGTCGAAACGATGGGCAGGCGGTCTAAGAGATCAATGGGTATACAATGCGGGGACTTGTAGTTTGTTCCACGGATTTTGTAATACCACAATTTGTTGGTACATCCCTCGGACACCTCATAACCTTTTATGCATGGTTTCCTCTATGCGTTTGACACCTTGACTCTGGTTCGAACATCTGGCACGGGGTTTTAAAGCTGTGTTTTATATTTCTTTTTTTTAACTTTCTGTGGGTGATATCCCACATTCACACAACAAACTGAAATTTAGGTGATTATATTAGCCAACAGTCATATGTTATGTCAATGAAATGAGCCCGAGGCTTGGGCTTTGTGTTGGCGATGGCACTGCTTTGTGTGTTTTTTGTTGGTGTATTAAACGATGCTTATCCTTGGTGTCGAATATTAGGAGGGTTGGCCCTAGGCCAATATAATTTTTTGATAAAAATAATGTCAAATTTTTGCATAAAATTCTGCTAAAAGGCAAAGGCCGAGGGGCCAAATTTTTTCCAAATTCACCAAAAATAGATAATAAACCCAAATTTGACAAATAAACCCAACCTTTGCATTTTCCCCCCAGAATTAAACTTTTACTATTTCAAACCAATCCACCATTTTTTGCTAAAATGCACTGGAACTCGCTTTGAAGCTCGCATGCAGGTACTCATTTTCTTCTTGGTGAGTGTCGAGCGCTTTCAGCCTCCTTCACCATGCGTCCTGAGAAAACACATATGTCTGAAAAAGATAAATATTATTCAGAACACGGATTCCCTATTATATAGGGTTCTAACACGTCGCATCCCACCCTGTTCTAGTTCATCCGTGTGTAACAACTGATATTCTAGGTCCTTCATTGTGTTTTTCGAATGATATTTTCTACACATTCTGATTTAGTTTCTGGTTTTGATTTCCTCTTTCCTTCCATTTCACAATTGGTTGAGTAAATTCATGTGTTGCATGGTCCAATGCTCTACATTACGTGCAGGTTGTACAATGGTTCGAGCAGTCACGAGCTAAGTGTATTGGTTTATTATAGTTGTAGCATATTATTGGTCCTCTACCTCCTCTGCCAAAATTTCATCTACTTCGACCTATGACAAAATTTTCTCTATTTCTTGTATTAAATACTCTCTAATTATTATATTGTGGAAAACCCCCTTCTGTCGTAGCATTCTCCTCCTGAATCTTGTACATATATGAATTGTTCTCTCTCATTAAATCGAATGCATGACAATCCTTCTCTCCATGTCCAACTAACTTGCAGAAGTTGCAAAACAAGTTCCTTGTCATACTATGATATTTGTATAGTAATGGACACTATGTTAGATGATGTCCCCGTTTCTTACATATTTCAAAATACCCCCCTCCTAGTAATCTATTTGGTTCTCTAGTCATCAAATATTACACAAATGTTGGAAATTTATCCTTATGGTGGCCTTTGATTCTACACTTGGTACACAAAACTTGTTATGTTTTTCCTTTCTTTTTGTGAGTTCTGGCAATTGAATTGTCAAGGAAGCTAACCGTGTATGTACCTACTCCATCCCTCCACTCTCTCCTATAGGGGATGTTTCTAGTTTCATTGTGATATCCAAAGATTCAAAATGCAATGCAACTTTCTATTGTATTAGTGGACTGCAGATGTGTGGTAAGAGTCTTGCAATAAACAATTCCCTATATTGTTAATCGGGGATATGAAATGTTATATTTCCCATCACATCCTTGAATCTTTGATCAAAATCCCATATTGACTCATTTTGTACCTAATTGATCTCCTTTATCTCGGTAATGTATTGTGACTCGGATTTTGGTTTCTTGAACTCTTTCAACAGTTCCTATTTAATTTCTACTAGAGTCTATGCATGTCCTGTAGGTGTGGTACTATGTAGTTTCATGTACCAGACTAGTGCGCGGGATATAAAGGTTGTTTCCAACTACGCAATATTTATGACCTCATCCTGTAAATTCTTTGTGGCCCAAATCATCTCACAAATGAATAGATGTTGTTCAGGGGTCTCCAAGCCAACTCCCTAACACTCAAGTAGTCTCGAGGTACTATCTATCCCTACCATGTTGTTACATGTAGCACCTTCCCTTGTTGATGCTAGCCGACTCTAACTCATCGTGTTGCCTTCGCTGCTTTGACTATTACTATTATAATTTCCCCTGCTAAGTACAAGTTCTTTTGATAAATCTTCAACTATTACCTCAGATTGTGGTGATGCACATGGGGTAGTGGATTCGACATAGGATCCATTCTGAGTAGGAACTAAGGGCTATTCTATTATAGGACTAGACTTGAACTCATCTTCCTTTCATTTTATGTGTGGTACCTCTATGATTTGGACTATTGCACACGGTCCTCTCCACTCAGGCTCATTGCACTACTCTCCTTTCTTAGCCCCGATATTTTTCCTCATTTATCTCCTCCCACTATGTAGTACTCCAAACTCATCCTCTTCGTCCTCTGATACAACCTCTTCAGTTCTTTGCGTCACTCTCTCCTAAGTTAAATTTGTTCTTCATTTCTTTCTTCCCTCTCTACTACCTTTACAATATCCTCTTTTCATCCCCAGGTTCCCCTATGTGTGTGATTCCCCTTAGAAATTGGACTCCATTGTCATCACAGACTTGTTGCATAGTAACATATTTACCCATGTACCCAACGATTTCATGAACCTTCCATGCAGTCCTTTGAAGAAATCTATCTCTGCAACGCTATATGATTGGGTACAATCTACTCCAAATTCTATAATATAGCCTCCCAATATACTTTCCAACAAGAAATCAATTGTGCAATAATTCTTATTACTTACATAATTCAGTTGTCTTACCAACTCAGGAGTCCAATTATTCAACGTTGCAGTTTGGTGCCTTCCAGTATTATCCACTAATATTTCTAACCAATCAGTAAGAATAATCAGAAACTCGCCATATAAAATCTCATGCAATTCTATGTACACATACCTTTGCATCCATTTCTTGTATCTCATCTGAGAGATTATATTCTCTTTTCGAGAAAATTGTTGTTCCTTTTCTTCTAACCATTATAATATTTTCTTCTTAGTCGGCCTCCAAAACATTTCCTCAATAATATATTATGGATCCCGACAATGGAACCATTTGTTGGTGTGTGCTTATAAGGCCCTAGGTTTAAGTTATCTTAACCAACAAAACCATTTAGACACCGACCCTTTCTTCATCACCTACATGCAAGTGAAGTCTCACCTGAGGCATCTATTGGGGTTGCACGAACCAATATTTTGCAGTAGTGATGGAATAGCAGGTGATCATCTTATTCATTCTTACTTATTTGTTCTTTGTGCATTATTATGTATTTACTATTTCTTGGTTACTTAGTGAATTCAGTACATATTATCATTATTTTGCAACATAACCCATTTAATGTAACATTCATACTATTGTGCAATGCTCATATAATAACCAAATATAATCATGCATAAGGATAATATTCATGATCAATCACATAAAATGAAAGAAAACACAGTAGTTAATGTGGTTCACCCATATTTGGGCTACATCCACAATGGTTGGATTCTTTATTATTCCTTTTGTAATCATATTAGTCTTTGCATTGTGCTTATAATAGATATATCAAGATATTCCTCTCCATATTGCCTAGCCACTCTATAGTGCAAGCCTTTCTCTCTACAAAATCTCCCTAACACTCAGACATAAACTCTTTCCTTGTCATCTTATTCTATCACTCTCCTTACCGAATAGGAACTCTTGACAGATTGGAACTCTTATTCTCCAAATTCAGTACATATTTATACATGAATTCTAGGGATTAAAAATCTACTTTGATCACCTCAACACCCTATTACAACTCATGAAAACTCAATTTGACTCGTTGATCAAGATTTATTTTCCTGATTTTACGTCTGCATGTTATTTTTTCCTTATCGACAGCTGGTCTTCTTGCTTTTGTACATCTTTCCAATTTTGGCATGTCGATCTGTTCTCCTTCCTTTTTCTCCCGCTTTGTTCTCTTTCTTTATTCTCTTCTTTATTCTCTAATTTATTCTTTTACAAAGTATGTTCTTGCTATATATTGTACTCCTGAATATTCCTTTGTGGCGCATTGCACTCCTCCATGTGCCTTTGTTATGCACTCCTCTTCTTCCTTGTCTTCTTTCTTCTTCTGTTGTGCAGATCCTCCATACTTATGATTTATATGAAACTGAATCCAAAATGCCTATAAAATGAATCCAAAATTCCTATCCAACATTATGTCTAGTTGGCCTTAGTTTTTTTTTATTTCACTAAAACATATCTTTCACCATGGCTGAATAGCCTCCTTACCACTCTCATAAACAATGAGGGTTTCCTCAAAAAATAGTGGAACTTCCAGCCATGAGGTAACATCAGCTATCCATGTGGGACAACACAAACATAGTCATATTTGAGACTCACACATAAAATTAAAAGGAATTTGAACATGTGGATATTAAATTTATTGAAATACTTCTAACCAATTTCAACCATCTTTTGATAGATCCTTTATACCCTTTACTTAGTTAGTTGTGTGGGCCTCATTTTGGTGATCCTTTTTCTTTTTTGAGTGGTTCTCACATGATGTTATGACTTAGTGGGTAATCCAATATGAAAGGAAATATTCCTACTTCCCCCAATGAGTTGGGAGGAATCACTATGGCTACCTCCATTCCACTAGTTAGTGAGATAGTTATTCCCATTTGCATGCCTCAAACATTAGGTGTTGCTATTTGGAAAATACCACTAATCACATATATTACTTCCACTAGTTTACCTATATTTAGTATTCTCACTATGACTTCACAAGTACCTACATTAATATTTGTTTTTGGTGGGGGACAAAGCCTTGATTTTACTACTAAAAGTGGGTTCCCACCTATTTTTGGTATACCCATAGGTAGTCCAACTATACCTAATGTTTTTTTTCCTTTTAGTTGGAAATTTAAGCATGATTCTGGCCCAACAACCATTTCTACTACTGTCAATGGCAGCAGTAATGCCCCTTGGGGGAAAAAGTATGGAGAGATATATGAATTCATCTGGACTGCAAGGTTCATCATTCACCAACCATAATTAATTCACCAATACTCAATTACCTTTCTTGGTTACCTTGAATTTACCATATTTGTTACAACAAAAAAATTCTCACTCCATACAACTTGCTTGCATGGCCTTCCATTTCCCTATGCAGACTTGAAGTTCCCTTTTCTTACTTTCCAGAGCCAAAAAATAGCATTTTTCCACATATACGCGCCCTATCAGTTATACAAAAAGCGTATACATAGGTTTCTCCACTACAACCTGCATACATCAGATTTGGTGCTCAAAATAAAAAATTATGTTAGGTTTCCATGCCATGTCATGAGACCATGATCCTTGACCTTCCATATACTAAAAATGATATGAATCATCCCTTCAATTCCATTTGAAGGCTATAAATTGAGCCATATCCAATCCTTGAGGGAATTCAACAATTAAAATTTGAGATCAAAGACACTCTGGAGAAATTTCACTTCATATTGAGTTTGCATCCCTTTGTCCTTGAAAGTCTAAACTCCTTATTCAACCCCCAAGCTCTTCCTTCTTTGTGATGGAGAACCTCATTGACTCCGATATATGAGTTTTCCTTTGGTGGAGGATTGAAGTGGTGGAGGCCCAACTGGAGGAACTTAGTTTCTTGGTTCCAATATGTGTCGTTACAAAATTTTGTCACCTATATACTTCTAGTGATTATTTTAATAGAAACACTCTTTCTCATCTAATTGATATCTTGCAAATATTTGAATTATAATTCCATGGGAATATTTTTCATGTATGTTAATGGATTATTCTAGTTTATATTCTAACATTATATATTATCACCAAATGATTGTGTGTATAGGTTGTTGAGGACAAGTTGTAGGTATAAATATTTGGGTCACGTGCTCAATGGTGGTCTTTTTTGAACGTTCGAACAAGGTAGGCTCTTAGCCTTGTCTTGTTAGCATTTCATCTATATATCATACTTGGGATTAGAGTTGATTTCTACGTGTCATTCCATCTATTCTGGTGTACCCCTAGCCATAGAGGTATTTTCCTCGTAACAGATTTGGTGACCATACTGGGGAATGATCTCCTTTTTTGGGGTTTGGAGTGTTTTTCTCCTTGATTTCTTCTTTTTTAGCCTGAGTTTCTTTTTCACCTATTTCTTGATAGCCTACATTTTTCTTTGCATGTAAGTCTCTTGTCTTAACCCTTTCCCTAGTAGTGTTTTTCTTGGTATACGTGGTTCTTCCCTTGACAGACGCATATATATGTGAGTTGTCTTCCTTTAGGGAGTGTATATACTCAATTTATGCTCAAATAGTCGCATACATCATCTCTTTAGTCTTGTTGGTTGAGTTTGGTGTTTGTTGGGTGCGTTTGATTGGTTGTTGAGTCTTCTTGGGTCTTCATTCTGATTGTTAAGTGCCTACAGAGTGATAGGAAGCCTTTTTATTGTTTAATTTTTGGGCTGATTTCTTTCTTATCATATTTTTCATTTGTTATCCTTGCACATTGGTCTGAGTGTTTGCTTCTTGGTATCCTACTTGGCTTGACTCTTTTTTCTTACAGTAGGGTATGTCTGTGAAGTTTCTATTCATTCCTTTCATTTTATTTTCTTTATATTGATAATACAAAAATATTTTCTTATTTAGATTGTGGAATTTGTACTTTTGATTACATTGCATTGATTTTGACACATGTGGAGAGATTGCATTTCATTGGAATTGTAGAGATTGGATTGGAAATATTGCATTTAGAAGCATAATATATCTTTGAAATTCAAGACTAATACTTAGCAGTGTTTTTATATTTGCTTCCTTTTATATCCTGAGTCGTAATACCATCAGTTTCATGACCGCACCTCTTGAGTAACCTGAGGGCATTAAAATTAACGTTGATTAATTAAATTGATTAGAAACGATTTTATTTTTCAGGGTACACAAACAAGTATAGGACATAGAGCCTTGGAATAGCATTTTGTGAGTAAAATTCTCCAAATCTATTAAACTAAACATATGTGTTTGACCAGGGAGTGGTGAAACCCATTATGTAATCAGTGACGTGAGGAGGATCCGCTCACATCGGAGTTAAGCATGAGGTCACATGAAGTTGGTTGCAGAGATATCCCTCTAATATCTTCTTATCGTCAAATATGTTTATGGGGTTTTATTCATATTTGGGGGTCTTTCTAGTACCTTTACCTTCGTGAGAGGCGGTGATTTCGATATTTTGGGATTTTTTACCCTCCCCATATGGTGGACTGGACTTACAATTGTTCTCCTGTGCATTGGTTATATTTTGGTGACTCTAGTTGCTTGGCATAGGTAGCCACATAGATTACTTACAGGGGTTATTCTGCAGGTACCTTGAGTCAGATAAGGGTCGGACAACACACAACCTTTATGGAGGATTACCTCTCCAAGGGGATCTGACTGACTGCATTGTTAATCCCACGAGGGCCCTTCTAACTAATTTTGATACCTCCAATATTTTGAAGGAAGTCTCAGGCCCCTCTTGGGATAGACATACCTACTCTAGTGAGGGAGACCCCTTTTTAGCAACTATATATTGTTTGTGTCCATTGTCATTTTAGATTTATTTTGGTGTGCCTTTTAGCTTTATTTTAGTGTGTTGCCTGATTATTAGTTGACCCTAGGATTTTTTTGTATATATTGAGTCTTGATTCATCATGGAGCAAGACCAGCCTCCTCACTGGTCTCGCCATTTGTTGAAGTTACCACCGCATATTGATCCTTTACTTAAGCTTCCTTCTAAAAGACGTAGAGTTAATAAACATGGTACATATATCTCCACCTCCCAGACTCATGATCATCTAGTTATGAGTATTGATTCAAACCCAAACATCTTAGGGAGTCCCTCGAATCCATTATCTTTTGTGATTAGTGGGATCCTTTCGAATCCTTCGTCTTCGATGGTGTGGGTGTAGGAGGTCCCTTCCTCTAGTGCTACCCAACCTGTGAGTTCTACTCAACCCACAAGAATGAACCCTTTTGGATCTATTTTTGGTATGTCGAGCCACTATTATCAGTCAATACCTTCGACTTCTAATCCCTTTTATTTTGGTATTCCCAACATGACATTACAACTCTCATCCTCTATTTCAACGACTAATGTGAATCATAGTTTTAGGTATGGGGGCACAACGCCTCCTTATGTTCCCTTCTCGTTTGGTGGAGGTCATATTCCCCAAGTGAATCCTATAGTTGGAGGTTGGTATCCTCTTTCCTTCGGGCCTAATCCTAGTTTCAATGTTTCGGGATGGAGTGCTCAATCGGGAGGAAAATTCCCTTCCTATATTCCATCCTTCATCCCCTCTTCCTCCACGTCAATTCATATGAATGAATTTATTATGGTGAATCCCCCTCTATCCTCTGGTTTTCCATCCAATGTCAGTTTCACAGTATGGGTGACCCCCAGCATGGAGTCCCTTTGGCTAGGGGAAATGTATATAACCCTCATCATGCCTCTTCTGTGGGTATGGTTCCCATACAACCTTTCATGAATCAGTTTGGAGGAGGATATTATCCTACTGAATAGGGCCATGGTATATACCAAAACCCTGTATGGTCTACAATCCCTCAGCCCTAATATTTCCCAGGAGCATGGGCTCATATGTCGCAACCCCGAATCCATTTTTTGGCCACGCTTAATCTTCCAGATTTGTTGAAATTAATGAATGATCATGTGCTTCATGATATTTCATGCCCCCCGATCCCCACCAATCTTCCTTCGGAAATTCGAAAATTCGAAGCCAAGATTGTTGGCGAAGGAAGATTGGTGGGGATCCACGTGATCACGTCACTACTTTTCATCTATGGTGCTCCTCCAACTCTATGAATGATGACTCTATTTGTTTGAGGGTATTTCAATGCACCCTCATGGGAGTTTCCACAAAATGGTACATTGAGCTACAGGGGGGAACATATGGAACCTTTAATCAGATGGTATTGATCTTTCTCAACCACTTTCAGTTGTTGGTTCGTTACGATGTTGGCATAGAAATTTTGTCAGTTTTCTTCCAAGATAAATCTATGCATATATAGGACCATATCCAATATTGGAATAAAAGAAAGAGGTTGATCAAAGCCTACATTCCTCCAGATTTTATTTTGGAATGGTTCCTTAATTCATTATTTCCCTATATTTCGAAGGATTTCTCTACATCTGGAGTAAAATCTAAGGAAGAATCCATTTTCAAAGCCTAGCAATAAGACTTCAGATATGCTCAATATGGGATTCTTTATGAAATTCTTCCTAATGAACCATGGTCAAAGTATGACCCTAGAAAAAAATTTGGGCCTCATGTTGATGGCATCATAGGCTTTGCAAATGATAAGTCTACAGACTTGGTGATGAACTAGTTGAAATATTTGTCTCTAAGCCAGCCTGTAGCAGGACAAGCTTTGGCTTCGACCTCCACCCCCACCCAATCGACAGATGTGCATTCTATATAGTCATTATCTAAACCAAATGGTAACCAACAACCAGGATGGAATAAAAAGAAAGGATGAGGTAATAATCGCAAGGATGGGAAAAATAAAAATAAATCCAAGGATGACGCTAACAATGATAGATCGAATAATAATGTTGGTGAGGGAAAGAAAGAAAAGTGGAAGGTGAAGTTTCCTTGTCAACTTTGTAAAGATGATCACCTTGCCCACCTATGCCCCAAAATCGAGGAAGCCTCAAGCCTCTTATTGTATTCTCTCATTGTGCAGAAAAATCCATTTCCACATAATCAACACATGGCCTCGGGAACTTCTAACACCATAAATGCTTCGAATGGGAGTCAAAACCCTCGGCACATGAAGGTGCCCATCTATGCGTCAATATGGTCAAGTATTAGATTGATGTAGCCACTTGATCTCGTGATTACGGTTCTTCACAAACTGTTATAGGTACAAAGTCTCCTCCTCCTCTCGAAACACCCTTGCAGATCGAAAAGTCAAAACCTCTACCTTGCATTCTGAAAGGTGTACTAAATCACTCTGCCCATAATCCTAATTCCAGAGATGCCCAAAACTATTTGGTTGTCGAAGATCTGGGCCAAACCCCTTGTGTGATGTCATATTTGGAGGTTCTCCAAATGTGTCCTTCAAAGAGGAACACCTTGTTATCTATGTTAGGAGCTCTAGACCCGTGTGGGTTGAAGGTTATCAATTTTGATGTCACATATTTTAAGCCTTGCTTACATTACCATGTTTCCTTTCAAAACCATGTGGAGTACACAAAAATTACCATCAAACTTATCGTAATTGATGAAGGTGTTGCGATGTGCGTGATGTACCTAACCTGTTGGAAATCCATTGTCTCTTCGAACCTATCCCAATCTATGACTATGTTGACCACATTTGATGGGCGTTCATTTCAACCCCATGGAATTCTTCTCGCTTTTCGAGTCCATTTAATAGGGAAGACAGTGGAGGATGATGTCATGGTGGTTGATGCGCCTCTCAACTAAAATTTACTGCTAGGGCATAATTGGACTTATTCCATGATAGTCGTCGTGTGGTCCATTTTCCACACTTTATGTTTTCCTCGGGAAGAGAAAATAGTGACGATTGATCAGTTGTCCTTTTCGCATGCTAGTCCTAGTGCATCGATTGGACCTTTGGTCCCTGTGATTGACAATTCTCAATAGGAAACTAAGTATGTTGGTGTCAGAATGTATTCCTCTTTGATGGGTAGATTTGATTTCATGTCACCAATTCACCATATTCATGCCATTTCCAGTGAGTCTTCATCGTCGATGAGGTTTGTTCCTTTCTCCACTTCGTATTTCAATGACTCTTGGACCCTACCTTCACTGACTATGTCATATGAAGGTTAGTCACACATTGGGATGGAAATGTCACTGTCATCAGTAGAGATTGTGTATCAGGCTATTCTTGACGCTACTTCTAACCTGGATCCCTCCTCCTCGCGAACGGATGAGGTGGATCCTATTTTAGAGCTTGTATGGGCCACTCAATAATATTGTTCACATGATTTCCTCATGATCTAGTACCTATGGAGAGTTTCTCGATTCCTCCTGGAGAGTATACTCCTATTACTTAGAGTACCTATGGAGATTTTGTCGATGCCTCCTACATCACAAAGTTTTATCATCAAGTATATGCTTCCTGAGTTATTTGTATGTATTGTGCTCTTGTTCAAAGGAAGTCTATAAGCCTGTGTCAGTCATTTCTCAGAACTCTTGAATTTGTATGTTGGCCATACCCTCAGTGTATCTCAGAGTCACATGAAGTTGTAGTCCTACCATGCACCCTGGTCCTACTTTCATTATGGGTAAGTAACCTTGAACCTAGCATATGGAATTTCATCATTGGTCACTGACTGGGGGGTTTCCCTTGTGTTCGACTTCAATAAATCTATTCACACATTGGGATTCATGCAGTGTCCTAGATTTCATTATCCTTATTGGTGGCTTCCTTACTATTGTCAGTAGTTTTCCTTATTGTCTTTTGTAACATCCCCGTCCACCCAAGCCAGGCCATTCTACTCTATAAAATGTTTTCATTCTCTGATACCATACTATAACATACCAAACATCCAATTGAGTTATGGCACATAAATTTTTTGAACTGCATGCAATTAAAACATATACACACAGAACTCTTGTGGAACTTTATATATATATATATATATATATATATAACTTAAAAATAGATAAATGCATTTTGTAAATGCACAGGTTCATATAGAAATAATAGTAAACATATACATGCAACATAGACAGGAAATACCCATAGATATACAGACAGTTATAATCCACACATAGGATTAACCCATAAAATGAAACACATAAATAATAATGCAACATATAAATTAACAGAAAATTGACATTGATCTTGGTAAGAATATCACCAACTACGTTCAGACCTTCCAAGAACCTCCCAGCCTTATACCACACTTCTCATCGCTCTCAGTAGTGGTTCACCCCCAAGATGGGACTAAACTCCACCCAGGTAAAGGGATTCCTAACCAGGCTAATGTATCTCAAGCAACAGGAAAGACTATGTCACAGGTGCCAACTCAAAATAATAGCCTACAGTCCCTCATTATCCACATGTCTGTCCCACCCCAGGAAGTGTGTCCCTTCTCTACTCAATAGTTCCTTGTCTTCCCCACTTCCCTTCCAAGGCTTCAACAACAGGATGGACATGAAGTCTCAGAGCCCTATAGCTGCAGTTTAGCACCTTCCGGAAATCAATTCACAGCAATTCTCTCACCTAGAGAGAATTCCTCACAGGCCTGAAAACCCACCTCTTCAGTATCCCATGGTCCTGACAACCCACCTCTTCAGTCTAGCTCCCCAGCTAACCAAGTACAGGTACGGGTACGGATATGGGTATGGAAATAGGTACAAGAAGGTATGGAGGATATCTGAATGAGTGAGAGAATGATGATGGAATGATTGAATGAATTATCTAACTCTAATCCATATGTATGCATGTTCCCAACTTGACACTTGTCATGTTGGGAGCTACTTTGGACCACTTGTCCCCATCCTTAGAACTTAAGATAACATAATTATCCATACTTTATACTTTAAGGAATATTAATATAATATTCATTTTTGGCTTAAGCTCCCTAGCTTAGCCATTTTCCTTAACTTTGAGACCCCCCTTTCCCTAACTAGTGTATTTTAGTCCCCCATACTCTTTTGTCCTGGTTGGTCTGCGTGCAGTGATGTATTTTATATTAATGATGATACATATACAAAAATAGGCTCACTAGCCTTTAACATATAGGCTCTTCGGTCTAATCATCACATAAGATTTTTGGATTATAATAAATTGGCTCACCAACCTATAAAAATAAGGACATACACAAAGTCTCTCTCGCCTCAAAATCGTGCACACTTAAGTTTGTTGCACGTTGTATCCTAGAATTTGCACACTTCATCATTTTACTACGCAGTACATGTGTGCACTATACTATGGAAGGTGCATACAAAAATCATATCAAATAGCTCACCAAATTAAGTACATTTGCATTTACATTTACAATTGGGTTCGTCCTAGGGGTATTACAATCCCCTCCCCTTATTTCTGCATTGTCCTCAGTGCATTATGTACACATACCAAAACTATTTCCAAAATCTTCAAAAATATGCGGGTATTATGTCCGCATTTCATCCTCATGCTCCCAAGTAGCATCCTCAGGACCATACCAGGTCCATTGGACCTTTACAAGCCCTATGGATCGATTATGAAGCTATTTGATTTTCTGGTCCAGAATGCGTACTAGATGTACTTGGAAAGCGCCTTCTTGCTCCACCTGAATCACATTCCAATCAATAACGTGATTAGCATCAGGTATATATTTATTGTGCAATGATACATGGAATACATTATGAACAGACATATATGCAGGCAATGCCATCATATAAGCTTCTAGACCAATCCCCTCTAGGATTTCAAACGGCCCACAATAGCGAGCTACCAACTTTGAACCATTTCTCAACTTCAGGGAATTTATGTTGACCTTCACTTTGAAGAATACATGATCACCCACTTTAAATTCCCTATGGTTTTTGTCATTATCAACATAGTTTTTCTACCTATCTTGGGAATCCTTTAAAAAAAAAATATTTTCAACATTTTCTCCTCCATTTCCCTGAGTAAATATCGTCCAACCACTGCTCTATCTGCTAGGTTATCCCAACTTACTGGTGTGTTGCACTTTCTGCCATAAAGTGCCTCAAATGGGCTCATCTTTAGATATGTTTGGTACCCATTGTTATAAGAAAACTCTACTAAGTGTAGGTGGTCTTCCCATTTTAATGATTTATCCATCACATACATCCTCAACATATCCTCAATCACTTGATTCACCCTCTCTTCTTTTCCATTTTATTATAGATGATAAGTTGTACTAAAATTCAAATTTGTTCCAAATCCATTAAATAATACCTTCAAAAAATTTGAGGTAAATTTTGGATCTCTGTCAGACACAATTGTCTTGGGTATACCATGTAATCTAGAAATTTCTCTCATATAAACATCAACAATGTTGGATGCCTTGTGAGTGAGCTTTACTGGGATAAAATGGGCATATTTAGTAAGCTTATCCACCACTACCATGATAGAATCGTGTTGCTTGTTTATTTTGGGCAATTTGGTGATGAAACCCATTGTTACAAATTATCGTTTCCACTCAGGAATAGGTAATGGCTATAGAAAACCAGTTGGGTTTCTATGCTCAACCTTTACCTTTTGACATTCCAAACATTTGGCAATAAAATCAGAAACTTATTTCTTCATTCCTGGCCAATAATATTTTCTCTTGCCAGCTGTAATAGTTTTTTGATAACCTGGGTGCCTAGCATAAGGTACAATATTCATTTCTCTCAATATCAGATTTTTTAGTTCATGGGAATTTGGTACATAAATTCTCCCCCTGTACATGAGAATTTCATCATTATCTAGCTTATATTCTTCAATTTTATGCTGCAAAATACCTTGTTGTAATTTTACCTCTAATTCCTTGTATTGCAAATCTAATTTTGCAGCCTCCAAAATGTTGTCTTTCAAATTTGATTGGTACATGATAATTGTTGTAGCATGCATCTCATGCACTCTGTTGTTGAGTGCATCAACCACTTTTTTCTCTTTCCCCTTGATATTCTTTATATCAAAGTCATATTCACTGAGAAATTCTAACCATTTGTTTTTCCTAGCATTTAGAGTTGGCTGATCAAATAAATATTTCAGACCATTATGGTCTGTCCTCAGCTCAAACTTTTTCCCCATGAGGTAGTGCCTCCATTTCCTCAAGTCATGCACTATGGATTCCAACTCCAAATCATGAGTGGCATAGTGTCTTTCATGCTCCTTCAAATTCCTTGATTCATAACATACAACAAACCCATTTTGGCTAAGGACTCCACCAAGTCTTTCTTTACATGCATTTGTGCATACAATTAAGTATTCATTTGGATCTTCAATCCTTAAAATTGGAGCACTAGTTAATAATGGTTTCAAGTGTTGGAAACTCTTTCACAATTCAATGTTCACTGAAAATTCACACCCTTCTTTTGCAAGGAAGTGATTCGGTGTGCAATCTTCGAGAATCCTTTAATAAATCTCCTATAGTAGTCTACAAGGCCCATGAATGATCTGAACTCTTTCACATTCTTTGGTGCTAACCATCCTCTAATGGCTTCTATCTTCTCAAGATCCACTGCTATCCCATACTGTGGAGTGATATGTCCCAAATAATGAATTTGCTTCTGATAAAATGAACACTTGCTCAATTTGGCATACAACTGATGCTCCCTTAATGCTTGTAATACCATACTCAAGTGTTTTTCATGCTCTTCCTCTAACTTAGAATATTTAAGAATGTCATATAAAAATACAATGACAACTTATCTAAGTATTCTCTGAAAATACCATTCATTAAACACATGAAGACAGCTGGTGCATTTGATAATCCAAAGGGCACCATTGTGAACTCATAATGACCATACCTTGTTCTGAAAGCATTCTTGTTGATGTCTTCTTATTTAATTATTACTTGATGATAACCAGACCTAAGATCAATCTTGGAGAATATTTTTGCATATTTCAACTGATCAAAGAGGTCATCAATCCTTGGCAAAGGATACTTATTCTTCACAATTACCTTGTTCAACTGCCTAAAGTCAATGCAAATTCTCAATGTTCCATCTTTTTTCTTCACAAATAAAACTGGGGCACCCCAAGGTGACACACTTGCGCATATATACCCCTTCTTCAGAAGCTCTTCAAGTTGCATTTGCAACTCCTTCAATTCCGTTGTACTCATCCTATATGGAGTCTTGGACACTGGAGCTGCTTCGGGCATCAAATCTATGGAGAAATCAATGTCTCTTTTAGGGGGTAATATTGATATTTCCTTAAACACATCTTCAAACTTTTTTAGGACCGCATAATATTCAATATTTGATACCTTATCTTTAGGTGTTTCCTCCATATGAGCTACAAATATTTGACACCCTTTTCTGTAACATTTCTCCAGCTGCAATGCTGAAATTTCTTCGATGGTCACTGCCCTGGGAATTACCTGCACTGTCCTTAGGCTCCCTTCCTCATACAAGCAAGTAAATTCCTTATTATGACAGTCTAGGATAGCATGATGTTGGTCCAACCAATCCATCCCAATTAGATGGTCATAGGAACCTAAAGGCAATATGTTTAAATATTCCATGGTGTTAAGTCCATTCATGTCCATAACACAGGACTTAACCATCTCATTAAATTTTCTTTTGGCTCTGGTAACCAGCTACACCAACCAAGATTTTCCATTCTTGCTTCTTGTCAAATGCAAACTTTCCACCATCTTAGTATCTATATAACTATGACTAGCTCCTGAATCAATTAAAATAGAAATGGTTTGGTTGTTGATCATACATTCCACTTCAATCATATGTGGTTGATACTCTTCTTGTTTGTTGTCTAGGGATGCATAGATCCTTGGTAAAAAAAATCCCATGTCCTCCACTGTTTCATCTTGTTGTACATTGTGAACAATCCTCACTTTTTCACCTCTGTGAGGACAATCTCTGAACATATGATCTCTTTTACAACCCCAACATTGAATAGGTGGTTGCCTTGGCCTTTGACCCCTTGTCTCAATCATTCTGGGTTCTCTAGAAGTTGGTTGTCCCTGAGGATTATTTCTGAAGAATGGTGGCTTAGTCCCCTTCTTCCTCTGATCCATCTTGAATTTAATTTTGTTTTCCCAAGATTTTTGGAATGTTGGCCTTTCTTTTTGTTGATCATATAGGCATTTAGCTCACCTTATGGTCTCCTCCAATGTATTGGGATCATCATAATGTATTTTTTCACTGATGAATGATGGAAATCCATTCAGATAACTTTGAATATTAATTGTCTCATCCTTGATGAAAGAAACACACTTCAACAGTTCTAAAAACCTTCTTTTATATTCATCTATGGTCATACTCCCAGGATTGAGTTCAAAGAACTCTTTCATTTTCTTCCCATAGTATCTCTTAGTCAAGTATTTCTTTTCAAAATACTTCATGAATTCCCTCTAAGTAACACTTTTATCTTTAATGTGTTGCACCTGCACAAGTTGATCCCACCAAATGGATTTATTTCCCTTGAGTTGATAGATGGAAATTCTTCCTTATGCATGAGATGAATAATTATGCAATTGAAAATAATTTCTCATGCCCAGTGTCTGTGTCTCTGCATCTTCATCCTTCTTGTGCTCACCATCAAATGTAGGAGGTTTGATTTTGTTCATTTCTCCTCATATCTCATCCACCTCGAACCTCTTATGCTTCCTGATAGGGGATGGACTTGATCTGTTGTGTGCTCTCTTATTGGAATGCCTCAAGGAGTGATGTTGATGTCTGCTAACACTTATGGTTCTTCTTTTCTCATTTGGAGACATGTGACTTCCTAATTTGCTTGAGCCACTCTCCTTATCAAATTTCTTTTCTATGTGGTTCAAGCTTTGCATTAAATTCATGTTGAATTCCTCCTTCTACTCCTTGTCTCTCATAATCCTTTCATTATCATATTTATGGCTTTGGACATCCTTCTGGAAATTTTTAATGGTCTCTACCATATTCATGTTTTCATCCCTTCCTTCTCCATGTCCATTGGAGTTTGTTCCTTCAATGCCCAAATGGACATCCATCCCTCTAATCTCATCTTACTGGTTGTAAGACCCAAGTGCATATTCCATTCCTATACACTTTGTGTTGATCCTGATCTGATCTAGTTTTTGTTAACTCTGCAAAATGTTCAACCAACAGAACTTTGTCAGGCTAACTAACTCAACAATTTCATGAAAACAAATATGAATCATTTTGGTTCAATAATATATCATAATTATTTCTTCTGATTTCCTGAAAAAATGAATGCTCAGATCAATTTTCTAGGTGAATAATTATATTCTACTATCCAATACCTTTCCAACGCCTACTTCCATGCTCAATTCTGAATCTTAAGCAGAAATTTATGGTTATTTGAAAATTGTCCATAAATTGTTTTGTTCACTCTTTAATTGGGTGCAATTATGCACTGTAATTATGCATTTTTGCACCTACTCCATTGGATTTTTAGTAGGATATCAATTGGGTTTTTTCATATACATATTCTGGACAGTCTGTCCAAGTTTCACCATTTTTTTGGGTTCTGGGCTTCTAGTTACAGCCTGCTGAAGTTCTAGGCCAATTCGTGTTTTTGGTCTGGAATGCTACAGGTACCTTCTTTTCCATATTAAACATTTTTA
The DNA here is from genome assembly GCA_009831015.1 of Picea engelmannii. Taxonomy (NCBI): domain Eukaryota; kingdom Viridiplantae; phylum Streptophyta; class Pinopsida; order Pinales; family Pinaceae; genus Picea; species Picea engelmannii. The sequence continues at coordinate 233,418 of ML781054.1, forward strand.
ACATGCCTAGAAATTTAATTCATCTCTAGGAATGTCTCCTATGGTTCAATATATTTCCAATTACTGCTTCTGTGCCTCAATCTGATTTTGGAGCATAAAGTTATGGCCCTTCGAAGTTAGTTGGGTCTTAAAATTTACCCTCCATTGTTTGTCCTGTAAGTTCCTCATAAAAGTTTTGTTTGATGAACAGTTTACACCATTAGAAAGATCTCTCCAGGATCTTTCATTTGAGATGTCGATACATAGTGCACCTTGGTACACTCTGTTCTCGTGGTATTTGAGTAGTTAAAAACGTTGTTAAGGGCCTCAAAAACGCACTACAAAAAGATGACCTTCAAACAGTATAAAATGTCGTGGAAATTTGTTGGTTTTCTATTGTTGTAGACCATCCAAACGACTTTACGTGCACAAATTTGAACCTGTTTGCCCATATTTAGCATGTGCAACAACACCATAAGGTATCACATGCTCTACGCACCTATAATCAATTTGGATCACTTCTCTGTCACGCCAATAAATGGTGTGCACTACTTTTGTGTTGCGCACTAATATCCACTGCGCACAATTTTGGTTCTTGCACTAATACCTGTTGCATGCAATTTTTGTGTCACGCACATTTTACTCTATGTGTTGCACCATGCCAAAGTTTAGTACACCCCCACCACGCACCAATACTATGTGCGCACCATTAACTAAATTGTCACATGACAACATTTACCCACATTGCGTGCGCACCAACAAAATTTATCTGTGCTCTGCCAATACTGTGCACACCACGTGCACCATTACTATGCATATGAACACCATGCACACCAGTATTACGCATGCACCCTCAATCTGTACCGTGCAATTCTAAATTTAGTGTTCCCACCCGCACGCCAAAATTTTCCTCGCATTACCACTCTGCATTGCACAATGCCAAAAATTATGTGCGTAGATCCGCGCGCCAATATTTTTCCGCGCAGTGTGAAATTTAAGCGCATGCACCCACACGCCAATATTTTAACGTGCAATGCCAAATTTTAGCGCGTGCACCCGTACGCCAATATTTTTCCATGCAACACCAAATTTTAGCACGCACACTAGCATGCCAATATTTTTTCGCGCAGCTCCAAATTTTAGCACGTGCACCCGCACGCCAATATTTTTCCACGTAGCGCCAAATTTTAGTGCGCGCACCCGCATGCCAATATTTTTCCACATATCACAAGATATTCACTGTGCGTCATTCATTTTTAGTGTGCCCACCTGTGCACATTCATTTTTATGCGCATCAATTCCTCGTGAATTCTGTTGTAGAAATTGAGGCTTTTGCCTAACGTTTTCCCAATTTTTACTGTAGACATTCTGCAACTATGAAATTTGTTCAATTTCACCCCAATAACACCCAATCAACCTCTGTAACAAAAAATTGCTATGGGTTGACATTTCTGGAATGAATTTTTCCCAAACTCAATTCACGAATTGAGAATTTTAATCAACTAATCTCGCTCAATCTATCATGGCTTCACTGTAACTTCAAATTCGATCAATTCCAAGTTTGAATTTTCTAGAATAGATATTAAATCAAGAATATCTCATTACTTGGCCAAATTTCTCAATTTTCCCATGAATTTAATAACAGAAATTGGGGATTTTTCCCAATTCCACATCGTTGCTTCTAAATTTTTACCATGAATGCTCTATAACTTGAAATTTGGCCACTTCGAAATCAATCCTTTGTGAAATTTTGCTTCAACTCAACTTGCTCGGCCCATCCAAGATCATTGTTGAAAACAAAAGCTTTGATACCATATTGTAACATCCCCGACCACCCAAGTCAGACCATGCTACTCCAGAAAATGATTCCATTCTTTGGTACCATATTGCAACATACCCAACATCCAACTAAGCTATGCCACATAAATTTTTTGAACTGCATGCAATTAAAACATATACACACAAAACTCTTGCAGAAATTTTTATATATATAACTTAAAATAGATAAATACATTATGTAAATGCACAGGTTCATACGTAAATAATAGTAAACATATACATGCAGCATAGATAGGAAATACTTATAGATATACAGACAATTATAATCCACACATAGGATAAACTCATAAAATTAAACACATAATAATAATGCAGCATGTAAATTAACACACAATTGACACTTATCTTGGTAAGAACCTCCCAACCTTAGACCACACATCTCATCACTCTCAACAGTGGTTCACCCCTGAGCTGGGACTAAACTCCACTCAGTTAAAGGGATTCCTAACCAGGCTAATGTATATCACATAACAGGAAAGACTCTGTCACAGGTGCCAACTCAAACTAACAAACTATAGTTCTTCATTCTCCACATGCCTGTCCCACCCTAGGAAGTGTTCCCCTTCTCTTCTCAAAAGTCCCTCAGCTTCCCCACTTCCCTTCCAGGGCTTTAGCAACAGGCCAGATAGGAAGTCTTAGAGCCCTGTAGCTGCAATTTAGCACCTTCCGGAATCAATTCCTAGCAATACTCTCACATGGAGAGAATTGCTCACGGGCCTAACAACTCACCTCTTCAGTCCAACTCCCCAGCTAACCAGGTACATGTACGGGTATGGATATGGGTATGGAAATAGGTACAAGAAGGTATGGAGGATAGAGCTATGGGTTGACATTTCTATCCTCATGTTGGGAGCTACTTTGGCCCACTTGTCCCCATCCTTAGAACTTGGGATAAAATAATTATCCATACTTTATACTTTAAGGAATATTAATATAATATTCCTTTTTTCCTTAAGCTCCCTAGCTTAGCCCTTTTCCTTAACTTGTATCCCCCCTTTCCCTAACTAGTGGAGTTTAGTCCCCCGTACTCTTTTATTGTGGATGGTCTTCGTGCAACAATGTATTTTATATTAATGATGAGACATATACAAAAATAGGTTTACTAGCCTTTAAAATCTAGGATCTTCGACCTAATCATCACATAAGCCTTCTGGCTTATAATAAACTAGCTCACTAGCCTATAAAACACAGCATATACACAAAGGATCCCTGGCCTCAAAATCGTGTGCACTTAAGATTGCTATGTGCGGTATCCTGTAATGTGCACACTTCATCATTTTACTGCATTGTATGTGTGTGCATTATACCATGGAAGGTGCATACAAAAATGATATCAAACAGCTCACTATCTTAAGTACATTTGCATTTACATTTACAATTGGGTTCGGCCTAGGGGTATTACAGTTGTTATTTAGAGGATCTCTTTCATGCACTACTTGCATATGGTGCATGCGAGGGATGCACAGGGTCGTTGGTTCATGAACATCCTATTTGTATGAGCTCATCCTTATCATCAATATATTGCTTTATACCTCGTGATGAATGATGAGAGATTCCCTAATGTTCTCTTTTAAGCAGGTATCCTTCCATCGACTTCAACTCATCTATTCTGGAAATGACACCTAGAGTCTTATGAGTACCTAGAGGCTTACATTCATTAGTGGCAGGTTCTCCCACCATCGATAGTTGGTAATACTTCAATGCCTCCTAATCGATGGATTCTTCAAGTGTTCGACCTCAACACCCTTATTCACACCTGTAGAATTCACTTGGTGCCATGATACCTACTTTCATTATTGGTGGGTTGTTTCACATTTGTTAATGATATACCTTAATGAACAGTAATCAAACAAAGTCTCATTTTGTTTGAACTCAACTCCTCTATTCACATGATCCAGACTTGCACCTTCGGTGGATAGTGTAGAAGGCCTCTAACTTGCAGTAGCATCATTCTGCATATGTTGTTGTCTTTCATTGGACCTGTTGGTGACGGAAGTCACTCCTGGATTGTGACAGGAGCAAAGCCCAACGCCCATCAATTTATGTCATGAAAAAATTTAATGGGTGATCGAATGGGTAGAGACCCAGGAAGGTATCACTCTAACTCAGGGACCAGGCCTGGTATGTAAAAACAAAGGAGGTCTTGATCTAACTTCCGTCAGTGAGTTGATTGTAAAATGAGCAGGGGGAAGACTTGGTGAGATGAGTGAGCAAGACTGCCTTGGGCATCAGGCCCTTCAACGGCTTGACGAAGAAAATCTCAGAATACAAGATCCTCTTGGTTCTAAGTTTTGGGGAACTGCAGGGTGACTTGAATGGATCCTCCAATTCCAAATCATTCAGCATTGAGAAAATACAAGAATTGGTTAAAGACAATGCAACTATTACAATGATCCAACCTACATCATCCTATAACAACGCAACTCGACTGGATCCTCTAATTCTGAGTTGTTCTAACACAGTGTAAACAAAGAGATGGAAAGAAGCTAACATTCATAAGGCAAGAAGTATCAAGTGCCAATACATAACCAGAGAAACTAGTGCTTTGTTAAAACTTTACAATCGGGATCCTAGCTCAACCATCGATGGATTACAAAATGGCGAAAATGACTACATATACTCAAAACAAAACAACAACAGTGAAAATGAGACACTGCATTAAAAACATTGCGTCTGCATGTCTTCTGGCAGTCTGCGCATGCAGACTTTGGATGATCGTGCACTTATGACAGACGCAATAAGACTCCTGACTGTCCTACAGATGAATCGATCAGCTTTTAATCCTTTGCCGGACTTTCCATTTATGGTGGAGATGATGTCTAACCACCTCCAACAACTTCAATAACTGCTTTCGTGGGATCAGGAACAATCTGGGTCAACTCTGCCCTCTAGGACGTGGAGGTCTTCTCATGGCGCCACCTAGATCAGTTGAATGGTCTAATGGATAGGTCATGGATGATCTGGTGTGCTTGACATGGAACGGGGAAATGGAGTGATCACGGAAACAACAGGGGTGAGACACATGGAAAGAAGAAGGGGGGAAGGTGACGGGATATGATGGTAATGGGGGACACATTATTTATGGAAGGCTGATGTGGAAGGGAGTGGGACAGATGTCAGAGGATGAGGAGGGGCCAAAGGGAATGGGCCCCGGCACGTGGTCAAGTGGAGAAAATATGGCATGGGAGGAAGTGGTAGAGAAGGCGACATGACAGGAAGGGGGCCCCACGTCAATACCACCCCATTCCGG
>ML781054.1:238824-249228 GCA_009831015.1 Picea engelmannii
CAGATCTAGGCCGGCAGATCTCGGTCATCCGAAACTGCATGCTCATTAAAATGACGTGCCCACCCTCTAAACTTTGGAAAAATGGGTTTTCCAAATCTCTTTCTTTTCCCAAGGGGACGCTTCTTTCAGGAGAGCACCCCCTACATGATTATGTGCTAACATTAGGCTCCATAGGGGATGGCATGCCCCCTGTGGGCTACCGAGAACTCTTTTGTAGTTTCAATGCCTTGTTGTTGGGATATGGAGTCATTATTTAAACTTAAAGATAAAAGGAAACAATATATACAACCGCATATGAGCCATGTGTGGCTCAAGAAAAACATCTTTTCATAAAATTCCCATTCACAGGGCCATTGAAAACTTCCTGATCCTTCAAACCTTGCAACCTGTAAGTATTATTTGAAAATACTTCAGAGATTTTGAAGGGCCCGACCCATAGGGCTTCAAATTTGTCATTTTTCCCCTTGGCTTGTTTAGAAGCATCCCATTTCAGCACCAGGTCTCCTATCTGAAACTCTTCCTTCTTGGCCTTTTTGTCAAAAGCCTGCTTGATCTTCTGTTGATGGTCCTAAATTCTGTTCATTACCTACTCTCTGGCCTGCTGGACCTCTACCAGTTGGTGAATTCTTCTGATCATATCATCAGGCTCTTCTTGATAATCCTGGAAGAACTTTGCTACAGGAATGGCTAGCTGAGAAGGGAAAACGGCTTCTACTCCATAAACCAATTGGAAAGGGGAGATGTCTATAGATCTCTTTGTGGTCACTCGATCAACCCATAGAGTGAACTTCAATTTTGAATCCCAGGCCTTTTTTTTGTCCTCCGATAGTCTTTTGACGATACTTATCAGGATTTTGTTGGAGGACTCTGCTAAACCATTGCCTAGTATGGGGTGGAGTGAATCAGTTTGATCCTGAATTGCTCACAGAACTTGGCTAACGGCTATTCCTTGAAAGAGGTTGCGTTATCAGTGAAAATTTTGTTTGGGCAGCCGAATCTTGTGATGAGGTCTTCCAGGAATCCAATGATTACCTTGTGGTAAGCACTCCTGGTGGGAATAGCTTCTGTGTTTCCCACTGGAAGCAAGGTGAATTTCTCCAATAAAATCTAGGCCCCGTTGCTGGAAAGGTCCTGAAACAACTATAGGCTTTAAAGGTAGATATTTAAGTTGTTTCTTTCCTGAAAATTTTTGGCATTTAATACAGGCTCTGACCTTTCTGCGGATGTCAGTGAATAATGTGGGCCAGTAGTACCCAGCCCTGAGGATTTTGTAGGCTGTGGTCTTCCAGAAATGATGCCCCCCACATAGGCTACTGTGAAATTCAACAATGATCCTGTCAGCCTCTTGTGGATCCATACATTTCAAAAGCACCCCCAGGGAGTCTTTCCAATATAAAACTTGATCAACAAGGCAGTCTCTGACTGCTTTGAGCTTCAGAGCTCTTGCCTTGTTTCTTTGTAGGCCATCTGGAGGCCGCAACTCTTGCAGAAAATATATGACATCCTTATACCAAGGACATCGAGCCAACGGGGGTTCTGCTTGAGGGTCTACATCAGATAGTTGATCCTGCTGATTTTCTGAGCATTCATTGATGAAACTTACCCCCAAATATTTGTAATTTTCTTTAGCCAACAGCTTGGCTAAACCTTGACCTTTGATTAATTTGGTAGTCCTTATTTCCAAGTCAAACTCGAGGATCTTGGCTATCCACTTTCTCCTTCTCCCATCTATATCAGGCTGAATAAGAATGTCCTTAACAGCGGCCGAGGGGACATAGGAAATGATCTTCGACTGCAAGACATAGGTTCTAAAATCTTTGAGATCCTTTACCAGGGCATAGGCCTGCTTCTCCATAATGTCGTACCTGACCTCTACATCCCTTAGGGCTCTGCTAAAATAGGCAATAGGCTGCTCTAGCCCAACCTTGTTTGTCTGTAATAAAAGAGCAGCCAATGTGTTAGATGAGGCAAAGGAGAAAATAAGGAAATCCTTTGAGTAATTGGGACTGATAAACACAGGAGCTTCTGTCAAGGCCTTCTTTATCTACTCAAAGGAATTTTGAGATTCATAGGTCCACCCCACTTCATTTTCCTTTCTCAACATGGTTGTTATAAGATTTACCACCTCAGCAAAGTTAGAAACAAACCTCCTTAGAAAATTAATCTTACCAAGGAAAGACTGGAATTTTTTCCTGGATCTTTGGATTGCCAAGGCTTGGATTGTTTAAACTCTACTAGGATCAATTTTGAGTCCTTCTGTTGATACTATGTGGCCCAGTAACCTTCCCTCCTTCATGGTGAACAGAGATTTCTTGGGATTCAATGAGAGGCGAAAACTCCTACATTTTAGAAAAACTTTCCTGAGATGACAACAGTGTTCTTTATCAGATTTGGAAAAGACTGTTATGTCGTCCATATAGATGACCACAAACTTATCCTTTTCCCTAATGAAAGCTATATCCATGGCACATTGAAACATTGCCCCTGCATTCATCAACCCAAAAGGAATTTTAGCATACATGAATGTGCCCCATGGAGTGGTAAATGTCGTATTTTCCCTGTCCTTAGGCAGAACAGAGATTTGATTGTAGCCAGAGAAGCCATCAATCATGGATATCCTGGATGATCCTATTACTCTCTGCAATATATGTTCCATCTTTGGCAAGGGGTAATTGTCCTTTCGTGAGCTCCTATTTAGGTTTCTAAAATCTACACATAGTCTAATTTCTCCACCCTTCTTCCTTATAGGGACCAAGTTGGCCACCCACTCTGAATATCTCAATGGCACAATGATTTGGGCATGTAGCAGCTTCTTCACTTCTCTCTCCATGATAGGCAGCAACATAGGATTGATTTGTCTTAGCTTCTGCCTAAATGGCTTTGCCTCCTTTTTCAACGGGATTTTATGCTCAATGACAGAAGTGTCATAAGTTTTGATATCTTCATAGGTCCAAGCGAAAACATCAGCAAACTCCCTCAATAGTTCAGCGTATTCATCCCTCTGTTCCTTTGTCAGACTCCTTGACAATCTGACAAACTTGGGTTCATTCTCGGTGCCAATGTTGCACTTATTTGTATCAGCATCATCCCCTGAGATTTTTCCCTTTAACACCACGTCATTCCTATCAAAAAGCCTTTCCAGAGGAACCAGTCCTCTTGGAATATGATTGTTGGGCAGTTGCACAATGTCACACTCTGCAATCTTACTCATAAAATTACCACCATCAGGCCTTTCTTCAGAAACAGAGTCTTGGTCAATATGCATCTCTAAGAATTCTTCAACAGTCTCCAAGAATATTTTGATCTCAAGATCATCCTCGAACACCTTCCAATGTTTGACATTGTCAGGTATGGAGGGCCTGTATTTTACTTCTACATCATATATGAACTTAGGTGGCAAGGGCACTTTGAAATTGCTTGCTGATGTAGCCAAGGAATCTTCCACTATGTTTTTCTCTCTTGGGATGAAAGAAATGTTAAATGCTGAGAAGAAACTGTCGATTAGGTCCCATACCTCATTTCTATAACTCCTGAGTCGAGGATGCTTGGCCTGATAAGTGTTTTTTATCTGTTGGACTACCAATTCTGCATCTCTGAACACTGCTACCTCCTGAATTCCCATTTCCTTTGCAGCTCTTAATTTTAGAACAAGAGCTTCATATTCTGCCACATTGTTGGTTGTTTCAAATTCTAGCTTGTATGACAGAGATATGGTTTCTTGAGCAAGTGACACAAAAAATACTCTGGCACCAGCGCCTTCCCTGGAAGCGGCTCCATCAAAAAACATTTTCCATACGGAGGTGATGGGGGGAGAAAATTCATGAGAAGTAGTGGGCTGATTTCTGAGTTTTAGAAGAGGCTCGGGGGCATTAGTGAGTTGCAGCAGACTGGAACCTAAATCAGTATCAAGGGAAAAGATAGGATGGTTGGTAGGATTGGCTTCATCACTGATTATATAGGCCAGCTGGGCTTCTCTGTATAGTCTCCTATGTTCTCCTCCGAACACAGGAATAGTAGCATAGGTTAGGTCCATCTGCAGAGTTCCCCCCAGTATTTTTATCCAAGATCTTGATAACAACATACCAAACTTGGGGGGACATCGGCCACTACATTGTCCATGACCACACTTTTCATGGGCAATTGAAACAAGGTCACGACCAGGTCTTTGATGACTCCTAGACATTGAACTTTCCTGGAGTCAAAGGAATAAAGGTCGTGATAGGCTCTGGTGACTTCTAGTCCTAATTCTTCCCTGACAGTTTTGGGCATGAGGTTGTGGGAAGCCCCTGAATCCATCAAATAGTTGTGCAGTACCTTATCATGTATGTTCAAGGATGTGTAGAAAGGAGGGGATGAATCATTCATGTCTTCTACCATAGGACCTAGAATGACTGCAGGATTTTCATCTTGCAAATTAATGGAGTCTGTGGGAAGGAATGAGGCCTCAGACTGTAATATCTCAAAGAGGTGTTTTTTGAACACTTCATGTTTGATCAGTTCGGAGAGCGGCACAGGGATTCTAATTTTCTGAATTTCATGCTCAAAGTTAAAGGAAGATGTAAGCTTTGGGATTTCTATTACCTCAATAACATGACTCTGGACCATTGGAGAGAAGGGTTGGGACTTCTTACCTTCATTGTTGTTTGTTTCTTTATTAACAGGTTTCTCTGTTCTAGGGAGTTATTCAGGAACATCAAGTGCTCCTATATTTTTCTTGGATCTCAGGTTATACCTGCTTTGGCTGCTACTAGCCTTGTCTCCCTTGCTAAGTTCATTTAACTGACTGTCCATGAGAGATTCCTCATATGTTGATTGAGTGAGATGAGGAAAAGGAGGAATTTCTTTGAAGCAGTGGATTTCGGGATCAAGCCCATTTGTTTCCCCTTCTTCCTCATTAGTCACAAAATTATTTTGAAGAGGGGCCTGAATTTTTTGATCTTCTCTATCTCTTCCTCTCTGGTCTCTTTTCATAGTCAGGGGATAAATATTGTTTGGCCTCCTGAAGCTTCCTTTGTTTTTGGCATTTTGAGGATTTATATATGCCTGCTTTCCCTCCACCTTCATTTTCTCCATCTCTGCAGACAGAGACTTCACTATCTTGGTAAATTCATCCACTTGAGGGTGAGGCACAGAGGTGCCAGAAGTTGAGGCTTCGGATCTTCCCTTTCTCCTGTCTACATCAGTCTTATTCCTTAGTCTGTCAACTGTCAATACATTAGATTCCACCTCTATGGCCGCATCTTGCATTTGAGCTAGGGAGGTAGCTCTTCTTTCTCTCAATAGAAGACAAAAGTCAGGATTGAATGCACTAGCATAATAAATTTTGTCAGAGGCTTCTGTGAGTTTTATCTCAACAGGGATCTTATTATACATCTTATTGAATCTTTTGGAGAAATCTGAGACAAACTCTCCTCGCATTTTCTTCAAAGACCCGAATTATGTCATGTTACATGAAATCCTTCTTATCTCCCCACTACCTCAGGAAATCACTATCTAGAGCTTCAATCCTAGCAATAGATCTAGGGGTCAATCTCCTAAACCACTTCCTCACCTTGCCATCGAGGCTCTGGACGAAGACTCTCATCCAGACATATTTATTTTCAATGTTCAGGTTGTCTACATAACTGTAGAAAGAAGCCAGGTGCTCTTCCACAGTTATGTCCTCTTCCCCAGTGAACTTGGGCATATATTTTAGGTAATCTCCAGCAGGGAGAGGATTCACAGGTTGAGGTAGGACTAAGGGAGCATATCTGGTAGCTACTATGGCGTCCATTCTATTTAGAGGGGGATTAGCACCGGCCATAGGAACAACAGGTATGGGGGAACCAAGAGGAGATGAGGTTTGAAGTGGAAAGACAGGAGATGAACTTACCGAATGGGTCGAGAACTGCAACAAATCTGGAGAACAAGCTTGCGGGATTAAAGGCACAGAAATTTCCCTTCCCTCAACAACAGAAATAACAGGAGGAGGGGTAGTAAAACCCGGAGTAGGAGAATGTTCAAAGGCGTTGGGTCTGAACTAGGATACCACCTCGGGGGAGAGGGGAGTGACAAGATTTTCTCCTACTAATTCGATACCAGGAGGAGAGAATACAATAGGAACACTCCCAAAATTTAGACTACGAGAAACTCCGACAGACGGTAATAAAACAAAACAAAATGAAGGGGTTGGAGTTTCTACAAAATCTTGAAAATCACCAAAAATACATGTTTTAGCAGTAGAAGTACCGCCTTCAGAGGACTTTCCCTTTCTAATTATCTTCTCTAGGTCAACTTTAGGTGGCGCTAACGGCAGCTGAGGAGTAGACCTTGTGTGTCTGTCTCTAGAAGCCACGGCTGAAACAATGGAGTCGCTTATGGCTTGGAACCAGTGGGGTCACCCAGCGGAGTCACGTTAGTGGAGTCGCCAGGTGCACAGTAGCAATCTTGATAGTTCTGATATCTTATGCACCTTCAGAATCAGTTAATCATTGTCGTTCAATCCCAGGGAAAATATTCAACTTCGTCCCTGGCAACGGCGCCAGAAATGTTAGCGTTAGAAGTCACTCCTGGATTGCGACAGGAGCAGAGCCCAACGCCCATAAGTTTATGTCACAAATAAATTTAATGGGTGATCGAATGGGTAGAGACCCAGGAAGGTATCACTCTAACTCAGGGACCAGGCCTGGTATGTAAAAACAAAGGAGGTCTTGATCTAACTTCCGTCAGTGAGTTGATTGTAAAATGAGCAGGGGGAAGACTTGGTGAGATGAGTGAGCAAGACTGCCTCGGGCATCAAGCCTTTCAACAGCTTGAGGAAGAAAAGATCAGAATACAAGAACCTCTTGGTTCTGAGTTTTGGGGAACTGAAGGGTGACTTGACTGGATCCTCCAATTCCAAATCATTCAACATTGAGAAAATACAAGAACTGGTTAGAGACAATGCAACTATTACAGTGATCCAACCTACATCATCCTATAACAGTGAAACTCGACTAGATCGTCTAATTCCGAGTTGTTCTAACACAGTGTAAACAAAGAGATGGAAAGAAGCTGACATTCATAAGGCAAGAAGTCTCAAGTGCCAATACATAACCAAAGCAACCAGTTCTTCGTTAAAACTTTACAATTGGGAGCCTAGCTCAACCATCGATGGATTACAAAATGGTGAAAACGCCTACATATACTCAAAACAAAACAACAACAGCGAAAATGAGACACTGCATTAAAAACATTGCGTTTGCATGTCTTCTGGCAGTCTGCGCATGCAGACTCTAGATGATCGTGCACTTATGACAGATGAAATCAGACTCCTGATTGTCCTACAGATGAATCGACTGGATTTTAATCCTTTGCCGGATTTTCCATTTATGGCGGAGACGATATCTAACCACCTCCAACAACTTCAATAACTGCTTTCCTGAGATCAGGAACAATCCAGGTCAACTCTGCCCTTTACGATGTGGAGGTCTTTTCATGGCACCACCTAGATCAGCTGAATGGTCTAATGGATAGGTCGTGGAGGATCTGGCATGATTGACGTGGAACAGGGAAAGGGAGTGATCACGGAAACAATAGGGGTGAGACACATGGCAAGAATAAGGGGGGAAGGTGACAGGATATGATGGTAATGGGGAACACATTATTTATGGAAGGTTGACGTGGAAGGGAGTGGGATAGATGTCAGAGGATGAGGAGGGACCAAAGGGAATGGTCCCTGTCACGCGGTCAATTGGAGAACAGATGGCAGGGGAGGAAGCGGTAGAGAAGGCGACACGACAGGAAGGGGGCCCCACGTCAATACCACACCATTCTGGACCCCCCCCTATTAAAGGCAAAATGGTAGAGGGGGTCCAGAATCACTTGAGCGTTGTCGATCTAGGCACCTCAATATCGATTGTTTGAGAGATGCGCGCCCAATTCCGGACCCCCCCATTAAAGGCAGAATGGCGAGGGGGCTCTGGAATGAAACCTCAACCGCAAATCTAGGCGGGCAGATCTCAGTCGTCTGAAACTGCCTGCTCATTAAAATGACGCGCCCACCCTCTAAACTTTGGAAAAATGGGTTTTCCGAATATCTTTCTTTTCCCAAGGGGATGCTTCTTTCAAGAGAACCCCCCTACATGATTATGTGCTAACAGGACCAGTACCTATATGACTTTAGTGATCATGGGAGATCTTATTGTACTCCATTGTATACAGATATATTTAGATTTATTTTGAGACTGGATTCCACTATACCTTGTTCATGACTATGAGAGCATATGGCTTATGTCTGCTTTGTATTGCCTATTCATGGAAATGATCAACTATTTGATATATTTCCACATGGATCTACAGTCTAATTCAGATTGGAAGGCATGTGTACAAAGTCATTATGGATTGTAATATTCTCATGAGAAACTAGTACTTCCAACTATGTCTTCATTACTCCACTTATGGGAATTATAATTTATTTTGTCCATTGCATATAGTCCTTTGACCTCACACATTAGGGGGCATTTGTTACAACAATGTTTTCCTCAATCCATGCAACTTCCTTGGATGGCCTTCCATTTCCCTATGCAGACTTGAAGTTCCCTTTTTGTGCTTTCCAGAGCCAAAAAAACACATTTTTCCACATATACATGCCCTATCATTTATACAATAGGTGTATACATAGGTTTCTCCACTACATCCCGTGCACATTGGGTTTTGTGCTCAAAATTAAAAATTATGTTAGTTTTCCATGCCATGTCATGAGATCCATGATCCTTGACCTTCCATATACTAGAAACGCTCTGACTTGGCCATTCAGTTCCATTTGAAGGCTATAAATTGAGTCGTATCCAAGCCTTGATGGAATTCAACAATTCAAATTTGAGAGAAAAGACACTGGAGAAATTTCACTTCATATTGAGTTTGCATCCTTTTGTCCTTGAAAGTTTGAACTCCGTGTTCATCCCTCGAGCTCTTCATTCTTTGTGATGGAGAACCTCATTGACTCCTATATATGATATTTCCTTTGGTAGAGGATTAAAGTGGTGGAGGCCCAATTGGAGGGAATTAGTTTCTCGGTTCTGATATGTGTCATTACAGAATTTTGTCACCTATAAACTTCTTCTGATTATTTTAATAGAAATACTCTTTCTCGTCCAATTGAAATCTTGCAAATATTTGAATTATTCTTCCATGGGCGTATTTTTCATTTATGTTAATGGATTATGCTAATCCATATGCTAACAGTATATATTATCACCATATGCTTGTGTATATTGGTTGTTGAGGAAAAGATACATATATAAATCTTTGGGTCACGTGCTCAATGGTGGTCTTCTTAAAACATCTGCACAAGGTAGGAGCATTTTATCTATATAGAATAGCATTTCATCTATATAGAATACATGGGATTACATTTGATTGTGTGTGTCATTTTGTTTGTTGTGGTTTACCCCTAGCTATAAATATATTTTCCTTGTAACAATATCTATCCCAATTTATGATTGACCCCATTAAGAATCAACCCACATGGCCAAAAATACCTATGAAATCCATCAAACAGATATAAGTTTTATGAAAAGCGAAGAGAATATCCTTCCACCCATGTCATGAAATTCCATATATGGTGTTCATCTAGATACTTAGTGGATGATAGTATCAGGTTGTATCATTTACAGTGAATCTTAATAGGGAGCACCGCGAAATGGTATATTGAGATACAAAGTACCTTATTTAATGATTTTTTGTTTTTGGAGATGGATTTTTTGACCCATTTCCAACTTTTGGTCCACTATGAAATTGGAACCAAACTTTTAACATATTTACATCATAATATCACCACTCATATTTATGGTCATATCCATGAATGGAGAAGTCAATACAGCCTCCTGAAAGATGAAATTTTGTATCAATTTCTAGTGGATTTGTTTGTGAAGTTGTTGTACCTAATATCGTAAAGGATGTAGCTATGTCAAGTTCTTTAACTCAAGAGAAAGTTATTCTATGTTCTCATCAACTCGACTTGATTTATTCTCAATATAGAACTTTATATAGAGCTAGGATGAGAGAATATATCTCGACCAACATTAGGAAAAGGTGAAATATTTTCATATTAACAAAGAGATGATTGTACAATTCTTGACTGACCCTTGAGCCAATTGACCCCATGATCTAGGAAAGAAGTGTCTTTGCATGGACTAGTTCACATTCCAACCATTCAAAGACAACTATATGGATAATTGGTTTATAGTATTTTATAAACCTCATTGTGATAAAATGGAGGTTCCACTTTATTTCTTATCTAAATTATGGGCCAAGTTTATTATGCATTACCATGTCAATTTTTTTACATTGGTGAATTCTAGAGGTTGGTATTGTCTTTAATAAAGATCAAGAAAGGGTTAGGTGTAACCCATTGAGATATACCCCCTTCCTCATCATATTCCT
>ML781054.1:256444-289238 GCA_009831015.1 Picea engelmannii
TCCAACCATTCTTCTAGGATAACTCAATCCGCAAAGCATCTTCCCGTGAGGGCTTTCACCATAAGGGGACCACTTTGGAGTTCATCCATTTGTGCACCTTATCAATCATGATAAGACAATAATGAGTCATCTATACATTTTTCTAGCAATGCATCATATACCAATGGAACCACATCGATCCATGTTCATCATGTATCAATGACAACTCATTGATCCATCTTCATCTATGCATTCTCATCAAGGACAATACATATTATATTACATCAATCATCAATCAATCAATCCTTTGACATCAATCAATCAATTGACATCAATAAATTACATCAATCAATCAAACCATTGGCATCAATGACAACATGATCCAACACCAGCATCCACATGTCATTCATTCCACAGAAATAAAGTTGACACCTCATGATGACATGTCATGCCACATCAACATCCACATGTCATGCCATGTCAGCAGTTGCCACAACATCATAGAAGTGGTCGATAGTCAATGGTCGAGTCGACCGAACTAGAGAATAATTTTGTCGATTAGCGGGGATGACTGATGGCCAATGGGTCCATGGTCGGGCATTGAAAAAATTGGTGAGGAATGTAATTCACCAATGAAAATCATCGATGGTTGGATTGGTTTGTTTAGCATTGTGTTGTGAATCGATTGTCAAGGGAATGGGTCGATGGCTGACAGTTGGGTCGACAGTTTGGAAAAAGTGTTGTGTGCACCCAAAGGAGAATGTCAATCATTGATGGTTGATAGAGTCAGATCAATGAATTATATTTTTCCCATATTGATATCAATGAATCAGATTCAATGGCTATTAACAAAGTAAAACAGTCAATTTTATATGAAAATTTTTGAATTGTTTTCATATTTTTGAAGGTCATTAACTTGTGAGGAAATTTTGAGGACCTAAACAACATTTTTATCCAATAAAAATACACAACAACAAAGTGTCTCTACATATTAAATTAAATATATCGTTGAGATATTTCCAACGAGCTAATCTATTCGCAAAATAGAGCTTGTATGAGAAATTTACAGCCAAATCAGTAAAGGTAAATTTTCAGCATCAGATTACTTCCAAAGGGCATAAATCCTTGCTCAAAAGTTTTTTTGGGGCACAGGAGTAGTCTATGGAAACATTATGATCCATAGAAGAAAACCATGGAGCCAAATTTAGGATCTAGATATGTAAAATTGTGCGAGAAGATAAATAAGACACATGTAGCATACATAGATAAATTGGGTAAAATCACCTAAAGTTATCCTGACCATAACTTTCAACTTGGAGCTTGGAATTGAGCAAGAGAATAGTTTATGTAAAGGTCTCAAAGAGTAGAATACATTTTTCAACCCGTAATTTTAAATTAGGTTCTAAAATTTCTCAGAAAGTAATAAAAGAGTTGGTGTAGCAATAAAAGAGTGGAAATTGCAACTTGTAAATGTTGTAACTTTTCACTCAAAATTTAGTTTGAGGCATGAATACAATTATTGGAAAGTTGTTTCAGAGAGGAATGCATGTAAGGAATCATATTTTTTATCATTTCCTTCATTAATTGGGATAAATAATAACATTTATTCTAATTGATGAAATGTCTTTTGTTATGCATTTTCTAACAATAATTATTACATGCACATTTCTTGCAAAATTATAGCTACATGAAAGAAACTTTTGTTCTTATATGAGGAATGGAGTTATGGAAGATGCTCAAGAATATTATATCCATGAGAAAGAGATCATAGGTTTGCATGCCATCATCAGGATTGCTAAGACAGAGTCAAATGGGAGAAGAGACAGGTAGGAACATGTAACTATGAGAAGCATGCATAGAGAATTACACATCTATAGAGAATATAATGGAAGGATTATGAAGTCTTAGGAAGAGATACTTCAACTTTTGAATATTTTGCATAAGAAATTCAACAAAGAATTTGGCACAAAGAAAAATTCTAGTGTTAGAAAAGTGTCAACATCCATATCCCAAATAAAAAGGGATGATCATGGAAATGATAGGTAGTCAAGAAGCATGATTAGGCACTATCATTCTCCAAGGAAATCCACCAAAATAACTCATGCAATTTCAGGTCCAGGGAGCATCCCAAGTGTGTCTCTTGTCTGGAGGTTGAGGAGAAGGCCTAAGGAAAACATTTTTTTAAGGTGATATTAGGAAGATCAAGCCACCAACTTTCAATGGTGAGCAAAGGAAAGGAGAAGAGGTCATGAACTAGTTATTGGAAATGAAGAAATATTTCCAGTTGCGTGATTACCTCTCCTGGTTAGAAGCTATAATTTCCACCTACCACTTGCAAGGAAAGGTAGCCATGTTATGGGATTAGCTTAAGAAATCCAAGAACCTTTATGAGAAGAGGATCCCATGGATGAATTTCAAAGAATATTTCTAAGAGAAATATTTATCTGAACATTATTATGAAAGAAAGATGAAAGAGTTCTTTGAAATCAAGTTGGTAACCATGTCAACGGATGAATATGAGAAGATGTTATTTGAGTTGTTGAAGTATTTTTACTTCATAAAGGATGAGAAGGTAAAAATCCAAAGGTTTCTAAGTGGTTTACCCTCCTTATACAATGACAATATTCAATATCATAACCCAAAAACTTTGAAAGAAGTCATAAGGAGAGAATGTTGATATTGAGAGGGGGGGGGTGAATTAGTATCAAATACAATTTAGCACCTTTTACAATTTTATTTTCAATCAAATAATGTATTCAATATACAATAAAGAGAAGTAGAAGAAATACACAGTGCACAATAGATATATGTGGAAATCCACTGAATTTTTTTCTTATATAATAAAATATTACATTCAAAGGAAACTACAACTTCCAATATTTTCTAGCACCCACTGGAAGGAGGCTCCAACCTTCTAGTTTATAGGCTCCAACCTAAAGGAATATCCAACTCCCTATATTCCCTGGTTCTAACCGGAAGGAGGCTAAAACCCCCTTTCCTTTCCCCTTCCTTCGACCCTTAAATATGTATATAAAAGAATCAAATTATCAAACCATAATCATCATACTTAGTACAATAGTTGCATGAAACCTATGCCAAGATATTCAAGAATGCACCTCAAATCATGTGACAAAAACTATAATACCAGAGATCCTTGCTTGATAGAACCGAGAAACTAGAGGGGCCTCACATGACGAGGCTATGACAACCCGCAAGGGCCTCGTGAGACATTGTATGCTCAGCCATCGAGGGCATACTCAGATAGGGGTTTTCATAAACCCTCCTTGCACCTACAACTCTGACCTTCCTTCCTTATGTAGCTTTGAGTGCGACCTCCTTCGTACGAATTCTCTACCAAAACTTGTGTACTTGTATAAGTCAAATGAGAGGGTATTCCATGTGTATTTATACCCTTCCAATCACTTCCTTTTCTTGACTTCAAAGCCAACCTATCACTTCTTATTTTTTACCACTTTTTCTTCTTTAATTTTAGGGTCAACCTATAACTTCTTGTTTTCAATTCACATGGTCATATTCAAGATATCATATATCCTCAAATGTGAGGAACCACGTGGTGTGCCACATACCATTGGAAATGGATTAAAAATGGATATCAACCCATGGGGGCTTTGCATACATTTGAAATGTCTTTTGTAATCTTCTTCTTCAAGCAATTGTGGGATTATTGAGGGATTATTGAGGGATTCTTCAAGCACATTATGCATCTCTTTTAAAATCGCATTCATCAATTCCTAAGAATTGGGTACATAGACTATGTTTTTTTACCTAAGGATTCCATCAATTCCCAATTCATAATCCTCAACTTTCTGTTGCATTTTACCTTGCTGCAATTTGTTACTAATTCCATGTACTACAAATCTAAATTTGCAACCTCAGAGATTCTTCCTTGAATATCTGTTGATACATGTTGATGGTTGTAGCATGCAGTTCATGCACTCTCCTGTTGAGTTCATCAGCCACTTTGTTCTCCTTTACTTTGATGTGCTTGATATCAAAGTCATACTCACAGAGGAATTCCAACCACCTATTCTGCCTATAATTCAGAGTTGGTTGATCAAACAAATATTTCAGACCGTTATGGTCTGTCCTCAACTCAAACTTATTTCTCATGAGGTAGTTCCTCTACTTCTTCAAGGCATGCATTATGGCTTCCAACTCCAAATCATGAGTGGCATAGAGTCTTTCATGCTCCTTCAACTTCCTTGTTTCATAACATACAAAAAATCCATTTTGACTGAAGAATCCACCAAGTCCTTCTTTACATGCATCAGTGCATACAATGAAGTCTTCATTTGAATCTGCAATCCTCATAATTGGAGCGTTGGTTAACAATTGCTTCAATTGTTGGAAGCTTCTTTCACATTATTTTGTCCATAGAAATTTCCTCCCCTTCCTTTTCAAGGAAGTGATGGGGTGAACTATTCTTGAAAAACCTGTAATGAACCTTCTGTAATAGCCAGCTAGACCCATGAAGGATCTGAATTATGTCACATTATTTGGCATTGACCATTCTCTAATGGCTTCTATCTTCTCATGATCCATTAGTATCCCATCCTTTGAAATGATATGCCTCAAGTAGTGAATTATGTTTTGATAAAATGAGCACTTTATCAATTTGGCATACATCTAATGATCTCTTAGCACTTGCAACACCATATTCAAATGATGCTCGTGATATTCCTCTAAATTGGAATATACAAGGATTTCATCCAGAAAGACAGTGACAAACGTTTCCAAATATTCCCTGAAAACACCATTCATTAAGCACATAAAAACAGCAGGTGCATTTGATAACCCAAATGGCACCACTGTGAACTCATAATGACCATACCTAGTCATGAAGGCGGTATTGTTGATATCTTCCTCTTTAATCCTTACCTGATGATACCCTAACCTAAGATCTATCTTGGAAAATATATTTTCCTCCTTCAATTGATCAAAAATATCACCAATCCTTATTAAGGGATGCTTGTTATTTATAGTCACTTTGTTCAACTGTCTGAAATCAATGCACAATCTCAGTGTTCCATATTTCTTCTTTACTAAAAATACTGGGGCACCCCAAGGTGATACACTTGGGCGTATATACCCCTTATTTAGAATCTCTTCAAGCTGCATTTGCAGTTCGTTTAGCTCTGGTGTACTCATTCTGTAAGGAGTCTTTGACAATGGAGCTTTTTCAGGCATCAAGTTTATGGAGAAATCAATATCTCTTTTTGGAGGTAGTCCTGGTACCTCCTTGAACACATCTTCAAAATCTTCCAAGACTACATGATCCTCCATATTTTACATCATATCCTTATATGCCTCCTTCATATGGGCTACAAATAATTGACAGCCTTTCCTGTAGCATTTCTTCAGCTACATGGCTGAAATTTCTCGGACAACAACTGTCCTGTGAATTCCTTGGACTTTCTTTAGGTTCCCTTCCTCATCCAAGAAAGTAAATTATTTTGATGACAGTCCAGGATAGCATGGTGTGGTTCTAACCAATCCATCCCAATTAGATAGTCATAGGAACCTAAAGGAAAGATGTTCAAATATTCCCTTGTGCTCAATCCACTCATGTCCATAAGACATGACTTAACCATTTCAATAAATTTTATTTTGGCCCCTATAGCCAGCTGCACCAACCAAGATTTTCCATGCTTGTTTCTTGGGAAAAGAAAAATTTCCACCATCTTAGGATCTATATAACTATGACTAGCCCCTAAATCAATTAAAATAGAAATGGTGTGGTTGTTGATCATACCTTCCACTTCAATCATATGTGACTGATATTCAGCTTGCTTATTGTCCAGGGCTGCATAAATCCTGGGTACATTTATGCCCATGTCCTCCACTATTTATTCGTGTTTAACATTGCGAGAAGCTCTCACCTTGTCATTTTTGTGAGGACAGTCTCTATACTTGTGGTCTCCCTGACAGCCCCAACATTGAATGGGTTCCTGCCTTGGCCTTTGTCCCCCTACCTCAACCATTCTATGCTCTCTACAATATGGTTGTCCTTGAGGATTGTTTCTAAAAAAGGGAGGCTTGTTTCCCTTCTGCCTCTACTCTTTCTTGAACTTCTTCTTGTCCTCCCAAGCCTTCTGGAAAGTGGTATTTTCTTTTTGTTGATCATATAATAATTTTTCTCTCCTTATAATTTCTTCCATGGTTTTAGGATCATCATACTGAATATTGTCACTAATGACAGATGGTAGCCCACTCGGATACCTTTGAATATTGATTGTCGTGTCCTTGATGAAGGGAACATACTTCAGCAATTCCAAAACCCTTCTTTCATATTCATCAATGGACATACTTCCCAACTTAAGCTCAAAGAACTCTTTCATTTTCTTTTCCTCTTAGTTAATTACTTATTTTTGAAATACTTCTTGAATTCCTTCCAAGTAACATTTTTCTCTTTAATGTGATGCACCTGCACAAGTTGATCCCACCACATGGATGCCTTTCCTTTAAGTTGGTATATGGAAATTGTTCCCTCTGCATGAAAATAATAGTTATGCAATTGGAAGTACTTCCTCATGCCTAGCATCCATGTCTCTGTATCCTCATCCTTCTTGTGCTCACCATAAAACATAGGTGGTTTGATTTTGTTCATTTCACCCTTCAATTCATCCACTCCAGATATCCTATGCTTTCTGGTAGGAGATGGGCTTGAAATATTGTGGGCCCTCGTCTTGGAGTGCCCTTGGGAGTGATGATGGTGTCTGCCAACACTCCTTGATTTTCTCTTCTCATCAAGGGACCTGTGACTTCCTAATTTACTGGAGTCACTCTCCTTATCCAATTTCTTTTCTATTCTTTCTAGGCTATGTATCAACTTTATGTTGAATTCTCCCTATTGTTCCCTGGATTTCATGAGATTTTTTTTATCTTCTTGGTGAGTCTGGACATCTTTCTACAATCTTAAAATGATTTTCATCATGTTTCCTTCCTTATATATCTCTTATCCATGCCCATTAGAGTTTGATCCTTCAACTCCCAAATGGGCATCCATTCATCTAGCTTCATTCTCTGAACTGAAAGCATTATGTGCCCCCTCCATTTATCTGCACCATGGAACAAGTCAGTTTGGTTTTGTCAATGGTTAATTATGAAAAATGTGCATTCAACCAAGTTTTGTTAGGCTATCATACTTTAATAATTGTCTAGAATAAACCAATCTGATTCAACAAAAACAATATCAAATTCCATTTTCTGCAGGTCTTGGTTGGTCAAGAACCCCGTGGGCTTCCATATCTAAGCCCAGTTTTTTTCTGCAACAAAATTTTAGGCACTAGCCCCTTTATCTTTGGCCCTTGGTTCACATGTGACCACGGTTGTGACTCAATGCTTATTATTTGGGCGCTTATCCGGAGTTATGAAACTTCGGGCTCTGACTTTGGTTGATTTCAAAGCACATCACAACAAATATCTTGGAGTGTCATATTGGAAAACTCACAAAGTAGAGTGGATCAAAAATTTGCGTCGCCCAACAACCATCGGTTGATACTCTCTATGGAACTCCAAGTTTTGGGATTCCGGGAATTCTGAGCTTCGGAGCTCCAGGATTTGGATTATTCCACATGTGCACAACTAATAACTCCTAAACCGTGAGTTTCTGCATACTTCCATGTCCCACCGATGACGTCATTGCATCACTTTACTTCAGCGTAAAAAAACTTCTGAGTTTCTTCCTCCCAATCCATAACAAGCCATTTCTTCTGGACTGCCAAGTCTTCGTACTTCACGATCTAGCACCACGAGTCCACTGGGGCTCACGGTTTTCATGCTTGAACTAAAAGATACTGAAAAGTCACATCAAACTTTATACTTTTCCAATTACGGGGACATGGGTTAGCAGTTTTGTAGTAACCAACTGATTGTTCTGCAATTTTCCTCATGCTGACACGTACCCCTCATGAAAAATCATGGTTTGGATTGTGGGTTCGCCTTGTAGAATTATCTGTCACACAAATTGGATCTCCGCAATGCCTCCCGACACTCTATCTTGATATATTGTTACCAATTTAATGTGGGCCCGATCCAGCTAACTTCTTCACCAAGTTTAACTACCTTCTGCCACCTCCAAGAGCGCTACATGTAGGACACACGAAGCTGACACATGGTCCAATCAGGTGCGTGACAATGTCACGCTCTAACTACATTTCAATCTTACAACAGTTCTTAACTCATTGACATGTGGCACACATCCCATGTGTCCATGCCATCCCTACTAACGTCAGCAGACCACGTCACTTTGGGACTTTAGGCTTCGGGACATTTCACCTTAGCATACTCCATTTCTCTCGAATGTGGAATTCATGAACAAGTCGATCCTCTGACACGCATCTCCTTCGACGAACGGTCTGAATTGTATTCAGACTTCAATACTTCGGAGCTTTAGCTTCGGAACTTCTGGAGTTTCCACTTTATTCACACCTTGTTTCTCTTGAATGTCGTATTCTTGAACAAGATGACTTGTCGATACGTGTTCCTTGTTTGGATCGACGGTCAGGAAATACACAAAGTTCACTCTGTCTTCTCTATACATGACAGATAGATGTGACCTCGGCTTAACATTTGGGCACTTATCTCACTTTGTAAGATCGCCAGTCATGCCTTAAGGAACCGTGAATATCAACGTCTAGGATTGATTGCATAAACTCAACTTTCTCACATTTTAATTTCCTGCATGATCTCTGCAATCACTCCCCATCGTCGATCTCCCTTCAATGAGATATGACGGTCGTGACTTAATATTCGATTGATCTGATAGCTCAACTTCAAACCTTGTGGTTCCAAACCCCCTGGTTACTGCAGTTTATTTTATCTTCTATCTTTCTCGAATCATTATACCTCATGAGCTTCCAACATGGCCCAGGTGCTCTCTTGTCACTCTGGAATTCTCTGAAATTAAATTTTTTTCCTTCTCAACAACAATTTTCTCTAATATTTTGATTCCATAACCACGTATACGGCCTATTTCAGGCTCAATGTCGAAAATTGGGCTCTAAACTTCAATTTTGTCCATTTCGTCAACAATTCTTTTTCGAAACTTTTGTTCTAGCTTCCACTAACATGGCCCATCCAGACTCGGTGTTGAAACCTTGGCTCTGATACCAATGTGTAAAGTCCCCATCCACCAACAGGTTGGGAAACATCACTACAGGACATCTCTCTTAGCTCTGATACCAATTTGTATCAAGGATCAAGGCTCAATATCAAGGCTCAATATAGCTCAGAGGATGGCAGCAACCATAATTTGATAAGGCACAAAACGGCTCTAGAAAGTACAGATATGTTGTGCTTCATAGAGAAACACAGGTCAACTTCACAAGTTACTGGCTTCAGAGGTGCGTGAAAGATGTAGGGGTCGACAATGGAGGCCAAACAAGTTAGGCTAAGGATGGGAGAATGGGGAGCGAACCCCCCCAAGGAGATAACTTTCCAACTTTAACTGCATGCACCCATGTCGACACATGTCTTCATGGAGCTACATGCACTCCATTTAACACTCATTCTCTTTCCCAGGAACTTAGGATAACTGGGTTTATTTTCCCTACTTTAGTATTTTCATTTTCAAGAATATATTATAATATTCCCTTGGGTTAAGCCCTCTAGTTTAGCCTATTTTTCCTAGCCTCTCATTCCCATATATTTCCCTACCTAGTGGAGCTTATTTCCCCATCACTCTTTCTTCATGGTCAGTCTACACGCAGCGATGTAAATTTTTTATTAATGATTTTCATAATTACATATACAAAAATCAGGCTTATTGGCCTTAGCATCCAGGATCTTTAGCCTATACACATAGGCCTACTAGATTATCAACACTCGGCTCACCAGCCTACAAACATCAGTACATTTCATAGGGTCTTGGCCAGGGATATTACAGGTTATTTTTTTGTTCACAATTTTTTCGACATGGAAAAGATCACCTTTGCACTTCTCAAGTCTCTCCCCCATGTCAAACATTGGTGGGAAATGTAATGGGAGAAAATTTCCACAGAAGAATCTAGAATATATGGGGTTGAGCCCACTTGGGATTTTTTTGTGGATGCGGTCAAGGAACAATATTACCATGTTGATAATATGAAGACCAGCACATGGGATGGACTACACTATGGCAAGAGAGGGGGAAAATGTTGTCAAAGTTCAAAAATACTTTCCATACCTTTTGCACCAAGATGGGTATCAAAGACTCCAAGTGGCATATGGTTCTGAAATACCATGGGGCTCTACATAGGTACATCCAAACCAAAATGTATTTCCTAAACATCTCATCACTGGGAGTTTCCTATCGATATGTTGTCAAAATTGAGCAAAAATTTAGGCATCAGAACAAATCAGAGTCCAGGTCTTCCAATCCGCAAAAAAAAAAAACATGATAAAGATGGCCCTAAACAACAACCTCTTGAAAACCAGTCCAAAACATTGGAAAATAAGGGTAAGGGAAAGACAAATAATGAAACTGAGAATTGGTGTGACTTCCACAAAATCCCCTGGCACAACACTGATGAATGTCACTCAAAAATGGCATTGGTGGTCAAGATCAAAGACAAGGAGCCAAACCCTGATTCAGAATATGATCCAGAAAATAATTAAAAAAGGAAGATCATCGAAACAAACCCCACTGCTACTGTCATGATCACAAAAATTCAACCAGAAGAACTAGTGGATCCTAAAGAGGGGGAGAACCTCTTCCATTCATAGATGTGGGTGAAAGGGACCCCATTTCATTTCATTGTTGATAGTGGAAGCAAGAAGAACCTCATCTCATATGGGGTTGACAAACAGTTGGGGTTGTTGACAACACCACAATTGCATCCTTACAACATTGGGTGGCTTCAACAGGGATAAGGTAGTGTGTCATGTTTCCCCTCTTGATGTATGTGATGTTATTTTGGGCCAACCATATATGTGGAAATTCCATGTTTTTTATGATTCTCGACCCCGTAGTGTCATTATTACTATGGGGGGGTCATCTCTATAGGATACCAGAGGTAGTTCCGATGACTATTCCACCAAAATAGTGTCGCAAGGTAATTTCCCATACTACTAAATTCATCATCTTCACAGTCTGTTCAAAGGATGAACAGAAGGCAAGTGCAACCACTACAGCCTCAAAACCTTCTATCCAGCAGAAACATATTGTAGAAGGGAAAGAATATATTGCTTCTTCACCTACGATAATGCCTACACAATTCCCTGTAAAGGAAATATACAATAGGTTGGTGGAACAGATTCAACCCCGCCAGCAACAATTTCATGAAAGCCTTCCACAAACCAAGCAGTGTAACTTCTCCAGTAAGGAAAGTAGCTCACCAAGATTCAGATTCATCAAATGCTTTCCCCTCTTCCTCGAGAACTCAATGCAATGGATACCATTGCTTCCTAGGGAGGAAGGACTAATCCAGGTGGATATTGGTGGCCACCCATATGTGCCAAATTCAACTTGGCTCATCTTGAATGTTTTCATTTCGACATGTTTCTTCGTGAAGGTGACATATCTTTGTAATTATGGGTTCTGCATTTTTAAGGTTGTCTTGAAGCCCTACATAGCATCCAGGTGGATATTGGTGGTTTCCCACCTATTACAACTGGCCTATTTTGGCAGTTTTCATGTCAGTGCATCTTTTTGTACTTTCGGGGCCATTTTGAGGCCCTAAACAGCATTTTTTGGGCTTTCCACAGTCAAATTTTTTATACTATTAGATATTGATGGCATAATGTGTATTTCTCAAAAATACCTTTCCAATAGGTTATTACATGCCTAAAACGGAGATCGTATCCAAAAGTTATGACCCCGGGAAGTTGATGTACTAACTTACCCCAACTGGGCCAACATGACTTTTGGTTATTCATCTCCTAGGGTTAGATTTTTGGATATCTAGGGTTTGGGAATTCATGTTTACTGTAAAAAGGCCTTCAAAACCTCATTGTACTCATCTTCTTGCGAATGAGCATAGTCCTCACTTCTCTTCTCAGAGATAAGATGCCACCATTCTAGTGAATTCATTCACTCTTTATTTTTACAGTCTCTGTACATTTCTTTCATTAATATAAATAATGTATTGTTGTATTTCTCTGTTTATTGCAATATTTGTGTGTATTTAATTGTAATATCTCTGCTTTCATTTCATTCTGAAAATAATCTGGATCAGTGGTATCAGAGCAGGCTCCTCTTAATCATTTTTTAGTGCATGTCCCCAACGAGGTCTGAGTATACCAAGTTGGGTATCGAGCTTGTCTCTCTTGAGGAAAATCTCACTCACACACCCAAAAAAACCTCCATGGTGAAATAAAATAAAAATGGTGGATCATAAGATTCTATTAACATGTTTCTTGAGCCAGCTCTCATGTGACAAAGGAACGAAGTGATGGAGAATTTTGGCCAGATCCTTCAACACCTACCGATAGAAATAGGCACATATTCATCAAGCGGCCACTTTGGAGGAACCTCTCCCTTCAAGGTACAAGTTAATTTCAATATTCTTGTATTTGAAGGTCAAATAGATGCGGATGCCCTAGAAAAATGGTTAAATCTACTAGAAGGTCATTTCTTTGTTCACAATTTTTCCGACAGGGAAAAGATCACCTTTGCACAACTCAAGTCTCTCCCCCATCTCAAACATTGGTGGGAAATGTACTGGGAGAAAAGTTCCACAGAGGAATATGGAATATAAGGGGTCGAGCCCACTTGGGATTTTTTTGTGGAAGCAGTCAAGGAACAATATTACCATGTTGATAACTATGAAGACTGGTACATGAGATGGACCACATTATAGCAAGAAAGGGGAAAAATGGTGTCGAAGTTCACAAATACTTTCCATACCTTTCACACCAAGATAGGTATCAAAGACTCCGAGAGGCATCCAGTTCTAAAATACTTTGGGGCTCTACATAGGTACATCCAAACCAAAATGGATTTCCTAAAAATCTCAACACTTGGATTTTCCTATCAATATGTTGTCAAAATCGAGCAGAAATTTAGGCACCAGAACAAAAGGGAGTTCAGGTCTATCAATCCACAACAACCAAAGAATAATAAAGATGGCCCTAACCAACAACCTCTTAAAAACCAGCCCAAGACACAAGAAAATAAGGGTAAGGGAAAGACGAAGAATTTCACTGGGAAGTGATGTGACTTCCACAAAATCCCCTAGCACAAAACTAATGAATGTCGCTCAAAATAGTCATTGGTGGTCAATATTAAAGATAAGGAGTGGAACCCTGATTTGGAATATGATCTAGAAAATAATGAAAAAAGGAAGATCATCGATGCAAACCCCACTTCTACCATCGTGATTGCAACAATTCAACTAGAAGAACTATCAGATCCTGAAGAGGGGGAGCGCCTCTTCCATTCACAGATGTGGGTGAAAGGGACCCCATTTCATTTCATTTTTTATAGTGGAAGCCAGAATAAACTCATCTCAATTGACGTCATAAAACAGTTGGTATTGTCGACAACACCACAACTGCAACCTTAGAACATCGAGTGGCTTCGCCAGGGAAGAGATCTTTATGTCAGCCATAAGTGCCACTTGTCCTATGGCATTCATCCCTTCAAGAATGAGGTAGTGTGTGATTTTTCCCCTCTTGATGATTTTGATGTTGTTTTGGTACAACCATATATATGGAAACGTCATTATGTTTATGAGTCTTGACCCCGTAGTGTCATTATTACTCTAGGGTCAACTCTATAGGATACCAGAGGTAGTTTCGACTATTGTTCCACCAAAACAATTCTACAAGGTAATCTCTCATAGTGCTAAATTCATCCTCTTCACAATATGTTCAAATGATGAATAGAAAGCCACTACAACCACTACAGCCTCAACACCTTCTATCCAACAAAAGCATATTGTAGAAGGGAAAGAAGATATTTATTATTCACCTACAATGGTTCCTACACAATGCCCAGTCAAGCCAAGATACAATAGGTTGGTGGAATAGATTCAACCTTGCTAGCAACAATTTCATGATAGCCTTCCACAAACCAAGCAGTGCAACTTCTCCAGCAAGGAAAGCAACTCACCAAGATTCATATTCAGCAAATGAGTTTCCCTCTTCCTTAGGAAATCAATGCAATGGAGACCATTTCTTCCTAAGGGGGGAGGATTGATCTAAGTGGATATTGATGGCCACCCACCTATTCCAAATTCCACTTGGCTCATCTTGATAGTTTTCAATTCAACATGTTTCATTGTAAAGGTGGCATCTCTTTGTAGTTATGGGTTCTACACTTTGGGGGTTGTCTTGAAGCCCTACACAGCATCTAGGTGGATATTGGTGGCATCCCACCTATTCCAACTGGCTTATTTTGGTAGTTTTCACTTCAATACATCTTTCTATACTTTTGGGGCCATTTTGAGGCCCTAAACACCATATTTTGGGCTTGCCACATTAAAAATATTGACAAAGTAAAAGTTTGATGGAATAATGCGTAGTTCTTAAAAATTCTTTTCCAATGGGCTATCACACACCTAAAATGGGGATCGTATGCAAAAGTTAAGACCTTTGGATGTTGATGTACTAACTTACCCCACCAGGGCCCACATGAATTTTGGAACTTCATCTCCTAGGGTTAGGGTTTTGGATGTCTAGGGTTTTGGAAATCATGTTTATTGTAAAAAGGCCTTCAGAGCCTCATTGTACTCATATTCTTTTGAATGAGCCTAGTTTTCACATCTCTTCTCAAAGATAAGATACCACCATTCTAGTGAGTTCATTCACTATGTATTTTTACATTCTCTGTACATTTCTTTCATTAATAGAAATCATGTATTGTTGTATTTCTCTGTTTCTGGCAATATTTGTGTGCAATTCATTGTAATATATATGCTTTCATTTCATTCTGAAAATAATCTAGATTAAGCAATTGTTGGACCTATCCTTGTTTTAGGTTGAGACTCTTTCAGCATCATAAACATAAGTAGTTGCAACATGAGGGAGAACTACAAAGGGTACCATGAGATATATCACTTGTTCCAGAACAAAGAGTATCCATCAAATGATGAAGACATTCATGAGTAAAAAAACATCAGAAGAAGTGGAATTCACATTGTAGCTTCTCACCCCGTTTTTTTTCCTTAAAATTACATTCCTCGGTGGTGCTTCACCCACCTTCAAAAGGAGATGACCACCATAGTCAATGCATCTAGTTTTCTGATCACATATCTGAAGGCCAAATACCTTAAAGAAAGGTATAAAACCCTCAAGCAAGGTTTAAAACCCTGGAGCCTATAGTATCACTAGATGAATCATTTATGGACAAGTTCGGAGTCGAACACAAGGACTTAGAAGAGCTTATGGAAAGTTGATCCATCAAAGAGGAAAGGCTAGTAAAGGAAGGAGAAATATATATTCCCTCAAAGTAACTAAAGGGTTTATACATACTATTGAATACAATGATCTGCAGACTCTATGGTGAGGAAACCAACACGCATTTCATAATGGAATGGTTTCCAATAGCTTACATGGTGGTCAAAACTAGACGTGCTTTCAACTGGGCCAACATTTTATCCTTCATCGTCATCAAATGAGATCAGGAAGGCCAAGGTATTAAAAAATCTACATTCTATATTAAAACTTACCTTATAGATGTTATTTGTGTTTCTCATCAATTTATCACTTTTAATTGGAGTTGGGACCCAAGCCATCTCCTCATTCATGTATATTGTTCACAATTGTGGGAAGAAATTGTAAGGAACACATACACAATAATTTTTATTACCTCCTAGCCCCTTTGTATAAATTCATTTCTGGATTTTATCCACATAGAATATCTCAAGAAGTTATCATAGCCTTGAAAGAAATAGGATATTGGTACATGAGGAAATTTTATACCTATCTCGGTATTTATGGAGCCAACAAGCCACCACATTTGTTGCCCAAGTATGTGCCCCACAATTTATTAGCAAGATAAATAGCCTATGAAATGTTAGGATATTTAAATACTTAGGAGTTAGTAAGATCTACTTGGTCCATTGTGTAGGAGACGACCACCATAGTCAATGCATCTAGTTTTTTGATCACATATCTGAAGGCCAAATACCTTAAAGCAAGGTATAAAACCCTAAAGCAAGGTTTAAAACCCCGGAGCCTATAGTATCACTAGATGAATCATTTATGGACAACTTCAGAGTCGAACACAAGGACTTAGAAGAGCTTATGGAAAGTTGATCCATCAAAGAGGAAAGGCCAGTAAAGGAAGGAGAAATATATATTCCCTCAAAGTAACTAAAGGGTTTATACATACTATTAAATACAATGATATGCAGACTCTATGGTGAGGAAACCAACATGCATTTCATAATGGAGTGGTTTCCAATAGCTTACATGGTGGTCAAAACTAGACGTGCTTTCAACTGGGCCAACATTTTAGCCTTCATCATCATCAAACGAGATCGGGAAGGCCAAGGTATTAAAAACTCTACATTCTATATTAAAACTTACCTTATAGATGTTATTTGTGTTTATCATCAATATATCACTTTTAATTGGAGTTGGGACCCAAGCCAGCTCCTCATTCATGTATATTGTTCACAATTGTGGGAAGAAATTGTAAGGAACACATATACAATAATTTTTATTACCTCCTAGCCCCTTTGTATAAATTCATTTCTGGATTTTATCCACATAGAATATCTCAAGAAGCTATCATAGCCTTGAAAGAAATAGGAGATTGGTACATGAGGAAATTTTATACCTATCTCGGTATTTATGGAGCCAACAAGCCACCACATTTGTTGCCCAAGTATGTGCCCCATAATTTATTAGCAAAATAAATAGCCTATGAAATGTTAGGATATTTAAACACTTAGGAGTTAGTAAGATCTACTTGGTCCATTGTGTCGTTAGGTAAAAGTGTGTTTTCTAGTGTGTTTCTTTAGGATGCATTAGTATGCATTTGTAGTTAGGAAATCCGATGGTCACGATATGTTCCCGACATAGAGTGATCTGACGGTTCATACTCTCCTCAATCTTAATGACCATTGATTTGTGGCTTAACACACGATTGGTCCATGATCTCTATTTAAATAGCATGGAGGGTCATTTGTCGATGATCGATTGTGAGAAAATCTCTTGTAAAATCTATTTGTAATTTTTTTCTTTGCATTAATAAACTGCTCCAAGTGGCCACGTTGGTTGGGGCCGTGGATGTTTCCCCGTAGGGGTTTTACCACGTGAAAAAATTAGTGTCTTGATCTTCGATCTAGTTATGTGAGTGGTTACTGAAGTTGTTTGTCCTCTTTTGGAATACCTGTGTTGTCGAACATGGTATCAGAGCCTGTTTGAAGACCCGCTCCTGTTGTAGATCGAGATCATGAAGCTGAGTTGCTTCATATCCATTTTATGTCATTTATGTACATTTATGGGCTAAGAGAATCATTCCATTGTGTCCAGAGCACTCGTTTCAATCAGGAACATTTTTTGTTTCACTCGAAAAGGTTTTCATTTTCCCAAGATACGTCCATTACAGTCAGATCTGGAGGTATAAAGCTTGAATACGCATTTTTTTTAATTTTTGTAGAGTAGTATTTTGGTTTTATTTCGGTTTTGTTTTATTTATTTCTGGGTTTCTACTCTTTTAGATATGCGTATTCTCTTTTCCCCGCACCTTGTTCGATCTCGGCAAATCAGAAACAGATAGGAAAAGGTGCATCTTCCGGGTAAGCTAATCGAGCTCTAACCCTTGTTGTCATCGAGAAGCGAAATTTTTTTCTAGTGTGAAAAGAGTTTTTTTTAGCACGCTCTCCAAGGACATCTTCAACAACAACAACAATCCTCCTTATGAACATTATAATATGTTTTTCTAGATCATTTGGTTAAAATTTGCCGTATTGATGCAGGAGCATCATTGGCAAGCACGTAGAGGCAGGACCACTCAACACGTGAGAGTTCTTTCAGAA
This sequence comes from Picea engelmannii, assembly GCA_009831015.1. Lineage (NCBI taxonomy): Eukaryota > Viridiplantae > Streptophyta > Pinopsida > Pinales > Pinaceae > Picea > Picea engelmannii. Next base: position 274,354 of record ML781054.1, read on the forward strand.
CTTCAACGTGGGAAGTTACAACCGATTTTGAAATCTGCCTTCACTCAGCACTGGAATTTACCTTTGGAGGAACGCTTGAACCAGTGCCAAATTTTACCCTTTGAGGCACGTTTTGAAAATTGTAAACAGAGCAAGAGTTTCCACTACGGCTCTAGAATGCGACTGAACTAAGATAGCATAGGATGAATTTTAGAGTAGGCAAGTAGCCAGGGGAAACCCTAGAAATATTTTTGAGTTAAGTAGAAGTTTGTACACCTAGTTGGGGTTAGCGGTGATACAGAACGAAATCTGTTGTAAGAGAGAACTGCGAGTTAACAGGAGATTTTAGTTTTTGGGTTATTGTAATTTGAATGTATTTTGTAGCCATTGGGCACTTGTGAATATAACAAGAGGGAAAATTGATCCAAATGCGTGTTGTGTAGTTGTGTTTACATTTTCCTGTCTTTTTTGTTATTCTTTTGTCCCATAAACAAGTGAATGCAACGGTGACTGTGAGTTTTCCAGTTTCAATTGTTTCTCTTCATTGAAGCTCTGTAAGGTGTGCATCGAGCGAGGAGAGAACACCAAGAGATCAGGGGGAATCTCTCTGTGAGAAACCCCTTGGATCCGAGTTATCAAAATCCATTAGACGCGAGGAGTGCATGGGAATTCGAGGCCTACACAAGGTGAAGTTCAAGAGGAATAATGTTTCAAAGAAGCATTATCGAGACCCAGAAAAACCCATCTCCTAGGAAGAAGCGAAGACCAAGTCTTCGAAGACTTAGAAAATATTCTAAGTCTGAAGCGAGTAAAAGCTCAGGAGGAAGAACGTCGTTGAGCGTTGGATCGCGGTGGAGAATCTCGTAGGGCGTCCTATTTGAGGTAGGAGTGCATGCTTTAACACTGCGTAGATCTAGGAGGGGAGATCTCAGAGATCTTAACGGACGATGGAGAGCTCTCGAGGAGAAACGCCAAAACCCCGCAAGCCATTGGATAAGGTGGAACTATAAGGAGGTTAGTGGCAAGGGTGATTCTCAGAGATCTGAACAGACGGTGGAAAGTCCTCGAGGAGAAACGTTGAAATCCTGCAAGCCATTGGATAAGGTGGAGCTGCGAGGAGGTTAGCGACGAGGGCTTCTTGACGTCCAAAGCTCAGGAGGGATAGAAACCATCGATCACAGGAAAATCTAGATCATTGGTCCACATCACGATTTCAGGTATCATGAGTTGGAAGGACAGAGGTCCTTGTCTCCCAAAACCCCGAATCGCGAAATAGCAAGGTTGGACATGGAACGTAGATCTTGGGTCATCAGAATTTTGACATTTCGACAACCGGAGATTCCAAGGAACAGGGATCTCCCTTGTACCCTAATTTCGCGAAACAAGAAATGTTGAAATAAGTGTAGCTTTCGATCCGAGAGAGATCTGATCCGTAGATCTTGGGTCATCGGGATTTTGGCATTTCGACAACCAAGGATTCCAAGGAGCAAGGATCTCCCTTGTACCCTAATTTTGTGAAACACGAAACACCAAAATAAGCGTAGTCGTCGATCCGAGAGATATCTGAATCGTAGATCTCGAGTCATCAGGATTTCGGCATGTCGTCAACCAGGGATTCCAAGGAGCAAGGATACCCCTTGTACCCTGATTTCATAAAATATGAAACCCGAAGGAATAGGCGTTGGAACCTCAGCCTAGCTAGAGGTCACAGCTCTTGGTCGTGTGTTGTGGGAGCTCATGCTTGACGCTTGGAAAAGTCAACTGAGCATTTGTGGGGGACCTGTGTGTTTGTTCAAAGGGTTCCAGCTTGGAACCAGAAGAGCCATTTTAGCTCCAGAACTAGAAGATCTTGAATGGGAGGTTGTGTATCCCTTAAGAGGGATAGGGGGTCTGCATCATTTATTAAGTAAGAGGTCTTGAGTTCAAGTCTCTCTTTCGTTACCTTTTTTGAAAAAGTTCATGCTAAAATTGTAAAGTGTATTTCACTTCAAGTATAAAAGTGAATCACTATAAGTAGCTTTAATATTTTATTTTAGAGCTATTTATTTTGCATGCAACTTTTCTGTTATAAAGTAACTTCATTGTAAAAGTGATCCCCACTTCTCTTTATAAAAGCGGGTCACTTCATAAAGCAACTTACACAATCACATGATCATTTCGTTACCTATTGTGCCTTTTTTAAAAAGGGCATAACTTTAACATCGGAAGTCTGTTTTCAATGCCATTTTTTTTAAAACCGCATAACTTTTCGAGCTCTTTCCATCCAGATCGTCAGTTTCAGTTTTTAAATCCACATTTTCTGCATATTTAATATGGATTCTACAAGTACTATCTTGTTTACCAGCAACAACTACTTCCAATGGAAATCTCATATGGAAGATTTAGTAATAAGTAAAGGCTTGTATCGGATTACCTTGGGAAAGGAAAAAGCACCCAATGATGTTGATAATAAATCCAAGTGGGATAGTAGGAATGATGAAGCACGTGGACTAATCGGAATTTCCATCTCTCCTGATTTAAGGTACCACCTTCAAGATATTGATGACCCCAAAGAAGCTTGGAACACGATTGAATCTATGTTTGGTAAACTCAATATTATTCAAGCACAACAGGTAGAAAATAAAATACTGACCTTGAGTCCAAATGATTTTTCTTGCCTTGGAGACTATCTATCTAGGTTTAAAACACTCAGAATTTTATGTGAAGAATGTAAGATAAAGATGGAGGATGAGTGTTTCATATATATTATTCTTTCTAAGCTAGGTAGTGCATATTTTTTGTTTGTATCTACCTTGTATGTCATGAGAGAGGCTCTAGGGGAAGAAGCTTATGAAAAACCCACTCTTGAGTCCTTTTGTGCTTCTTTGATTCGAGAGGAAGATAATCTTGTACAATTTGGAGTGATCAACACTACAAGTCCTTCCAACAAAGCCTTAGTTTCCCAGTAGAAAGATAAACCCAAGTGTCCCAAGAAGCAACATCCTCACTACAACAAAAAACAACATAAGGGTCCCAAACCTACTCAAACAGCTTTAGCTCCTACTGGTGACAAAGAAGAAAAATATAAACGTAATAATACTAACAGACATTGCAACTTTTGTGATAAATATGGTCATGATGAATCCAAATGTTTCAAGAAGATGGCAGCTTTAAAAGCAATGATGAAGAAGCACAACATCAATATTGATTCTACTTCTTCTTCTCACGGACATGCACTTTATGCTTCTGGTGTCTCCTTCAATTCAAATTCTACTACTACTTCTTCTGATGAGTGGCTTATTGATTCAGGATCATCTTATCATATGGCTAAGGATAAAGCCATATTTTCTGCTCTAAATGAATGTAACACCAAGAAAATATTTTTTGGTGATGATAGATCTCTTAGTGTTGTAGGATCTGAAATAGCTCAAGTAGATAATGGTCATTTCAATGATGTATTATGTGTTCCAAGTCTTTCTTGTAACCTTATATCAGTATATCAAATCACTCATTCAGGTGAAGGTAAAATTTTCCAGTTTTCACCTCACCAAGTTGTAATCAAGGATCTAAAAGATCCTAAGCATGTTCTTGCAACTATAATTGTTGATGATATTACTAGGTTGTACAAGTTTGACAACTTTGGGTCATCATCTTTTTCATTAGTTTTTGTTGCTCATAGCGATGACTTGAGAAAACTTTGGCATGATCAGTTTGGTCATCTAAACTATCGTTCATTACAGCAACTATGTAATCAACAGATGGTGAATGGTCTTCCTCTTGTTTCATGAAGAGATAGTGTTTGTGCCTGTTTTGTTCTTGGCAAACATCATTGGGATAGTTTTGACAAATGTGCCTCTTGGCATGCCTCGGGTCCTTTGCAGCTTGTTCACAGTGATTTGTGTGATCCACTTTCTTCTCCTTCTTTTTCTGGGTGCAAGTATTTCTTAACTTTCATTGATGACTTTTCCATACATACTTGGGTTTACTTCTTAAAACTCAAGAGTGAAGTTTTTGACAATTTTTTGGCCTACAAGGCCCTTGTAGAAAAGCAATATGGACATAAAATTCAAAGGTTAAGAACAGATAATGGAGGCGAATATGTGAACAATAATTTTACAAGCTACTGCACTACACAGGAAATCCAAATGCAACACACTGCTCCATATACACCCCAACAAAATGGTGTTGTTGAGAGAAATAATCGCACATTAAAAGAAATGGCTAATTGTATGATCCAATCTAAGGGATTAAGTCTAAAGTATTGGGCGGAAGCCATCAACTATGAAAATTACATAGTAAATCGCACTCCCACAAAGGCTCTTAAAAATATAACACCAGAAGAATATTGGACTAAAATTAAACCAGATGTAAGTCACTTCCATGTATTTGGCAATATAGCATGGGCTCACATTCCTGATGAGAAAAGGAAAGCATTGCAGCCTAAAAGTGAGAAGTGTATATTTTTTGGTTATTCTGAAGATGTCAAAGGTTACAGACTTCTTCAATCACATTGTAATGAAATTATTATTAGAAATTTGATGAAAATCTCTTAGCCTGCGAGCCTAAATTGGCGATTGTGCCTTCTTCAGCCTGTGAGCCATCTTTGGCATTTGTGTCTTCTTATGATATGATTCTTATTCAGATGATGACAGTGAGGATGAAAATCCACCTCTACCTACTCACCCTCCTCCAGATGAGTCCTTTGAACCTGAACCAACTCTAGCTCCACCGCTTCCTAGATGGGTCTGTTCAACACGAGAAGCAGTTGGTGATCTTGTTGGTGATCCTTCAGATCAGCATCGGGCATGTTCATAGTTCCAGCGAGCCTCTTCTCTTTTGGATCAAGTTTCTAAACTCATGATCCAGAGACATATACAGAAGCTTCAGGTCATCCAGATTGGGATACAGCAATGAATGAAGAGTATCGTTCTTTAATGGAAAATGATACTTGGGATCTTATACCTCTTCCAAAAGGAAGAAAACTCGTTAGATGAAAATGGTTCTACAGAACTAAGTATGCATCAGATGGAAGTGTTGAAAAACACAAGGCTTAGTTAGTTACCAAAGGATTTTCCCAAGTTAAAAGAATTGACTATAATGAAACCTTTGCCCCTGTAGCAAAAACGAATTCCATCCACTTTGTTCTTGCCCTTGTTGCCTCACATAAATGGGAGGTCCATCAGATGGATGTTAAATCCGCCTTCTTGCACAGAGATTTGCAAGAAGAAATCTACATGGAACAACCTCCTGGCTATGTCCAAAATGACTCTAGCCTTGTTTGTCACCTCAAGAAATCTCTTTATGCTCTCAAGCAAGCTCCACGAGCTTGGTATGCTAAAATGGATAACTTTTTTATTGCCACTGGATTCTCTAGATGTCATTATGATCCTAATGTCTATACCAAGAAATTAGGAAGCCATCTCATAATCCTTTTCCTTTATGTTGATGACCTTATCCTTACTGGTAGTGACTCAAAACTTTTAAACCATGTGAAAACCAGCCTTAAGAAGAAATTTGAAATGACAGACTTAGGCTTTTTGCACTATTTCCTTGTCCTCCAAGTTTTGCAAACCAGTGAAGGAATTTTTATTTCCCAGTCTAAGTATGCTTGTGACCTTCTTTGTCACTTTCACATGGATGATTGTAAACCAACCCCTTCTCCCTTCCAGTCTGGAGTCAAGATTTATGCCACATGTACTTCTCCTGAAGTTGATGCCACCCTGTACCGTCAGTTAGTTGGTAGCCTCTTATACTTGACTCATACCCGTCCTGATCTTTCCTTTGTTGTTGGTATTATTTCTCGATATATTAAAACACCCCATGAAATCCATTGGACTAAACGGATACTTCGCTATGTTCATGGTACAGTTCAATTCGGGATACATTACAGTTCAGGGGGGACTCCTTTATTGGTTGGTTTCACTAATTCAGATTGGGTTAGCAACCCTGATGATCGGAATTCTACTACAGGTTATGTTTTCATCCTTGGTTCAGGACCTGTCACTTGGGTCTGTAAGAAACAACAGGCTATTGCACTTTCTTCAGCAGAAGCAAATTACTGAGCAGCAGTAAATGCAAGTCAAGAATCCCTGTGGCTTCGAAAAATCCTTTCAGATTTTGTATTCCAGCACCAGCATCTGACCATCCTTTGGTGTGACAATCAGAGTTCCATCAAGCTTGTCAAATACCTAGTTCAACATCAGTGTAGCAAACACATCGAGCTACAAATGCACTTCATCATAAATCTCATTCATGATCAAGTTATTGAAGTTCTCTTTTTCCCTACAGAGGATCAAGTTGCAGACATTTTCACAAAGTCTCTTACAGAAGCAAAGTTTTCCAAACTTCGATCTATGTTAAGAGTTCAGGAAGTTGTCATTAAAGGGGGATATGCTCGAATGCCTCCTTCCTTATCTTATTGTGACACTATTGTAAATCCTTCAATCCTATCTCAAGTTGTTCTTAAGGGGGGATGTTAGGATATTTAGACACTTAGGAGTTAGTAAGATCTACTTGGTCTATTGTGTCGTTAGGTAAAAGTGTGTTTTCTAGTGTGTTTCTTTAGTATGCATTAGTATACATTTGTAGTTAGGAAATCCGACGATCACCATATGTTCCCAACATAGAGTGATCTGACGGTTCATACTCTCCTCGATCTTAACAGCCATTAATCTGTGGCTTAACACCCGATTGGTCCATGATCTCTATTTAAAGAGCATGGAGGGTCATTTTCCGATGATCGATTTTGAGAAACTCTCTTGTAAAATCTCTCTGTAATCTTTTTCTTTGCATTAATAAACTGCTCCAAGTGGTCACACTGGTTGGGGCCGTGGATGTTTCCTCATAGGGGTTTTACCACATGAAAACATCGGTGTCTTGATATTTGATCTGGTTATGTGAGTGGTTATTGAAGGTGTTCGTCCTCTATTGGAATACATGTGTTGTCAAACATGAAAGAGTGGAGAAGGGAGTTATTGCCTACTTATTGGAGAAAAACAATAAGTATTGGCCAATATTTCCACTCTACATAGGCATATATACTCTAGCACATAAACCACACACTGAGAAGGAAGATGAAGCTTTAAGGGAGATATGCTTGTGCACTAGGATATAAAGAGGGTATCATCCTCAGAATGTAGTGTGTGACCATATTAAGGATGACAATATTTATCAGTGAGTTTTCCATGAAGATAAATTTTCAAAGGATCTCTTCATGGGAGCTCTCTATTTTGAGGAAGTATTAAAAAAGTTACCAACTAATTTGGCCAGAGAGAAACTCCAAAAGGTGAAATATTAATCAAGGGTTCTTATAAAAGAACAATTGAAGGCATTAATCCAACAAGATAAGGAGAAGCGGGAAGAAAAAGAAAGAGAACAGAGGAAGAAAAATGAAGAGATGAAAATAAAGGTTGATGAAGCTGAAGAGAAGTATCAGTAGAAGAAAAAAAGCATAGCTGGAAAAGAAACAAGAAGAATTGGAGAAAAGAAAATATAAGGAAAAAAATTTAGAGAAGAACAATGGAGGGGATAAAAAACTACAGAAACAGAGGCCAAATATCAAGGAGATAAAGAGCTTGAGATGAAAAGAAAGGACGATGAAGAACAAACCCTATTAGGAACTCAAGATGAGGAAAGGAAGAAAAAAAGAAGAAAAAGAAAAAGGAGATGTAGCCAAATCATAGGAAAATGAATCCAACCAAATTAATACAAGTGCAATGATAAACCATGATGCCAGCATGGTCACAGCCTAGATTGAAGAATGTATCCCTCATGCAGTTATTCCTAGAAGTATCTCTTACACTTCTGAAGAGATAGGATTAAATGAATTTGTAGTAGTCATAGGTGACTATTACTACAGTCACAAGACGAGAGCCATTGATAAAAGAACTACTAAAAGGAATATAGGGGGGACAACACTTAACCAAGAACTAGCTAAGAGAATCATTAAGTGGAAGGCGGGGGAAGACCTAAAGGAGAATACAATACAGGAAGCATCAACCCTTAATGTCTTCACTGGTACAAATGTAATGTTAATCTATGAAATTGGAGAAGCACTTGACATATCAAGAGAAAGGGTAGATGATATTGAGGCTTCCATGAACACCATTAAGAAAAAACTAACCAGGGAGTACAAGGCAGAATCTCGGGCAACAGAGAAACCGTATAGAGCAGAATTGCAAAAGGAGTTGCAACTTCAAGAGAAAACATTAAGTGAATAATCTGAACAAAAGGTTAGCTTGAACCAAAAGTTACATCAAGAAGAAAAAGAAAAACTTAAAGCCACACATACTCAAGAAATGGCAAGGTTACATGCAGAATTCTTGGAGATGAGCACATATAATGAGAATATAGAAGATCAAATTTGACAACTGCAGCAAGACAATGACCACATGGAGAAGACATTGGAAGAAAGTAAAAATGGAATTGTTGTCTTGGATATGGTCAAAGAAGAAGCCATCAAAGCCTGCGAGGAACTCAGATATGTACAGAAGAAATTATTTTTTCTATTAAACAGAATCCAAAAGAACAGGTCATATCCACTTAATCTAGGTCTATAGATGGAAATTATGAAGAAAAAGTACCAAAAGGTTCAAAATTCCTATGACAAGATTGTCGATTGGAAATATGTTTATGATAACTCTCTTGGCATCCTACCAGTCTATAAATTCAAGAAGAGGGTCAAGGACCAAGTACTCCTTAACATTGGGAAATCTATCCTTAAAGATCCAGGTGGATATTGGTCACCCACCTATTCCACTGGCTCAAAACACAATTTCCATTTTTGAATTTTTTTCTAGCTTTTTTGGGTCCTAAACTTTCGGGGCCATTTTGAGGTACTAAACAATGTTTTTTGGGTCTGCCACAGTAACATTGTTGATGGAGTTAGAGTGTGACAGAAAAAATTGTAGTTCTTGGATAGACCCTTCCAATGGGATATCATGGGTCTAAAACAAAGATCATATGCAAAAGTTACGACCCTGAGAAGTTGATGTACCAACTTACCCCATCGGGGCCCACATGAATTTTGGCACTTCATCTCCTAGGGTTAGTTTTTTGGATGTATAGGGTTTTCTCATTTATGATTTATGTTAAAAAGGCCTTGGGAGCCTTATTGTATCCATCTTCTTGTGAATGAGCATAGCCGACACATCTCTTCTCAAAGATAAGCTACCACCATTCTAGTTATCTTGTGTGATTTTGCATTTTACATTCTTTTGTATTTCATACAGTTATTTATATAATCTAAGCTTTACTATATTATTGTGTTCCTTTCCATATCTCTGTGTAATTCTTTGTTATATTTATACCTTCACGTCATTACTAAAATAATATGGATCAGTGGTATCAAAGCAGTCTTCTCCTTGTCATCCTCAGTGCATGTCCCCAATGAGGTCGAGGTATAGAGAGTTGGGTCTCGAGCTTGTATCTCTTGAGGAAAACCACTCTCACATGCCCAAGTGAAATTCCATGGTGGAAGAAAAGGGGGATTATGGGATAGGATATCCTTTCAAACTATCACTCAAGGAAGCCCTTGTGTGATAGAGGAACAAGATGATGGATAGTTTCTCCTAGATCCTTCAACGGTTGTCGGAAAAACCAGAGGCACATTTAACCAGCAATCACTTCAGAGATGTAATGCCCTTTAAGGTACAAGTTAACTTTGATATTCCTTATTTGAATTCCAGATATATGTTGACGCTTTGGAAAAATGGTTAAATATACTAGAGGGTTATTTCTCCGTCCACAATTTTTCCAACAGTGAAAAGATCACTTGTGCTCCTTAAGTCCCTTCCCTGTGTCAGAGATTGGTGGGAGACTTACTATGATCAACATGTCGAGGACAAGTCTGGAATTTTTTGGCTAAGACCCACTTGGGAATATTTTGTTGAATCCATCGAGGAACAATATTATCCTATTGGAATTTACGATGACAAGTACATGAGATGGACCACTCTATGCCAAGAGAGGAGCCAAATGGTGCAAGAGTTCACAAATATTTTCCATACCTTGCACACCAAGTTGGGTATCAAAGAATCCAAGCGGAATATGGTCCTAAAATACCATGGGGATCTACACTAGTACATTCAAACCAAAATGGAGTTTCTAGACATCTCGTCATTGGGAGACGCTTATCAATATGTTGTCAAAATCAAGCAGAAATTCAAGCAACAGAACAAGAAAGAGTTTGGATCTGCAAATCCGCAACAACCAACATATGGTAAGGGTGTCCCTAACTCTCAGGATGAAAGAAAAAGAAAGGATGTCCAACCCTAGGATAACCATCCCAAGCCACCAATAAATAAGGGTAATGGAAAGTCGAAGAAGGACACTGGAAAATGGTACAAGTTCCACAAACTCCCTTGGCACAATATTGAGGAACGTTGCTCCAAAACATTGTTGTTGGATGAGACAAAATCCCTAGGGTCATATGCTGAATCAAAATCTGATTTCAATCCATAAAATGGAAGACATATCATTGATGCAGAACCTAGTTTCACCATCACTACCACAAAAGTCCAACCAGAGGAACCAGAGGATCCTGAAGAAGGGTAGCATATTTTCACTCACAGATGTTGGTGAAGGGAACCCCACTCCATTTCATTGTTGACAGCGGTACCCAAAATAAACTGATCTCATCAGAGGTTGAACTTGAGAATGACACAACATCCTCATCCATACACCATTGGTTGGCTCAGTCAGGGACAAGACATCCATGTCAGCCAGCAATGTCGCCTACACTACGACATCAAACCCTTCAAAGATGAGGTATTGTGTGATGTTTCCCCACTTGAAGATTCTGATTTTTTTCTAGGACAACCATATATGTGGAAACTTCATGGTGTTTATCAATATAGGCCCCGTAATGTCATTATTACTTTGGGAGATCAACTCTACAGGGTACCAAAGGCAGTCCCAAATATTGTGGTCTCTTCGATCTCTACGAAGCAATGCAGAAAGGTGGTTTCTAATACCGGGAGATTTTTCCTCTATATGGTTTGATTGGAAGTTAACTACAACTATCTAAACCTCTGCATGGGGTCTCTCTACCTAGCATCAATAGGTGGACAGAATAGTCTAGGAGTACAAAGACATATTCACCTCGCCTATTGGGGTTCATGTGCACTGCTAGGTAAAGAACCCAATTGATATGACACTCGGTGTTCCTCTACCTAATGGCCATGTATATAGGCATTCTATTATGGACAATGAAGAAATAAAATGTCATATCCAAGAGAAAAATATAAAGGGGCACATCAGACCAAGCTCCTCACCTTGCGGGATCCCAATTGTTCTAGTATAGAAGAACAACTGGACATGGCGAATATGTACTAATTACAGAGCCCTGGACAATATCACAATCAATAATCAGTACCCAATTCCCTATATTGATGATCTTCTCAATCAGCTCAAGGGAGCCAAGTTTTTCAGTAAATTTGATCTAAAGTCAGGTTACCACCAGGTGTCAATTGACCAAACTGATGTGTGGAAGATAGACTTCAAGTCTAAAGAAGGACTATTTGAGTGGTTGGTCATGCCTTTTGGCTTGACTAATTCCCTAACCACATTCATGTGGATGATGGATGATATATTACAGCCATTAAAAAACTCCTTTGTGTTTGTATATTTGGATGATATCCTCATCTTCAACAAAACTTAGGAGGAACATTTGGAGCATATTTAGCAAGTATCGGGTACCCTGTGACAACACAAGTTATATGCCAACTTGGAGAAGTGTTCCTTTGACATGTAGAGAATACACTATTTGGGATACATCATGGATGCACATGGTGTACATGTGGATCTAACCAAGATCCAATTCATCCGCGATTGGTCGGCCCCAAAAACAATGACTGAGATTTAAAGCTTCTTGGGCCTTGTTAACTTCTATCATAAATTTGTGTTGGGGTTCTCTCATATCGCTTAGGATATAAGCCAAGTGACCAAGGGTGGCATGAAGGCCAATTTAGTGTGGTCCTCACCCCAACAAAAATAATTCTAGGATCTGAAATCTCGCCTCTACTCAGCACCAGTCCGCATTCTTCCATACCTGCAACATCCATTTGAGATTGATACAAATGCTTTATATTATGTTATCAATGTAGTCCTCACTCAACATGGGCATCCACTAGTCTATCATAGTGAAACTCTATTTGATTTTGTTTGAAGATACCCCACCTATGACAAAGAGATGTACTCCAATATGAAGGCATGTCTAAAGTGGAAACATTACATTTTGGGGAAGGAAACAATCATCCACACTAATCACAAGCCTCTGTGATTCATGCAGACACAAGGAAAGTTACAAAATGACAACTAACAGAAGTGGTCCACATATTTGCAGCAATTCCACTTGAATATCAAGTACAAGAAGGGTAGCACCAACCAAGTTCCATATTTCCTCAAGCAACCCCTGGTGGAAGTGCTAACTATAGTTCTCAACTTCAGTGGACATGAGACATCTGGATGGCCACAATTATACAATAATTACTCTAACTTTGCTACTGTCTATCATAAATTGAGCATAGGAAAAATAGTTTCCAACTTTCATCTCCAGGATGGGTTATTATGCCATCTGATCCACCTTTTTATTCCTTCAAACAAGCGTGCAAATTTGATCTAAGAATATCATTACAGTCGAGCAGTGGGACATTTTGGTGTAGAAAAGATATTGATAGTACTGCAGAAGCATTTTTATTGACCAAAGCTTCGAAAAGATGTTCGCAAGTACATCAGAGCCTACACCACCAACATCATTTCCAATCATTACATCAAGAAACAGGGGCTATACACCCCTCTATGTACTCCAGATAGGCCTTGGGAGTCCATCTCCATGGGCTACATGTCCGGTATTCCTTCAACCATTCATGGGAATTACTGTGTCTTCATGGTCATCGATCGATTCTCTAAGATGAAAATTTGTGCACCTTGCAAGAAGAGCATCATATCCAAGGCCTCTACCAAGCTCTTCTTCGCAAATGTTTGGGTTCATTTTGGGCTTCCACAAACTATTATCTCTAATTGAGACAGTATGTTCCTGAGCACCTTTTGGTCTAGCCTATGTTCGATGATGGAAACCAAGTTGACCAAATCGACTACCTTCCACCCGCAGACTGATGAAAAAAGAGAGGTGGTCAAAAGGATGATTGTCCATATCCTGTGAATGTATAATTCCAAACATCCATGCACATGGGATGAAAGCCTTATTTGTTGATGATTGCAGCTATGTGAGACATTCTCCAGGACACAAATCTAGGAGAGAGCCCCTGATAGGGGTCTGTGATTCATATATGAAATATATATGGAACGTATAGATGGCCTCCTCCTTACATAGAGTTGAGAATAAATCCATATGATTCTCCTGTGTAAAGAAGTGAGAAAGGAGATCTGCAGAGTTGGATATGTTTGTGGTTGAGCACAAGGTGAACGTGTGAAATCCCAAAGTGCTAGGTGCATCGTCATGAGACAAAAATGAAGATGATGTATTAGCCTCCTCTGAGAAAATACTTGATGATGAAACTATGATGGAAGATAAACTTGATGGATCAAATTTATCTTATTGTTGGTAGTTATAAGTCCAACAAAACCTAAAAGTGCTAACCTATCCTAGCCATTAGGTTTTCTAGCTCGGTTGACAAGGGGTTGTGAAGAATATAAAATTATGATGAACAAAACTATGATGGGAGATAAACTTGATGGATCAAGAAACTTCAAGTTCCTGGAAGAAAAGACTTAAAAGGAAGATTTATTGTGGGTGATACAAAAAAGGTGACATTGTGACTACCCCCTTCATGGAGATGTCAAAGGATAGATATTAGCCATGTGCAATTGGAGAAATCATATCAGCACCCTCAGGTATGCACTTGTATATATATTATTTGTATCATTGTCATGAGGTTAATTGCAGGACAAAGTATCCCTTTGTTGAAGTCATGGATCCAGAGGGATCTCAGTGCATTCAGAGGAACAACACACTGGAAGTGAAGACTCCATGTTTGATTGTTGTAATTTTCATTTCTCTAACCTATATTTGTTAAGCCCTAATATTGGCCCATTACCCCTTAATTGGGGCATATTAGATTAGTAATGTTATTTTATTTATGTCATCTTTAGGCCATTAGTTGTAATTATACCTCCTAGTCTCCTATATATACCAAGGAGACATTTTCATTTTGAATCATCTTGTACTTGAACATTTAAGTGGGGTAAAAGGAGGTTTCCCCCTCGAAGAGGCTTATTATCTGAAATTATCTCTTTTTCAAGGCGTTCAGTACTTTTCCTGAGGTTTTTCTATGCTATATTGATGTTTGGTTCTTAACATATGGTATCAGAGCTTAAGGTCTTGGGGTTTCGTTGCTACATCTGAGACACCGTGGAATTTTCGCTATAACTTTTTTCTACAATGTTTCAGAAGGAACGTCTTGGAGGGTATTTAGAAGACTGATAAAGGTATGTTGGGTTCAAAATTTAGCTCCTAAGGCCTTATAATTTCGGAGATATAGCCTGTACAAGATAGGGTTCTGGAATCATCCTGAAATGAGTCTTTGCAGAATTTTCGCTATAACAAATTTTTTGTAACATTTCAGACCCTGAACTCCGGAGGCCATTTACATAAATTAGTGATTTATCTGTGGTAAAATGTTAAACTTCTGGTTCATCTTAAATTTGTAGATACACCATGTGTAAGATAGGGTATCTGACTAGTCCTATTGGATAGTCTCAAGAAGGTGTTCCAGGTAAAACAATCATAACTTATTCCTAGAGTATCCAAATTGTATGGGACTGGTTGCATTGGATCGTGGACAGTCTGTAGTATTTTGGGTGTGAGTTTCAGAATTTTATATCAATTATTTTGTGCGGGGCACACTATACAAGTGAGATCTCCTGGAAAGGCCAAAAATCAGCAAGTTGTGGGGAAGTTATCGTAA
>ML781054.1:291878-317136 GCA_009831015.1 Picea engelmannii
GTCAAAACAGATCATGATAGTCTTAAATACTTCTTGGAACAAAGACTATCTTCAAAAGAACAACAAAAATGGGTAACCAAGATACTGGGTTATGATTTTGAAATCGTCTATAAAAAGGGGAAGCAAAATGTTGTGGCAGATGCGCTCTCATGAAAGGATGAAGATGTTGAGGCCTTTCTCTGTGCTATCTCGATCATCCAACCCGATTGGATAATAGAAGCAAGGGAGGAATGGAAGAATGACGAAAAAGTGTGGACTCTCATTGAAAGGTTGTAGTAGGATTTGGGTGCATCAGATACATTTACATGGAAAAATGATTCACTATGGTACAAAGATCGCTTATATTTATGTAAGAACTCCTAGTCTCCTATATATACCAAGGAGACATTTTCATTTTAAATCATCTTGTACTTGAACATTTAAGTGGGGTAAAAGGAGGTTTCCCCCTCGAAGAGGCTTATTATCTGAAATTATCTCTTTTTCAAGGCATTGAGTACTTTTCCTGAGGTTTTTCTATGCTATATTGATGTTTGGTTCTTAACAATATTTCTAAAGTTTGCTACATTACAAGTAGGTGTTGTATCTTTGACAACAATCCTTAAATTATTTTGATTCTAGAGATGTACTCATTATTCTCCTTTAGGATATATTCTTGTTTTGGTTCCTCTTGCTTTCTTGTTCCAGATAGGTTAAGAACAAAGGAAGATGATTATCCTTAAGAGGGATTCACTTGACTCAGAGGGAGTCAAAACTATTTGAGAAAGAGGAAGAATAGAACCATCATTGAGACAACCAATGCAATAATGCATGATCAGAATCTTTCTATGATTACATGGGCAGAAGCATGCATGACACAGTATATGTTCAAAACAAGAGTCCTCACCAGACTTTGAAAAACATAACTTCTGAAGAAACCTTCATCGAAGTGAAGCCTGAGATTGAACACTTTAGGATATTTGGGTGCCCAATGTAATTTTTCATGTGCCCAAAGAGAAGAATCCCAAGCTAGACCCTTCAAAGAGAAAGGATACATTTATGGGATAAACAGTGAATCTTCGAAGACATTCCAGATCTACATCCCTGGTCAGAGAAAGATTGAGACAAGCAGAGATGTTGTCCTTGAATAAGAGATATCCTTTCAAAGATCTAAATAATCTTAGATGGACATTGGAAGTGAGACAATACCTTCTCCCCCTTCAGCATTTCAGAGGGAGACAGACATTATTCCAGTTGATCCAGTTGCTCCAATTGATATGTCCAGAGATATTGTAGTAGGGCATAAAAGGATTTCCTAGGCTCACTCTGCAGGAGGTAGAGGAACATACAAGCCCCTCAAGGCACATCCCGAGAAAGAAAAAAGAGATTTTTTTCAGAGACCAAAAGGGAAGTCTGTGGTAACTTACAAGTAGATCTATAAGATCAAACATGCAACCGATGGAACTGTCGATAAATACAAAGAGAAATTTATAGCCAAAGGATTCTCACAAATAGAGGGAGTTGTATATGATAAGACACTTGATCTAGTAATCCCGATACACTTCCATCCATACTACCATCCATGATTTGGAAACTATATCACATGGATGAATTTTGGATGAGTTTGAGTTTCAGCAAGAGTATTTTTTATCCAAACCTATATTATTATAGTGTTGGTGATGAGAGCTTGATTTTGATGACTTATTCAGAAATCCTTGTTGTTGGATACAAGTAAGCTTTGAATTTTGATTTCGATATGAAGGATTTGAGTATGATGCACTACTTTTTGGGACAAGAAGTATGACATAGGACGGATGAGATTTTCCTGAGCCAAGGAAAATATATAGTGGGAATATTAAAGAAGTTCAATATGACAGAATGCAAATCCACGGTGATCGATTTGAAGAAAATAAATGATGATGATTCAGACGAAATTGATCCACAGCTGATTGGATCATTGATGTATCTAGTTAACACCAAACTTGATTCATATTATGTAGTGAATGTACTTAGTCATTCCATGAGTCATCCGAGACAGACTCACTGGACAGCAGTGAAACATGTATTGATATAACTATGAGGCACAGTTAGATATGACCTGTGATATGTCTCTAGTGTAAACTTGAGTTTGAAGGGATATGCAGAATGGACAAAAAGTACAGTGGACCGGAAGACCACATCCGATTGTTGTTTTACCGTGAAGTTTTCCATGGTTTCCTAGTGAAGCAGGAAACAAATCCCTGTGGCCTTGAGTGCCACAGAAGTAGAATATATATTATTGAGTATGCAAAGAAGTGTGGCTTCATAAACTTCTGACATATTTACTTGATCATGAGATGGATTCTATGATTATAACCAGAGTTGTGTGAAGATATTTTAGAAACTTGTGTTTCATGATAGATCGAAACACATTGAGATAAAATATCACTATATCAGAGACATGATGCAAAGGAAAATAGTACACATGCAACACCTTCCTACACATGAGTAGATTGCAGACATCTTCACCAAATTAGCTTGGTGAAGGATACCTCCCTAGTTGAGAGGGAGTGTTGATAACTACAACCAAGAACAAATTTAAAAATACATCTGAGTGAAACTTGGCATGATGAACAATTCCTCCCTAGTTGAGAGGGAGTGTTGATGATTGCATCTATGTGAGACATTCTCCAGGAAACAAACCTTAGAGAGATCCCATAAGAGGGGTGTGTGGTTCCTATCTGAGACAGAGATGGAACGTAGACATGACCTCCTCCTTACAGAGAGTTGAGAAGAACTCCATATGATTCTCCTATGTAACGTAGTGAGAAAGGAGATCTACAGAGCTGGACGTGCATGTGGCTGAGCACAAGGTGAATGTGTGAAATCCAAAAGTGTTGGGTGCATCATCATGAGACAAAAATGAAGATGATGTATTAGCATCCTCTGAGCAGAGACTTGATGATGAAACTCTAGATGACTCTCTTGTGTAATGTAGTGGGAAAGAATATATGTTAAGTGGATGTGCCTATGGACGAGTACAAGTGAACGTGATTCTAGTGGTTGAGCACTAGTGAAGAAGTGGTTCTTATGTGTAATCCAGTGAGCCAAAGATATGGACATCCCTATGGATGTTCCCATAGTGGATGAACACTAGTGGGTGTATGATATCCCTTGTTATATTGTTCAAGAGTCAGACCTTCATGTAACCCTAATTGTAATGTAAAGGGTATATAGGTCGGCCCCACCTTAATGTAATTGATAATTAATGTAAAAGATAATTAATATGGTTAATATTAATTATATTGTGAGTTAGAGAGGTCGGCCTTATTGTGCCAATAGACTCTTTTGTTGATAGGTCAAGTCTAATATAAGTAAAGGTAGATTCCCCATTGAGGAATCATATCTTTTGTGTGTGTTTGGAAATTTCAGCAAGTACATCTACTTGGGAAAAGTGTGCACCTCTCTTGGGCACTAGTCTTCTAGGGTTTGTGAGCACCCTTTTGTGTGCTAGTTTTTCTTGGTGGTGAAGGTATTTCTATTTAATAATATAGAAAAGGATTGGTTGGATTTTCTTCCCTTGTTAAGAAGGGTTTCCCAGGATACTTCTTGTGTACTTGTGCATGGTGTTTCTTCTTGTGATCTTAGTTGCTGCAACAAATTTTCTATGGTTTAAGTAAAATGATAAAATGGATTGAACTTCATGTTTAAGCCTACATTATTGAAAAATAAACATGGTATTAGAGAATTGGTCTTGAAGAACCCATTGCACAAGAAATTTTTCATCCATCCTCTCTCTCCTGCAAAACCGTACGGTGCTCCTAGGGTTTCCAGAAATGTCATACAACCTACCTTTCCAAGAGGTTTTATCCCTTGGCACTTGGATTTTGGGGCTAAAAATACCATAGGAGTGTACGGACTCCTTTAGCACACCTCCAACAAGCCTCAGATTGAAATTATGAGTATTTTAAAATTTTGGCCCTAGGGTTTCGCTAATTTCTACAGAAATTTCAATTTTAGGGTTTCTGCAACTCATATAAGGAGATCTTCAGCTCACCAGTGTTTTCCTATATTACAAAGGCTTATTGTTGGCAGTTATAAGTCCAACAAAACCTAAAAGTGCTATCATATCCTATTCGTTAGGTTTTTTAGCCCAATTGACAAGGGGTTGTGAAGAATTTAAAATTATGATGGAAGACAATTTTGATGGATCAAGAAACTTAAAGTTCCTGGAAGACAAGAATTCAAAGGAAGACTTATTGTGGGTGATACAAAAAGGTGACATTGTGACTACCTGCTTCATGAAGATGTCAGAGGAAAGTACCCCCTTCATGAAGATGTCAGAGGACAGAGATCAACCATGTGCCATTGGAGAATTCATATCATTACCCTCAAGTGCATACTTTTATATATATTATTTGTGTCATTTTCATGAGGGTAATTGTAGGACGAAGGAACCCTTTGTTGAATTCATGGATACAGAGGGATCTCAGTGCATTCAGAGGAACAACACACTCGAAGTGAAGACTCCAGGTTTGATTTTTGTAATTGTCATTTCTCTAACCTATATTTCTAAAGTTTGCTACATTACAAGTAGGTGTTGTATCTATGACAAAAATACTTAAATTATTTTGATTATAGATACGTACTCATTATTCTCCTTTAGGATATATTATTGTTTTGGTTCCTCTTGTTTTCTTGTTCCAGACATGTTAAGAACAAAGGAATATGCTTATCCTTGAGAGGGAGTCAAAAATATTTGAGACAGAGGAAGAATAGAACCATCATTGAGACAACCAATGCAATAATGCATGATCAGAATCTTCTATGATTCCATGGGAAGAAGCATGCATGACACAGTATATGTTCAAAACAAGAGTTTTCACCAGACTTTGAAAAACATAACTCCCAAAGAAACCTTCATTGGAGTGAAGCCTGAGATTGAACACTTCAGGATATTTAGGTGTCGAGTGTATTTTTTCATGTACCCAAAGAGAAGAATTCCAAGATATACCCTTCAGGGAGAAAGGATACATTTATGGGATAAACAGTGAATCTTCGAAGACATTCCAGATCTACATCCCTAGTCAAAGAAAGATTGAGATAAGCATAGATGTTTTCCTTGAAGAAGAGATAGACTTTCAAAGATCGAAAGAATATCAGATGGATATTGACAGTGAGACAATACCTTCTCCCCCTTCAGCATTTCAAAAGGAGACACACATTATTCTAGTTGATCCAGTTGCTCTAGTTGATATGTCCAGAGATATTGCAGTACGTCATAAAAGGTCTTCCTAGTCTCACTCTGCAGAAGGAAGAGGAACATACAAGCCCCTCAAGGCACATCCCGAGAAAGAAAAAATATATTTTTGTTCAAAGACCAGAAGGGAAGTCTGGGGTATATTCCAAGTAGATCTAGAAGATCAAACATGCAGTTGATGGAAGTGTCGAGAAATACAAAGAGAAATATATAGCCAAAGGATTCTCACAAACAAAGGAATTTTTCTATGATAAGACACCTCATCTAGTAAGCTCGATACACTTCCATCCGTACTACCATCCATGAGTTTGAAACTATATCAGATGGATGGATTCTTGATGAGTTTGGGTTTCAGCAAGAGTATTGTTGATCCAAACCTATATTATTATAGTGTTGGTGATGAGAGCCTGATTTTGATGACTTATTCAAAAATCCTTGTTGTTGGATACGATTAAGCTTTGACTTTTTATTTCAAGATGAAGGATATGAGTATGATGCACTACTTCTTGGGATAAGAAGTATGACAGAGGACCGATGATATTTTCCTAAGTCAAGGAAAATATATAGTGGGAATATTAAAGAAGTTCAGTATGACAGGATGCAAATCCATGGTGATGGATTTAAAGAAAATAAATGATGATGATTCAGATGAAATTGATCCATAGTTGATTGGATCATTGGTGTATCTGGTTAACACCAGACTTAATTCATGCTATGCAGTGAATGTACTTAGTCATTCCATAAGTCAGCTGAGACGGACTCACTGGACAGCAGTGAAACATGTATTTTGATATCTACAAGGCACAATTAGATATGGCATGTGATATGTCTCCAGTGTAAACTTGAGTTTGCAGGGATATGCAGAATGGACAGAAAGTACAGTGGACCGGAAGAGCACATCTGGTTGTTGTTTTACCGTGAATTTTTCGATGGTTTCCCAGTGCAGCAGGAAACAAATCCTTGTGGCCTTGAGTACCAAAGAAGAAAAATATATATCATTGAGTATGTGAAGTAGTGCAGCTTCATACACTTATGACAGATTTACTTGATCATGAGATGGATTCTATGATTATAACTAGATCTGTGTGAATATCTTTGAGAAACTTGTGTTTCATGATAGATCCAAACACGTTGACATAAAATGTACAACACCTTCCTACACATGAGCAGATTGTAGACATATTCACAAAAGTATCTTGGTGAAGGATACCTCCCTAGTTGAGGGGGAGTGTTGATAACTACAACCAAGAACAAAGTTCAAAATACATCCGAGTGAAACTTGGCATGATGAAGAATTCCTCCCTAGCTGAGAGGGAGTGTTGATGATTGCATCTATGTGAGACATTATCCAGGACACAAATCTGAGAGAGATCCCCTAAGAGGGGTGTGTGGTTTCTATCTGAGATAGAGCTGGAACATAGATATGGCCTCCTCCTTACAAAGAGTTGAGAAAAAATCCATATTATTCTCTTGTGTAACGCAGTGATAAAGGAGATCTGCAGAGTTGGATGGGTCTTTGGTTGAGCACAAGGTGAATGTGTGAAATCCCAAAGTGTTGGGTGCAACGTCATGAGAAAAAAATGAAGATGATGTATTATCCTCCTCTGAGAAGAGAGTTGATGATGAAACTCTAGATGACTCTTCTGTGTAATGCAGTGGGAAATAATATTTGTTGAGTGGACGTGCATGTGGACAAGCACAGATGAACGTGATCCTAGTGGGTGAGCACTAGTGAAGAAGTGGATATTATCTGTAATGAAGTGAGCCAGATATATGGACATCCCTATGGATGTGCACCTAGTGGATGAGAACTAGTGGGTGTATGAGATCCCTTGTTATATTTTTCAAGAGTCAGACCAACCTCTAACCCTAATTGTAATGTAAAGGGTACAGGTTAGCCCCACCTTAATGTAATTGATAATTAATGTAAAAAATAATTAATCTGGTTAATATTAATTATATTGTGAGTTAGAGAGGTCAGCCATATTGTGCCAATAGACACTTTTGTTGACAGTTCAAGTCTAATATAAGTAAAGGTAGATTCCCCATTGAGGAATCATATCTTTCGTGTGTGTTTGGAAATTTCAGCCAGTACATCTACTTGGGAAAAGTGTGCACCTCTCTTGGGCATCAGTCTTCTAGGGTTTGTGAGAACCCTTTTGTGTGCTAGGTTTTCTTGGTGGTGAAGGTCTTTCTCTTGAAGAATATAGAAAAGGATTGGTTGGGTTTTCTTCCCTTGTTGAGAAGGGTTTCTCAGGATACTTCTTGTGTACTTGTGCATGTTGTTTCTTCTTGTGATATTGGTTGTTGCAACAAATTGTCTATGGTTTAAATAAAATGATAAAATTGAATGAACTTCATGTTTAAGACTAGATTATTGAAAAATCAACATTATTTATGTTCAACATAGCTACAACAGAGCCCTCCGTAGCTCTATTGGCCACAACCCTTTTCATCTGTGCTTGGGGTTTCAACAATTGGCCCCCATTGACATAGCTTTGTCCATTTCAGTCGCACGGGAAGAGCCTTCCCATGCTCATATAGAGGTTGATCAGCCAGCCAAATTTTTTGAGCGCATCCATCACATCCAACAACAAGTTCATGATATTGTGCAGAAAACCAATTCCAAGTACAAGAAACGCCACAATCATCATTAGGTACCGCACAAATTTCAAGTGGGAGATAAGGTCTAGTTGCATTTGCAAAAAGAGTGCCTCACATGACCCCATTGGAAGTTGCACCCACTCTAACACGGGCCTTAAACCATCACCAAGGTTGTGGGTGAGAATTATTTTGAATCAAGTATTCCTGATTTCCTTGGATTGCACCTGGTATTTAATGTGGAACTACTCCAACCATATTTTCTACCTCTCCTGGACACTTCGGATGCGGCCAGTCAGTTGGCCCCTAAAGAACTCAATACTTCCTCCATCGAATGGGAAAAAATTGATCATATCATGGATAACAAGATAAAGGACACTCGCCAACATACTATCAAACTCTATCAGGTCGTCAAAGCAGGGCAGTTTCTTCATCAAGGAAAGTGCCTCACCAGAATTCAAGTTCAACAGAAGTTTCCTCATATGATGTAGGAACTTGACACAATGGATACCATTTCTTCCTAAGAGGGGAGGAATAATATAGGTGGATTTCAGTGGCCACCCACCTATTCCACTAGCTCAAAGCTCGATTTCCATTTTGGCAGTTTTTTTCTAGCTTTTACTTGTCCTCAACTTCTGGGGCCGTTTTGAGGCCCTAAATAGCATTTTTTGGGCCTGTCACAGTCACACTATTATTAATGATAGAGTGTGATGGAAACATGTGTATTCCTCATATAGAACTTTCCAACGGGATATCTTGTGCCTAAAACGGTGATTGTATGCAAAATTTGTGACCCTGAAAAGTTGATGTACCAACTTACCCCATCGGGGTCAACATGACTTTTGGCGCTCCGTCTCCTAGGGTTAGGTTTTTGAATGTTTAGGGTTTTCTCATTTATTATTTATGTTAAAAAGGCCTTGGTTTCCTCAGTGTAACCAAATTCTTTTGAATGAGTGTGGTTGACACATCTCTTCTCAAAGATAAGCTACCACCATTCTAGCTAGCTTGTGAGCTTTTGCATTTTACGGGCTTTTGTATTTCAGATAGTTATTAATAGAATCTGAATTTTATTGTATTATTGTGTTCCTTTCCATATATCTATGTAATTATTTGTTATATATCTATTATATATCTTCCTTAATATCATTCCTAAAATAATCTATATCACTTAATGATCTCAAAACCACTCAAGAAATAGTTTGAAAATATTGCAAAAGATTGTGGAGGACATTTGATAACTTGATAGAACAATTTGAGATGGAGACCCTAGAAAATTTAGAAGAAGTAGCACCATCTCGAATGATAATAGAGGATGTGGAGACTAGAATGAATCTCAGCATGAAGGCTATCAAAGTAATAGAGGAGGCTGATAAAGAAGTGTTGGAAATGAGAATAGTAAAGCTAGTCAAATTGATCTTATTAACCAAACACTTCATCCAGAAAACAGAACAAGATCTAAATAAAAAAGTGATAACCCATATCTACAATGGTGAGATAGATCTCAAAGATGCAACTGGGAAAAATACATACTATATTAGAAGACTTCAAAATGTGGAAAGACTTTAAGGATAAAATGCAACAGCCCAAGACCACTTGAGTTTGTAAAAAAAATTATGCATTTTTAGTATTTTTTTATTATTGTAAAGTATCGACTAGGAATATGAAACGAAGTGTTGTAAATTTCATCTGACAGGATGACAATTACTGAATATGAAAATCCTCTTCTTATGTTATATAAAAGAGATGGTTGTAACGAAGTAGGGACTTTTTCACTTTGTACATGATCGACAGTACTATTACTTCGAAATTAATGAAGAGCAAGAGGCATTTTGGAGATATGGATCTTGGTGAATGTGTTTGAGACTTTTCTTAAAGCATGTATCTTATATTTGAGTATTAAATTTATGTTGTATGAATTACTTCTGCAAAAACAATAGTATGCTCATATCGTCACATGTTTCCTTTTGGATATAGCTACAATATTGTAGAAACATATTGCAACTAATTGTATATGCATATGTAATGTTTTTGTTATCTCATTTATATTTTGAATATCTGAATTCTTTCTAATTCAGATGATATTATATTTCACTATATTCAAAATTTGTCTAGTTTTCTCCTGATCAGGATAGTATTAGAATAGTTCTACATTTAGACTTACAAGTAGTTTCATTAGCTAGTTAGTTCCATATTTTAATTCATCTGAGCACCTCCAGTTCTCATATTCATATGTAGATATCAATTCAGAGTGGAAACTAGGCCCACATATTGGTCGGAAATGCCATCCCAAAAGAGAGTGAGTCTAATTAGGAATTTCCATCAGGTGTTGTCCCTTACGTGCTTGACAGGCCATTTGGACCTAACAAAAACTTTAGTAAATACTGCCACATGATTCTCTCCTTTTCAACTTGTTCACAGAGTTGAGATAGTTTTCCCCATTCAATGTGAAATCCCCTCCTTAAAAACAATTGTTGATATCCTTCCTGACACGTCCAAGCTAGAATAAAGTCTTATTCATCTGGATAATATTGATGAGCAACATCGATATGATGCCACGGTGAATGAGGTGCATAAGAAGCATGTTAAAGTTCAATATTATAAGTTTGTCCACCCTAGGATATTTTTTGAAGGAGATCTTGTTTTGGTCTACAGTCAAGAAAAAGATGCTTTGGGGGAAGGCAAGTTTAAAACGATGTTGTATGGGCCTTACATTATGAGGCATGTGTTGAAAAAAGGTTCTTATGAACTTTCTAATTATGAGGGGAATGTGTTGGTTGAGCCCAGAAATGGGCTCTATCTCAAGAGGTACCATGCTTGAGTCGTGATTCTTAGTCGTTTTCCCCTTTTTAATTGTTGTATATTGATAGTGTTAAGATTATCTTAGTTTCTTTCATTCTTAATTTTTTTACTTATTGTGCTTCTGCTAGGATTGAATATGTCTGTAGAATCAATGGTATTTATAGAATTCACATATGGTGCTAGTCGTCACACTCGAAACCTGGCCTCTGTCGCTTGGGTGATTTATTCGCCCATGGGTCAATTGGTAACTTCATGAGCCGCTTGTCTTTGACTAGAAATGAATGATGTGGCCAATTGTAGGGTTGTGATTGAAATTCTTAGAGACACCATTTCATATGGCATTCAATCCCTTAAGGTTTTCCCAGATTCCTAATTGGTTGTGTCACGGTTAAATGGAGAGTATTGGATCCGTGACCCGACTCTTCTCTGATGATTCCTGCATGTAGCATCCCTAAATTCCACATCCAAACTTCGACCTATGATACCAATTTAATTTACTGATAATATTTGCATATGAATATATTTATACAAGCTAACAATAATAATTCATAATTATAACAGAGATTCCATAACAAAAACATCATAATTCATACCACATTAATTAAAACAAGCACATGAAAAACACTTATATTAATAATAAAACACCAATTACATGCAAACCTTCCATGTTCCTCCTAGCCTTAGACCGCACTACTCATAACTCTCAGCAGTGGGTCACTCCCGAGCTCAGGCTAATACTCCACCAAGACAAAGGAATCCTAAGCTAGGCTAAGGTCTTTCTACAGCCAAATTATTAGACTAAGGTTCCAACTATGGAAGAAAACCCATAGTATCTCATTCCCAACATTCCTATCCCACCCCAAGAATTTTTCCCCTTCTCTTCTCAACAGTCCTTCAATTGCCCCACTTCCATTCTGGGGCTTCAGCAAAAGGCCGGACAGGAAGTCTCTGAGACCTCTAGCTATAGCTTGGCACCTCGGGAACATAATTCCCAGCAGTTCTCTCACCTGGAGAGAATGCACACAGGCCTGACAACCCACTTCCTCAATAGCACATGGGCCTGAAAAACCACTTCTTTAGTAGCACACGGGCCTGACAACCTACCTCTTCAACCCAATTTTACTAGAAAATGCTTCCAAGCTTCCCAAGTGCCAGTATGGATAATGGTTATCGAGTGTGTAGGGAGGATAGCCGAGAGATTGAGGGATTAATGCGTGAATAATAGGAAAACCTACTAAAATTCCACTTTTAAGTATGCATGTTCCCAACTTGACACTTGTCATGTTGGGAGCTACATTGTCCCCACCTTTTCCCCACTTGGGTGACATGTTTTCCCATCCTTAGAACTTAGGATATATTTATATCCATAACTTTGGCTTTAAGGAATATTATCCCCCCATACTCTTTGTGTATGTTTGGTCCACATAATTGATGTGTTTTCATTAATATTATGAATGATTACATGTTACAATAATAGGCTCACTCGCCTTTTAGCATCTAGGCTCTCTGGCCTAATAATCACATGGGCATTATGGCCTATAATATCTTGGCTCACCGGCCTATAAAAACATATGTACAATTATAATTGGGGATCAACCTAGGGTATTACATTCCCCTCCTCCTTATTTTTACACTATACTCGGTGCATTATATACATTGTACATTCAAAATTCTTTAAAAATCTCCATGCCTTTGTGATTTGAATATTTTTATCCTTCTGGTGTTCTTCTCTCCAAGTACCAGATTCATGTCTTCATATTTCAGTTGGAAGTCATTTACTCTATTCCATAGAGCTTCTTCAAGAAATAATTATACTCACTATGGAATTCTTTATATGCCTCTTCCTTGTTTCACTCACCCTTCCAAACTCAGGCATCCTTCCACTACAACACAGTCCTTCAGTGATCCATCTTTCCAAGGCTTTCACACACAAGGAGAGTGCTATTTCATTACCAGACCCCAATATGGACCTTCAATTTAAGGCTCCAATATCCCAACAGTATCCATTCTTCCCAATAATTACATCTTCAATACCATCATCTCATATGTATCACACACATATAGTGAACATGGGACCATGTCAGAACAATTTTATTTAGAAATTCAATTTTTGTTTCATAAGAAAATTCAAATTTTCCCAAAACATGAAATTCCATCTTATATTTTTCTTATTGTTGTAATAACAAACAGTAATATTTATTATGTCTTGAAAAAGTGTCCTACTTGAGACCGTTTTTCCTGTAATCTTTTCATCTTTCATTTAGACAAACATATTGTTAGTATTTTATGTACCATATAATTCTATGTAATATTTACAAAGAGTCACAAAGTGATTTCAGAATTGTCTACACTTAACAATTCAATCATAGCTATTAGATTGTTTATTAAATAGAATGAAATTATCATTCTCTGCATAGGAATTTTCAGCCATTAGGCTTTGCATACTTTCAACATCATTACTTTCATTACTCTATTTCCTTAATGTAATTTTCTTGTAGTCAATGTGCATGTGACTACTTGACTTGCAACTTTCATGTTACAATGTCTAATAGCCCTGAGATGCTCTCAACTCCATGAGTTAGTAATAATTGTAGCATTTCAGTTTCTAGCATAATCATTTCCATTAAATATCATATATACATGCATTCACAAAAATGCATTCAACAAATGCATTCAAGCATAAACAAGTCAATCGTGTATGAGTGCAACTCTACCACTTACACACTATGCATGAGTGCAATTCTTCATGTATATCTATTCAATTCACCCTTTCATTGGATTCAAAATGCCCTTTTTTTATAAGTCATGCATCCCACCATGGAAAATTGGAAGGTCTGGTCAATTCCTCAACACATCATCTGTACACTTCATATTACATGTCTAACCATTTGGATTCCTTCCTTTCTGACCCAAACACTACACCAAGAATATGATTCTATGGTGCTCATTAGTGTTAGCAAAAAGGTTCCAGTCCAAAAATTAGTTATAAGTAGAAATTTTATTAGATACTTGTGTGACACTATAGCCCTACCAACCATGTCATGGTCTCATGTATGGCTATTTTTACTGGAATTTATCTTTATAATAGTGTCATACCCATTTATTTCTTTGGTTATTAACTCATAACCAATCTAACATGACATGCTATTGTGTCATTTGTATGCATTCAAAAGCTAAAAAACTTTTATAATTATCACAGGCCTTAATCCTTTACCACACCGAGTGGTGTATAATTTCCATTAATGTCATTTTATAAAATAACTCTGGATGGGGGAATCCTTACCTAATTCCCTTCAACAATTATGCAACATAAATACATAAAATTCATACCTACATAGTTGCCACTAAATGAATTGATGCTACCTGACAAGTGGGTATCAATAGCATGTTTCTTCATATGGATGTCTTCCATATGCAGCAACATCATCAACAACTCTTGAATCCATGTAACAACTCCCTATTTCCTGGCACAATAGCAATCATTAGTAACTTTCATATTCATATATATAACAATAGACTACTCCTAGTCTTAACACATTATATATATATATATATATATAAACAAATTTTCATTCACTAATACACATTTATATACACTAAGAATGCATCCTTAGCATGCCCATAAATGTATTTTCCTTCCAATTTCTTGTGCTATGTATGGTTTTCCAACAAGCCATACATAATTTTTGCTACAACAATTTCAAAAACCTCTTTCTACATGTACCACTCTCCTTGTTTTTCCTGGTTGTCCTCTAGTCCCACTGAATTTCTTGTCCCTTTTTGAAATCTTGTTGAAATCATTGTATATGATTGATTATGTCCTGAGCAATTTTCTAGCCCAACCAATCCTAGTCACTTTAAAATTTCCAACCTTGTACTATGATGATATTAATCATCAACATTCAACATTTTTTGGATCCATCTAACCCACATCATACTTGACCAAATTATATTTCCAATCATGTTGTTTTTATAGCATTTGGATCTTCAATATCCATTTACTCTTTAGAACTGTATTGTTCCATCCTTTCCTTGACTGAACACTTCAGTACTTGTGGGTTCTTGCATAGTCCCTTCTCTTTTCTTAACCACCTAGCCTCATACTTGACTTGCATAGTCAATTTCCAGCATGTTTCAATGCTACCCAAAATTCTTCTTTTGTAACTTCATAAAGATCGGTTGGAAGTAATTAACACTACTTTTAATTTCCATCGTAGATTTTAGTGATACTTCCAACCTCCTGGAATGTCACGTCCCTTGGATGTTTTCCACTTGAGATGGATTCTTTCAAGTAACATCTCCTTTGCATCCTATACCAAGCATACAACCATTTTATTCTTCATGTTCCTTATCTATTTCCCTTTAGGAACTTCATTTCCCTGTTTATGTTTCTCTTGGCTTGATACCTCCATGCTACTTGTGAAATACCTTCAACACTTTTGGAATGCATCAACAATATTCTTCTATTGATTTCATATTTCTTTGAATGTTACCATGGACTCACATAATTTGGCACCAACCTAGTGGAACCTTTTCTTAATTTCTCTAATTGTTCATGGACTTTACCCACTTCTGGGATTCACTTAATTTATGGATTTCCTCTCCTAGAAATCTGATTGCATTCTTCTAAAACCAATATGCACATAATTCATTGCTTATGCATCTAGTGGAATTTCTTTAGTATTCACCCACCTTCATTACTTCACCCCTAAATTTCTATCATACAACCATGCTTCCACTGCATGATAACAATCATGGAGGTGTTATCTCCAAAACCGTAGGACTGATCCTTGGAGATGGTACTTATTATTTCCATGTATACACTATGTCTTTCTTTATTAGAACACTATCATCTTGACATATAAATATTTTTAGAACACCTCCTCCCAAAATGTACTACCTTATCTATACATTGACACCCTTTATAGTGAATGGATCTTCACTACTTCATCCAGTAAATACTTCACTCTTGTGCCTTGATTCCACTAAACGCTCTGAATAGCATAAGTGGATTTCTTGTAGTAGTTGTGTTTACACATAAATTTTATCCTCTTGGCTTCTCAAGCCTTCATCTCTGCACTGATATTCATATCTCAACATCATTCATCCCTAGATTTCGGTCATCATGATGAGTATCCTTGACATAGCACTCCTTCCTTTAATGTCTATGCTCCTCTTTAACCAAAGTTCAAACCCTTTTATCTTATTCCCAATCCACCTTTCTTGAATCCATGCTTGTATTTCCATGTGAATATGGTGTACATGCATTATATTGTACTGAAAATATCTTTCCTACCTAACATCCACATATGATATCCACCATTGTCATCTAGAATTTTTCCTCAAACAAGAATTTCATTAGGGACCTTCCATGTTGCTCATTGAACCTAAATATCTGGTCCAATAGCTTCTTAAAGAAACCAAAGGCTCACTTTGAATAAATGTCTATGTTATTTTGTCTCCTATCTGTAGGCATCACTTGCATTTTTTATGCTCTATTTTTAATCATAACATCTAAAAACATGTGTTAGCTAAACCCACAATATAAAAAATTTGTAGCATATGTACAATTTTGCCCCTTTATGGTCACCAAAAATATTATTTTTGGCTTCCTATGAACTATATTTATTATATCACAATTATGGGTTATTAAATGGACTCCTCTTTCCAATACCTTCCCAATGACTTATTTCTTGCTCAATTCTAATTTTTGAGCAGAAAGTTATAGTCATTTGATTATTACCCAAAAACTCCTTCAACTAGGTGCAATTTTTAACTGTGCTTATGCATCTTTGCACTTTATATTTTGGAAATTTGATAATATCTCAACTGGATTCCTTCATTACCATATTATGGTCATTTTGACCAAGTTTCATCTTCATCTGAGCTCCAAGTTGCTAGATAAAGCCTACTGAAATTCCAGGCCCATTAATATTTTTGGCCATGAATGCTACAAGTACCTTATATGTCCTCCTGTGCATTTTTGTGTGCCTGGATTTCTATTTTGACTTCATGGTTGTATTCTATGACTCAATATATTTCCATAGACTACTCATTTTCCCCAATCTAATTATGTAGAAGGAAGTTATAGACCTTAGAAGTTAAGTGGGTCCTAAAGTTTACCCTCCACCATTTGGCATGTAACTCCCTCATACTGACTCCATTTGATGAATGGTTTACACTATTAGAAATATCTCTCCAAGATATTTCATTTTAGTTGAAAATGCATAGTGTACCTTGTAATACTTTTCTCTCATGGTTTTTGAGTAGCTAAAAACATTGTTTAGGGCCTCAAAAATGCCCTGTAAAAACATGACCTTGAAAATACCGAAATTTTCCAATAATTTTTATTAATTTATGATCATCTTAGCCACCTTATGTTGACTGGAATGTTGATGTAGCATCCAATTCCACCTATAATATTGAGGTGGTTCCATTTCAACTCCCTGGCCACCTATTTCTTCCTCGTTGACCTCTACATTCTATCTTACCTCTCCTTTATCTCTTTTTCCAGGCCCACGAGTCATTAGCTACCATGTGGCACCCTTTCATTAAGTAACGAGGATGGGAGGGTCCCATATCATGCCCATTCTTCATATGTGTGTGAATTTTCACATTGGTTTGATCAAACGGTGGATGTTCTGGACGCAATCAACAGTCGTGATCGCGATCGATGGCCCACAATGCATTGTGGCCCCCCAAGCCTTCCCGACTGTTAACACAGGGAGAGGGGACACAAAACTTAAACTTGGTTAAGCCTCGGGTGATGTCTCTCACATCAACACATTCCGCCCCCCCCCCCCGCAATTTAGTTCTACAGGTCCAGGCTCTAGCTTCTGCCAAGTAGGAAGGTGCCCACCACTGTGGCACTAGGTCATCTGCTACCATTACCTTTGTTCCATCATGTACCTTCCCCCGTGGCAATACACGTCACTACTCTCCTCTGACATGTGGCTCAACTTCATGTTGACATCAGCATACGGAAAAATACCCAAATTTTTCCAATTTTGCCTATTTTCAAAATTTCTCAAAATGCCCAATATTACATAATTTTGAAAATATTTCAATGGATTCCATTATAGATCTACGATTAGCTCAAAATATCCAAATATGACCATGTTAGCGTCAATTTAATATCTACACATGAAATTTGATCCTTCCCTATCGAATTTCTCCATGAATTTAACTATAAATTTGGGGCTTTTTTTCCTAGAAGTGCCCAATTTCATTATGGGTGCTCTGCAACACGAAATTCGGCCAATTATCGGACTGAATTTTCCCAATTTTGAGATTTAAATTAGGGATTTTAATTCCCGTGCTTGATTCTTTCAATTGCTCGTGAAATTTTCCAAGAATTATTCCACATTCCACTGCAATAATTTTGTCAAGCAACTTGCATACATACTCAAGAATTTAAATTTCTACAATTCTCTCTTCAGAACTTTGTTAACTTGGCCCATGCAGGCTCATTGTTTAAACTGGAGCTTCGATACGACTTTTTATCATCCCCGACCCTGATTTGGGAAATGCCACATCCAAATTTCGACCTCTGATACCAATTTAATTTACTGATAATCCATGCATATGAATAGATTTATGCAAGCTAACAATAATAATTCATAATTATAATAGAGATTCCATAACAAAAATTGTAAATGTGTTGAACCTTCACGGAAAATATCTAGCTAGCAAATGACAAACACAGTTTGTAGAGAAAATATGAGAAAAGAGACACAGGAGAGAAAGAATGGAAGAATTCTCATTAACCAAATGAATGAATGATAATTTACACATGATATACTTTGTATCAATCAAATAATGCGCATTGGAGGAGAAGCAAATGCACCATGGTGGTGATCTAGAGTGATATTGACACACACCGATAGTTACGAGAGTAAACTTCCACCTAGTCTAGTCTCTCAAGAAGTTACGGGAGTGAACTGCCACCTAGTCTGAGTTAACTAGTCTTTCAGTCTTCAGTTAATTGATTGAAACTGAGTGAAGTTAGGAGGAGATCGGGGAATCATGAGCAATGCGCTATTATGGTGATGATCCCAAGGACAATGTTCATTATTTGGTGATGATCCCAATGTTGCATGGTGATGATCCCAATGTGGCATCTAGACTCCACTCAAGTAATCAAATTGAATTGTGAATTGAAGAGAATATTATTCTAGAAGAATATTCTCCCTAAACTATAGGAGATTGAATAATGACTAATAAACATAGGGAAAACCTTAGGAAAAATAAATCCTAGGTGTGTGTGAAGTATCTCCAACACCCCCCTGAACATCATTATGGTAAAAATAAATAATGGGTCCTGGAAATGAGGCCATGTTAGGTACCCAACTAAAAACGATACACTGAATTAAAAGAGGAAAGAGGGAAAACCTCATGGGAAACACACACACACACCCCCCCCTTCAAAGTATAATTGATGTAAAAAGAAGAAATGAGAGTTGTTAGGCAACTGTGTCCTTCACTCCAAGACAACTGTGAAAAGAATGGAACTTATGCTTAGTGAAGGTCTTAGTGAAGATGTTTGCAGTATGTTTTACTTAAGGATAGAACTACAGATCGATGATCCCCTTGTGTATTAAGTCCCAAATGTAGTGCATGTGGATCTCTATGTGCTTCATCCACTGCCTCTAAACTGGATCTCTGTATAACTTTGGAGTGCTCTGGTTATCACACCAGATGACGATCAGTTGATGAAACTGAATGCCCAACTCATTGAGAAAATATTATAGCCACATAGCCTTAATGGTTATGTTAACCACCCCTTTGTATTCTTCCTCAACTGAAGATAGAGAAATAGCAGTCTGCTTCTTTCTTGACCAACATATAGGCCTGGAACCAAGATTGAGTGAGTAACCAAATGTGAACTTGGTATCAATGTTATCGCCAACCCAGTCAAAATCACTGAACCCGGTGAGGTCCAATGTAGATTATGTTGCATATTTAATCCCAAAGGTGATGGTGCCCTGTGTGTATCGAAGGATACGCTTTGCAGCCTTCCAATGTAGCTCATGTGGCTCCTGCATGAACCTAGAGACTACTCCAACTGCATATGAGAGGTATGGTATGGAGTATGTGAGATACAACAAGCTCCCCACTAGTTATATTTACAGTGTGTTGTCAACCAATGGAGTGTCCTCGCCATCCTCAAGTGTGACTCTTGATAGGAAAAGAGTCGGGGCAGACTTTCCAGTCTATCATGTGAAATATCTCAAGGATATATCGTGCATACTTGTCCTAAGACAATTTGATTCTTGATGCATCCTTACTGATCTCGAGTCCAAGGAAGAAATGTAGCGGACCCATGTCTGTCATCAAGAACATGTCATGTAGAATCCTCTTAACTGTAGAAATCGTTGAAGTAGAGCAACTGGTGATCAACAAATCATCAACATATAGAACTAGGAGTAGAATTTAATTAACCGTCCTGAGTATGTAAACATTTGAGTTTGACTTACAATGTACAAAGTTCTATGACAGCAGGTAGGATTCCATATTGGCATACCATGCCCTCAGGGCCTGCTTGAGGCCATAAATGGACTTCTTCATTTGACAAACCAAAGATGAATCATGCATAAATCCCTAGGGTTTCTCGATATAGATCTCCTCAAGGAGATCGTCATGAAGAAATGCATTATTCATGTCCATCTGATGGAATTCCCATCCTTTCGCTACCACAATGGAAAGTGCCAAATGTATGGAATCCATATTTTCTACTGGAGCGAAGGTCTCATCATATTCAAGGGTCTGCACCTTCTGAACGCCTTTGGAAACTAACTTGGCTTAGTCCTGTAGAGCCATCTAAACCTGACAAGTTTCCTTCCTGAAGGAAGGGGAACTAGATCCCAAGTCTGATTCTCGAGGAAGGATTTGTACTCCTCCTACATGGAAGATTCCTAAAAGGTATTTCCATCATTATCGGCATAGGACTGTGGATATTAAGACTAAACCAAGAAAATATGCTTGGGTGGCATCGATTCAGTGGTAGTGAGTTCAAGAGGATGCTCCTCGAAATCAGATCGATTCCTCCTAGTATATGTTGGATCCCCAACAATATCTCTTGCATCCTGAAGAGTAGTCTTGGCCCACTTGGGCCTCTACTCTAGCTTTGCATCTACATCTATATGCATTGAATTTGCATCTGATTGTAATAACTCTGTATCTGGATCATATGAAGAATATTTGACATGTGTGTGCTCATCATCTCTGACAGGTGGAAGAACAAAAGTGTATGCATGTAGTTTTTGAGGTACATGCGAGACACTTTCCTTGAATTTGACACTTCACTCAATGATGATTCGATCTGAGGAAATATCAATGAGTTTTTATCCCTTCTAAACGTTGGGGTATCCAACAAAGATACATTATGTTCTCTGTGGATCAAGTGCCTTCCTCTTCTGAGAGGGAATCCTGGCCCATGCATGTGAACCGAAAATATGGAAGTGGTTCACTTCTAGTTTGAGGCCACTCCAAGCTTTGTAGTGGGTGTTATCCTTGATATATCTATGGGTAGATATGTTTTGGATGTAGGTTTCACAATTAAGTGATTCAAACCATAATCTCTATGGAAGTGACTTTGCATGTAGCATGCAAGATGTCATCTCTTTTAAATATCTATATTTCCACTCAACAACTCTATTTTGTTGCGGAGTATAGGCAACTAAATCCCTACCTCAAGACAAATATTTTGTATCTCATGGTTGACATACTCTCTCCTATTATCTATTTGGAGGACTTTGATTTTCTTTCCTAACTATGTCTCAATAAGGGCTTTGAAATCTTTGAGGTGTTGAAAGACCTTTGATTTTTTCCTGAGAAATAAAATCCATGTGAAGTGTGAGAAATCATCAAAAAAAATGACAACATATCTTGCTTTACTAATTAATGGATGTGGAAAAGGGTCCATGAGGTCACTATGGATCAGATCTAAAGAAAAGGAATCCTTCTGAGTCTTTCCTTTGTCAAATTTCTCTTGAGGGTGTTTTTCACGAACACATCCCTCACAAATGCCTTTGGAGAAGTGGATGTCGGGTAGAACATCAACCATTACCTGCTTTCTAAGTTGTTGCATATATCTGAAATTTAAATTCTCGAACCTTTTGTTCTATTTCCTACTGCTTTCATCAGCATGAGTAAGTAGTAATTTAGAATCTGGTTCAATAAATTCAGAAAATGTGTAGAGTCTAGATTGATGATTTACCTCACCGGTAGAAACCTTGGAATTGGTTTGCATGTCATAGATATCCACTACATCAAGTGTGAATATAACTCTCTTTCTGGTGCCGTAGTTTGTCATCTAATACATGGAGAGAATATTGACGGAAAGTTTGGGAACATGTAGCACATTCTCGAAGCTTTTGTTTGTGATTTCAATTCTTCCTTTGTCGATGACCTCGACTGGAGAGTTGTCCCCCATCCGAATAGAAGGACCTTTGCATGCATCCAATGAAGAAAAGACTTATTTTTTGGTTTCCATGTGGTTTGATGCACCTGAATCTACGATACAAGCATCAAGAGAGGAGTTGATGGCAATCAAAGTATGGCTAGAATTGTTTTTCTTGGGATTCTGATCTTCTGGCTTCTTCTTCTTAGAACCCTCATGGATGCGATATCCAAGGTTTTTTTTCTGAAGTATTTGGGCCATTTGATTTATATGTTTCTACATACAAGCGGATTCTAGATGGAATCCTTTATGGCAGTAAGTGCATTTCTCCCCTTTTCTTCCCTTTCCACCTTTGGATCCGAAGGCATCGTTGAAGGGTTTTTAGTACCCTTCCTTATTTCGATTTTCATGTGCTTTCCTTTTGTCCTTATCTTTATATTTTGATATTGATGACCACTACCATATTGCACAGTAACTGCATGAACCTTTGGGACTTTGATTTTTTCCATATT
Organism: Picea engelmannii; assembly: GCA_009831015.1. Lineage (NCBI taxonomy): Eukaryota > Viridiplantae > Streptophyta > Pinopsida > Pinales > Pinaceae > Picea > Picea engelmannii. The sequence goes on from ML781054.1 coordinate 314,407, forward strand.
GATGAGCTTGTTTTTCTATTGTGTCAGAGACTCGATAAAGGCCTCAAGAGAGGGAATCGTCCAAGTGGCTCTAGAGGTGAGCCTACCTGAATGAAATGTAGATACAAACACTGAGTATTCCAGACCAAGTTTGGAGAGAATGGTAAGAACCAATTGTTTCTCCTCCTTATATTTATCAATCCCGCAAGCCTTAAGTTGCGACAACAAATCTGTATATTTCGTAAAGAAATCTTGGATAATGTCAAAGGTTTTTGCATCCAAAGTGAGAAATTAGACCTCGAGCAAGTTTCCCCTCATATCATCCTTTTTTCCAAAAATCCCTTCCATGGTGGTCCAGGCATCATTGGGGGTTTTATAGGAGGATATGTGAAAGAGGAGTTCAGGAAAAATGAGACTGCAAATAGTTCCAAACGTTTCATCCATTCGATTTAAATACTTGTATTTTTCTATGGCTAATGTTGGTTTGGTTTATGTCTTCTTGGTTAACCTGTATAATCCTCTACCTCAAATATGCATTATCATCTTCTCCTTCCATGGAAAGAAAGTGTACGGTGTAAGAATGAATTCTTTTGGAAAATCCATTTTTCTATTGTCTTCAATCTTTCGTACCTACAAAAACAATCTAGTTTGTATTTTCCCTAGCAATCTGTTGGATATAATACCATGTAAATGTGTTGAATCTACACAGAAAATATCTAGCTAGAAAATGACATACACAGTTTGTAGAGAAAAAATGAGAAAAGAGAAACATGAGAGAAAGAATGGAAGAATACTCATTAACCAAATGAATGAATGATAATTTACACATGATATACTCTCTATAACTCAACTAATACGCACTAGAGGAGAATCCAATGTGTCATAGTGGTTGTCTAGAGTGATTTGGACACACACTAGTAGTTACGGGAGTAAAATTCCACCTAGTCTAGTCTCTATGGCAGTTACGGGAGTGAACTGCCACCTAGTCTGAGTTAACTAGTCTCTCAGTCTTCAGTTAATTGACTAAAACATAGTGAAGTGAGGAGAAGATCAGGGAATCATGAGTAATTCCCTATTCTGGTGATGATCCCAAGAAAAATGTGCATTATCTGGTGATGATCCCAATGTTGCATGGTGATGATCCAAAAGTGGAATCTAGACTCCACTCAACTAATCAAACTCAAATGTGAATTGAAGAGAATATTCTCCTAGAGGAATATTTTCCCTAAACTATAGGAGAATGAATAATGACTAATAAACCTAGGGAAAACCTTAGGAAAAATAAATCCTAGGTGTGTGTGAAGTATCTCCAACAAAAACATCATAATTCATACCATGGTAATTAAAACAAACACATGAGAGAAACTTATCTTAAGAATAAAACACCAGCGGTGTGCATACCTTCCACATTCCTCTCGGCCTTAGATCGCACTACTCATAACTCTCAGTAGTTGGTCACCCCCGAGATGGGGCTAAAAATCCACTAGGAAAAAGGAATCATAAGCCTGGATAAGGTTTGTCTACAACCAAATGCTTAGACTAAGGTGCCAACTATGGCAGACAGCCTATAGTCTCTCCTTCCCCACATGCCTATCCCACCCCAAAAAGTGTGCCCCTTCTCTACTCAATGGTCCTTTGGCTTCCCCAATTCCCTTCCAGGGCTTCAGCAACAGGTCGGACATGAAGTCTCAGAGCCATGTAGTTGTAGCTTGGCACCTCGGGAATATAATTCCTAATAGTTCTCTCACCTGGAGAGAATGTACATGGGCATGAAAACCCACTTCCCCAATATCACACGAGCCTAACAACCCAGTTCTTCAGTAGCACACAGGACTGACAACCTGCTTCTTCAGTAGAACATGGGCATGACAACTCGCCTCTTGAGCCCAATTTTACCCAAAAACCACTTATAATATTCCCAAGTGCTAGTATGGCTAATGGTTGTCAAGTGTGTATGGAGGATAGTCGAGAGTGATGGATTAATGGGTGAATAATAGGAAAAAGTACTAAAATCCCACTTTTAATTATGCATGTTCCCAACTTGACACTTGTCATGTTGGGAACGACCTTGTCCCCACATTTTCCCCACTTGGGTGACATGTTTTCCCGTCCTTATCACTTAGGATATATTTGTGTCCATAACTTTGGCTTTAAGGAATATTAATACAATATTCCAATGGGCTTAAGCCCCCTTAGCTTAACCATTTTTCCTAGACTCTTATCCCCCCATACCCATTTTGTCTGGTTGGTCTGCAACAATGATTTGTTTTCATTAATAGTGTGAATGATTACATGTTACAATAATAGGCTCATTGGCCTTTTAGCATCTACGCTCTCTAGCCTAATAATCACATAGGTATTCTGGCCTAAAATATCCTGGCTCACTTGCCTATAAAAAGATTGTATAATTATAATTGGGGATCGACCTGGGGTATTACACTGTAGGTACATCTTCTAGAGCATTCCTTTGATTTCATAACTTACGTACATGTTCCTATGAGTCAGAATCTTGTTACTAACACATTTTATAACTATGTTTTATATCGGCATTTGTTTCATTCTTAATTTCATAAGCATTCATGTATATAAAGCATTACATTGCACATAACATTCATATAAGTAGAAAACAAGGAAAAAATATGTGTATATATATAAGCATAGTCATTATGTACTATATTGTATTGGCCTTATAGATTTATATTTGGGGCTAGAAGCCCGATTTTGTAAAGTCAATCCATAATTTTGTACATG
>ML781054.1:317264-368329 GCA_009831015.1 Picea engelmannii
TATATATATATATATATATATATATAAGGCGAGTAAAATATAGTACATAATGACTATTCTTAGGGCCCTTCCCCCGCATGTGCCTCATAATAACACAATACGGCATTCCCCATATGACAAAAGAGTCAAACCCAAGGCCTTGGTACTCCAAGGACCTGTCGCTACATCTGCTCTAGGAGATCCTCGATCTATACCATCGGGATTTGGTGGGTAAGCCTATCTTGGTTCATTTGAACATTTTTCAGTATTCTATCTGCATCCCCTCTTGGATGGTCTCAACCTCATTCTTTGTGCATGTGTCGAGGGTATCTCTTCAGTCATATTCGAAGAAAATAAATTAGAGTCATGATCAATGCCAAAAATAATTCTTTTTTTGGTTCGCCTCTTAAGTTGTTTCTTAAATAAAAATGCATGAAAATTATATAAATTGAAAACTTAAAAAGTTTAAATGTGTTGAACCTGCATAGAATAGATCTATCTAGGAATTGACATACATAGTTGTAGAGAAAATATGAGAAAAGAGAAGCAGGAGAGAAAGAATGGAAGAACTCTCATTAACCAAATGAATGAATGATAATTTACACATGATATACTTTGTATAATTCAACTAATATGCATTGGAGAATAATCCAATGTGCCATAATGGTGGTCTAAAGTGATTTGGACACACACCAGCAATTACGGGAGTAAACTTCCACCTAGTCTAGTATCTCGGGAAGTTAAGAGAGTGAAATTCCACCTAGTATGAGTTAACTAGTCTATTGGTCTGAGTTAACTAGTCTATCAGTCTTCAGTTAATTGATTGAAACAGAGTGAAGTGAGGAGGAGATCAAGGAATCATGAGTAATGCACTAGTCTGGCGATGATCCCAAGGACAATGCGCATCAGCTGGTGATGATCCCAATGTTGCATGGTGATAATACCAATGTGGAATCTAGACTCCACTCTATTAAACAAACTAAAGTGTGAACTGAAGAGACTATTCTCCTAGAGGAATTTTCTCCCTAAAATATAGGATACTGAATAATGACTAATAAACATAGGGAAAACCTTAAGAAAAAGATATCCTAGATGTGTGTGAAGTATCTCCAACACCCCCATGAACATCATTATGGTGAAAATAAAGAATGGTTCCCGAAAATGAGGCCATGTTAGGTACCCAAATACAAAATATATACTGAAATAAATGAGGAAAGAGAGAAAACCTCATGGGAAAACCCCCCCTCAAAGTACAATTTATGTAAAAATAAGAACTGATAGTTGCTAGGAAACTATGTCCTTCACTCCAAGACGATTGTGCAGAAAATGGAACTTCTGCTCAATGAAGGTCTTGGTGAAGATGTCTGCAGTCTGTTCTATTGAAGGACAGAACTACAGGTCGATGATCCCCTCGTGTACTAGGTCTCGGATGTAGTGCATGTGGATATCAATGTGCTTTGTCCATTGCCTCTGAACTGGATCTCTGCATAACTTCAAATTTCTCTAGTTGTCACACCATATGACGATTGACCAATGAAACTAAATTTCCAACTCGATGAGAAAATGTTGTATCCACATAACTTGAATGGTTATGTTAACTACCCCTATATACTCTGCCTCAGCTAAAGATAGAGAAATAGCGGCCTACTTCTTTCTTGACCAACAGATATGCCCATAACCAAGACTGAGTGAGTAACCAAATGTGTACTTGTGATCAATGATATTGCCAACCCAGTCAGGATCAATGAACCTGATGAGGTCCAATGTAGATTTTTCTTCATAATGAATCCCAAAGTTGATGGTGCCCTATACGTATCGAAGGATATGCTTTACAGCCTTCCAACGTAGCTCATGCGCCTCCTGCATGAACCTAGAGATTCTTCCAACTTCATAGGAGAGTTATGGTCTGGAGTGTGTGAGATACAACAATCTCCACAATAGTTTTTTGTACAGTGTCTTTTCAACCAGTGGAGTGTCCCCACCATCCTCAAGTTTGACTCCTGATAGGAAAGGAGTCGGGACAGAATTGCAATATTTCATGTGAAATATCTCAAGGAGATCTCGTGCATACCTGGCCTGAGACAGTTTGATGCTTGATGCATCCTGACTGATCTCAAGTCCAAGGAATAAATGTAGTGGACCCATTTCCGTCATCAAGAACCTGTCATTCATAATCCTCTTGACTGCAGCAATCGTTGAATTCGAGCAACCGGTGATCATCAAATAATCAACATACAAAACTAGGAGTAGAAGTTAATTATTCGTACTAAGCATGTAAAAATTTGGGTCTGACTTACAATGTACAAAATTATGTGGCAACAGGTAGGAGTCCATATTGGTATACTTATTCAGTCGAAAAACCAAAGATGAATTATGCATAAATCCTTGGGGCTGCTCCATATATATCTTCTCAGATATATCATCGTCGAGAAATGCATTCTTCACATACATATAATGGAATTCCCATCCCTTGGCTTCCGCAGTGGCAAGTGCCAAACATATGGAATCCATCTTCGCTACTGGAGCGAAGGTCTCATCATAGTCAATTCCATGCACCTGCTGAAATCCTTTGGTAACTAGCCTAGATTTGTATCTTCTAACCTAACCATTTGTTACTCTCTTGGTCATGTATATCCATTTGCACCTAACAATTTTCCTTCCTGAAGGAAGGGGAACCAAATTCCAAGTCTGGTTCTCGAGGAGGGAATTGTACTCCTCTTGCATGGCGGATTCCCAAATGGGATTTCCAGTAGCCTCTCTATAAGACTATGGATCTGAAGATTGAACTAAGAAAATATGCATGGGTGGCATCGGTTCATTGGTAGTGAGTGTAATAGGAGGCTCCTCGAAATCAGATCGAGTACTCCTAGTATCAGCTGGATCCCCAACAAGATCCCCTACATCCTGAAGAGTAGTCTTGGCCCACTTGTGCCTCTCCTCTCTCTCTACATCTGCATCTACATGCACTGACTTTGCATATGACTATACTGACTCTGTATCTAGATCATCTAAATCCTATGAATCATACTTCTCATCTGAAGAAGAGTCAGCATGCATGGAAGAACAAAAGTGTATGCAAGCATTTGTTGAGGTACATGCGAGACACTTTCCTCGAATTGGAAACTACACTCAATGATTATCTGGTCCGAGGAAATATCAATGAGTATGTACCCCTTCACATCATTGGGGTATCCAACATAGATACATTATGTGCTATGTGGATCAAGTTCCTTCCTCTTCTTAGAGGGAATCCTGGCCCATGCACGTGAACCGAAAATATAGAAGTAGGTCACTTCCAGTTTGAGGATGCTCCAAGCCTCATAGGGGTTCTTATCCTTGACAGATCTATGGGGAGATATATTTTGGATGTATGTTGCACAATTAAGTTCTTCATCCCATAATCTCTGTGGAAGTGACTTTGCATGTAGCATGCTAGATGTTGTCTCTTTTAGAGAACTATTTTTCCGCTTAGCAACTCCATTTTGTTGCGGAGTATAAGGAATTGTGTGTTGCAACTAAATCCTACCTCATGACAAAGATTTTTCATCTCATGGTTGACATACTCTCCCATGTTCCCTGTTCGGAGGACTTTGATTTTCTCTCCTGATTGTGTCTCAACAAGGGCTTTGAAATCTTTGAGGTGTTTAAAGACCTTTGATTTTTTCCTGAGAAAGAAAGTCCATGTGAAGCGTGAGAAATCATCAACAAAAATGAGCATGTAACTTTCTTTACTGATTGATGTATGTGTAAAAGGTCTCATGAGGTCATTATGGATCAGATCTAAACGAAAGGAAGCCTTTTGAGTCTTTCCTTTGTCAAATTTCTCTTGAGGGTGTTTTCCAAGAACACATCCCTCAAAAATTCCTTTGGATAAGTGGATGTTAGGTAGACCATCAACCATTCCTTGATAGCTAAGTTGTTGCATATATCTGAAATTTAAATTCCCGAACCTTTCGTGTCATATCCTACTGCTTTCATCAGCATGGGTAAGAAGTAATACATAATATGGTTCAATAAATTCAGAAAATGTGTAGAGTCTATATTGATGATTTACCTCATCGGTAGAAACCCTGGAATCAGTTTTCATGTCATATATATCCACTGAATCAGATGTGAATATGAATCTCTTTCTGGTGCTATATTTTTTCATATGATACATGGAGAGAAGATTGAAGGAAAGCTTGGGAATGTGTAGCACGTTCTCGAAGCTTTTGTTTGTGAGTTCAATTATTCCTTTGTTGGCGACCTTGATTGAATATTTTTCCCTCATCAGGATAGGAGGACCTTTGCATGCATCCAATGAATAATATACTTCTTTTGTGGCTGCCATGTGGTGTTATGCACCTGAATCTACGATCCAAGCATCGGGAGAGGAGTTGATGGCAATCAAGGAATGGATAGATTTTCTTTTCTTGGGATTCTAATATTTTGGCTTCTTCTTCTTAGCACCCTCAAGGATGTGATCTCCAAGGTTGTTTTGATAAAGTATTTGGGATATATATATATGTTTCTGCATACATGTGGATTCTATATGGAATCCTTTATGGCAATAATTGCATTTCTCCCCTTTTCTTCCCTTTCCACCTTTGGATCCGAAGGCATCGTTGAAGGGTTTTGAGTACCCTTACTTCTTTGGATTTGCATGTTCTTTCCTTTTGTCTTTGTATTTATATTTATGATATTGATGACCACTACCATCTTATATGGTTTTGGGCCTTTGATTTTTACTATATTGATGAGCTTGTTCTTCTCTTGTGTCAGAGACTCGATAAAGGCCTAAAGAGAGGGCATCGTCCAGATGGATCCAAAGGAGAAACTAAATAAATGAAATGTGGATAAAAACACCAATTATTCTAGACCAATTTTGGAGAGAATGGTGAGAACTATGTATTTCTCCTCCTTAGATGTATCAACCCCGTGAGCCTTAAGTTGTGACAACAAATCCTTATATTTGGTAAATAAATATTTGATATTGTCAAAGGTTTTTGGATCCAATGTGAGAAATTCCACCTCAATCATGTGTCCCCTCATCTTGTCTTGTTTTCCAAAAATCCTTTCCATGGTGGTCCAGGCTTCATTGGGGGTTTTACAAGAGGATATGTGAAAGGGGAGTTCATGAGAAATGAGGATGCAAATTGTTCCAAACGCTTCATCCATTCGATTTATATACTTCGATTTTACTATGGATGATATTGGTTCTATCTCTATGTCCATGGTTAATTGGTATAGTCCTATTCCTCAAATATTCATTATCGTCTTCTCCTTCGATGAAAATAAATTGTACGGTGTAAGAATGAATTCTTTTGGAAATTCCATTTTTTCATTGTCTTCAATCTTCGGTACCTACAAAAATAATTTGGTGTGTATTTTCCCTAGAACTATGTTATCTTTGATACCATGTAAATGTGTTGAACCTGCACATAATATATCTAGATAGGAATTGACATACACAGTTGCAGAGAAAATATGAGAAAGGAGAAGCATGAGGGAAAGAATGGAAGAATTCTCATTAACCAAATGAATGAATAATAATTTACACATGATATACTTTGTATAACTAAAATAATTCACATGGAGGAGAATCCAATGCACCATATTGGTGGTATAGAATGATATGGATACACACCAGCAGTTACAGGAGTAAAATCCCACCTAGTGTAGTCTCTCGGTCAGTTACGGGAGTGAACTGCCACCTAGTTTGAGTTAACTAGTCTATCAGTCTTCAATTAACTAATTGAAACAGAGTGAAATGAGGAGGAGATCAGGGAATCATGATTAATGTGTTAGTATGGTGATGATCCCAAGGATAGTTCACATTAGTTGGTGATGATCCCAATCTTGCATGGTGATAATCTCAATGTGGCATCTAGACTCCACTCAACTGATCAAACTAAAGTGTGAACTGAAAAGAATATTCTCCTAGAGGAATATTCTCCCTAAAATATAGGATACTGAATAATGACTAATAAACATAGAGAAAACCTTAGGAAAAACAAATCATAGGTGTGTGTGAAGTATCTCCAACAAAAAATTGTTACCTATCTCTCCTAATGCATCACTGGGAGGTACTAGAATATTTGGGTCTCTGGTGAAGTTTATCCCTTCATAGGGATAGTCTTTGATTGCAATAATATGTCATACCCACCAAGGAAAGACATCATCATCATATGGGCTAGGAAGTTTCCTTCCCCCTAGTTACTACATCATCTATGTTCAACAAACCATACAAGGTTCTCTGGCCCTCTTTGGATGGACAAACACTCGCAAGCAGTAACAGCTAGAACTCTTGAAGAAGAAGAAAGTTCATAGTATATTATCATATATGAAGTTCTTAATCCTCCCCAACTTGCATTCAGTAATTTGAGTCTTCATTGACATCAATAATGATGAGCTCCAATTGAATATTGTTGATATCAGTCACTCTACCCCATAGAACATTTTTTTGCGGGATGCTTGGTGAAGAGACATCGATCCTATAATTCTTGTGATGGTAGATAGGATTATTTTTAATCTTATTCTCTGTATGATTCGTATCATTACTTGACTTCCCAGTTTTTCGGTTCCCGAGGCACAATAGGTGGCTATGTATTCCTCTATGGTCATTCCCCCATTGCCTCAAGTCTTAAGGTTAATTATATCTCCTCGTCGAGAAAGTCTCTTTTAGAAGTATATGTCTTCAACCTCTACATTTAGAGGTTATCCATCCATCATAAAAGTGTCAGTGTCTGGGTCCCAATATCCTATTAGGACTTGTAATAGTCTCTTTTGGGCCCTCATGTTGCTTATCTTGAATATTTTTCTTAAGCCTCAATTTTGAAGGGCTTCTAGCACCTACATGTCTTCCAAAACTTGATTGTTGACCTCTCCATGCTCTCTTTTTCTCTATTCAATAGCCATCCTACAAGAATTGATTAAAGGGAGAAGTTAAATCCATGTTTTTCTCTCTTGGACGGGCTCATATGTTAGCTATAGAGGCAACGGGTGCATATATACAAACCATGTTGTGATAACAAGTGTGTATAGGGCACCTTGTATGTGCCCCATGGAAGAGGGCACATATGCACTCATCCCTTTGTAAAATTTGACAAAAATATAAAAATTTTGATTAAAAAAGGAAATGAAATGGTCAAAAATAAAGAGGAAAGAGAGGCCTCTTACCTGGTCTAGATGGTGTGTGATTTTGTTGAGTGTAGAGTCTGCAATTGTTTGAGGAAATTTGAGGGTATTTTCCACTAAAATGTACTATTTGGGTAAAATTTCAAAATGACATGGTAAAAAATCTAGTTTTCATTATTTAATAAAAAACAATTACCCACTTTATTATAGTTTGATGCCCTCACTATGAAATTACACATAATGCACTAACTTTCAAATCATCGAGGATGTCTGATTCTGTGGGTTTTCGGGAAGGATGTCGTACCAAGAAGTTTTTACCCTTTTTTATCCTTTTAATCCATCTTTGACTCTTCAACAAGTAATGTTATCAATTATTGGCATATAGGGTAGGTCATTTTCCACTTGCACTTTGCATTATCAGTATCATTTTCATATTTTACTTAGGTTCAATCCCACTTACTTGAAACACAAACCTTTCCCAACTGATTAAAAGTGTTGTCTTGTTTGTGGTAGGGTCTTCCTCTTCATGGGTACCCTAGTTAGTACCTTGATATCCATTTTGATGCCCATGTTGTAGTTTTCTATAGGATCAAAAGCCATGTTTACTCATGCCATGGCTTTGCGTTGAAGCCTCATAAATTCCTCTCATTATTATTCTAGATAATATCTCATGGGGCTCCCAAATTTTTTGTGTTAAGTTGTAATTGCATTTCATCTTTCCCACTTGCAATTTTGAGCCTAATGTCGGCTTCATGTTTCTATCATTTAGCCTATTTCTTATTCATTCTCTCAGTTTCTATCCATACATCAATTGACTTTGTGACTTGACACCTATATCCCTAGAGGAAACATTCCCTCAAGTGTCCATATCGTGTGTGTGTTCCTTGCATTGAGCATAGGTGTGCTCCCTATTCTTGGAACTAATTTTCTTTCTCACGACACTCATTCCCTCCACTATATTATAACATTATTTATTCTTTTTCAAGATTTAATAATACAAAAAAGAAAAAAAATTCAAATATAAAAAAAATTAGTACGGGAAATAGTCAAGGTCTCAATTATGTTTCGTAGCATTCATGTCACCCTTGAACAAAGCACTAAGTTTTTGAGTCTATGTCTCAAATAATTAGGTTTAGTATGGCCTTAGGAAGTTGAAATATGTTCTTTGATTCTTTACTCCTCTGATTGGTTATCCTTCCATTCACTATGGAGAGTCTTTTGATGACTCATTTGTCACATACTTATGTCATCGTTCATTCTTGAGTATGTGATTCCCAAGTCACTTTTTGTGTACTGCTTTTGTTCAATGGAAGTTCCATCCTATGTCGGGTACTCCTCAGAATTCTTGGTTTTTCATGTCATTTGTCTTGTATGTAAATTATTTCTTAGAATCAACAAGCATATTTGTATTTTACTCATGCAATTATAGAAGGTCCCCATTGATTCGTGTTTTTGGGTCATCTCTTATCCAATATGACACATTGCTCTGAGAGTTTGACCTAGAGTATCACCCAGGGCCTATTTACATCATTGATAGGTTACCTTGAGCTCGGCATATGGCATTCCATCATTGGTCACTAACTAAGTAGTTTCCCTTGTGTTCGATGTCAAGACCTTATTCATACTTTGGGATTCATGCAATATCGTGGGTTCCATTTTCCTCATTGGTGGAATTCCTCTCCTCTATCGGTGGTTTTAATTATTGGTAGTTGCTCAAAGGGTCTCTTCCATGTGCTATTAATTTAGTGCAAGCAAGAGACGTACCAATTTGTCTGCCTATAAATATTTCGTCAAAGTCCTTCAAAATATTTGGCCTTTTGTTGTTCCTCTTGTTGGATGATGGGAGATGCCTTAATTCCCTCCTTCCAACGGATCTCTTCCCATCGAATTCATCTCATTTTCTATGGGATGGATCTCTAGATTCTTTTTAGTACCTTGGGGTTTTTAGTCATCATTGGTAGGTTCCCTCGCTATTAAAAGTGGGAATACATCAGTATCCCTTGATCGATAGATTCTGCAAGTGTTTGACGAAAGGTCATTCATTCACTCTTTCTAGAATGTACTAGGTACCTTGAAATTCAATATCATTATCGATGGGTTGTCTCATGTTTGTTAATGGTATGCATCAATGACCGATAATCAAATGGTGTGTCACTATGTTCGACTTCAATACATCTATTCGCATGGTGTATACTTGTACCATTGGTAGTTTGATTTCAATACCATGGGTTTATAATAGCATCACCTATTTTATGTTGTTTCCTGAGTTGTATTTGATAGTACCACTTCCTGTAAGGTACCAGATCTATTATAATAGCTGAAAATGAAAATATTGTAGAGAATAACAATACATTATATGAAACCACAACACCAAAATAATATCTTTATTGATATTAAACAATGTTCACTTGCCTCTTCTAGGGGGGAACCTCCAACAAAGCAGCACTATATTACAATAATTATCAATACAAGAAATTCTTATGCCCTATACTCCTATTTATACTAAATATGTCTACCAAAATAACAATCTAGAGGAAGATCTTGTAGAAGTGTAAGATTCTATTAGGTCTTCTTACATTTGACTTATTCTTCCTTATTACTAGGCCTTATTAATGTTGGCCTTTATTACATGGAAAATATATTATTCTACCTATGTGAGGGGTTAGGTCCTTGACATGCCCTCCCCCTTAAAAAATTCCTTGTCCTCAAGGCTTGAGATGAGGAAATTGTTGCAAAATGGTAGTTGGCTCCCAGGTGGCATCTTCTACAGTTGTATCTTTCCACTGTACTAACACTTCCTTGATGGTGCACTGATGGAGACAATTCTCATGTTGGTCCAAGAATACTTGTGGTTACAACCAGATGGATCCTTCTTCATCCAACTCGGGAAGACTGGTTTGAGTTTGGAACTTAGTTCCAATCACCTTCTTTAAGCAGGAGACATGAAAAATAGGATGGAGCTTAGAATGACTATGAAAAGCTAACTGATAGGCCATGTGTCCCACATGATTAAGAATTGTATAAGGACCATAAAATTTGGGTGTAAATTCCTGACAATGGTCAACCTTGAGTTAAGTTTGCTTATAAGGTTGTAGTTGAAGAAACAACTAGTCCCCTTTAGAAAATCTACATTATGAGCGACCTTGATCTGCTTGTTGCTTCATGTGATTCTGAGCCATGACCAAATTCTCTTTGAGGGTATGTAGAATAGCCTCTTGGACTCTAAGATTTTGGTTAGCTTCTTGGACCTTCAAGGCACCAGGAATGTATGAGAAACTGAAGGCGAATTTTTTCCATATAATTCTTCAAAAGGATTCATGTGAGTGGATGTATGGTAAGAAGTGTTGTACCACCATTCAGCTAGGGGTAACCATTGAGCCCATTGATTTTTCCTCTCAAATGAAAAACACCTCAAATATGTTTCCAAACACTTGTTGATAACTTCATTTTGACCATCAGTCTAGGGATGATAGGTTGTCCTAAGATGTAATTTGGTGTCATGTAGCCTGAAAAATTCTTTCCAAAAATTGTCAGTGAAATTGGGATCTCGGTCAGAGACAATGGAATGAGGCATGTCATGAAGCTTGAATATATGATCCATGAAAAGTTGAGCCACTGTGAATGTAGTGAATGGGTGTTGAAGAGAGAGAAAAATGACCATATTTGGAAAGATGATGAACGACCACCATGATGACAGATTTATTTCCTGATTTAGGTAATCCAACAATGAAATCCATAGAAATATCGCTCCAAATAGCGGGTGGAATTGGAAGTGATTGTAGTGTGTCTGGGGATTTTATTATTTCTCTCTTGTTGCATTGAAAGACATCACATTCTACCACAAAGTTGTGTATGTCCTTCTTCATACCATTATAAAAAAAAGAACATCTGACCTTATCATAGGTTTTGGTAAACCCAAAATTCCCAGTTGTGGGTGTAGCATGAAGCTCGAAAAGCACCTTGGATTTAAGTTGTGATTTATTTCTTAAATACAGATGACCTTTGTAGCGACGCTCTTCATTGTTCCAAGAGTACTCTAGAGAAACTGGAGAATTGTCTTGCAATTGTTGGATCAGATGTGATAGTTTGGGATCTTGCATCCATTCATGGTGAACAACTTGGATCCAATCTAGTACAATGAAGGATAGAGAGAAGAGGGACCCTTCAACTTCATATTTCTTTGAAAGAGTGTTTGCAATCACATTGTCTTTTCCTTTCTTGTAAATGATCTCATAATCATATCCAAATATCTTGGTCACCCATTTTTGTTGCTTTGGGGATAAAAGTTGTTGCTCCATAAAATACTTCAGGATCTGATGATCTATCTTAATTTGGAAGCGTTGCCCCAATAGATAAGGGTTCCAAATATCCACAACATGTATAATGGCCATCATTTCCTTTTCATAGATCGATTGGACCCAGTGGTGCTCCGACGGTTTTTTGATAGTGAAGGACAAAGGTTGACCATCTTTCATAAGGGTGGCGCCAATTCCTTTCCCTTAAGCATCACATTCCAAGACAAAGGTCTTTTTGATGTCAGGAAGGGACACAACAAGAGTAGTGCACATAGCCTCTTTCGAGGCTTGGAAGGAGTGATTAGTCGTTGGATTCCAAATGAAAGCATTCTTTTTAAGGAGAGCAGTGAGAGGCACCACATTTTTTCCATAATTCTTAACAAAATTGCGATAATAACCTGTTAAACCAAGAAACCCATGCAAGCTCTTGAGAGTCTTTGGATGAGGCCAACCCTTCATAGCTTCAATTTTCTTAGGATCCACCATGACACCATCCTTGCCAACAATATGACCCAGGTACTTCACTTTCGAGGCTCAAAAAGCACATTTAGATTGTTTGAGGAAATGTTTTTGTTGAGAGAGTACATGAAGAACTTGATCCACATGGGAAAGATGGGTGGTCCATGTTTTACTACAGATGAGAATATCATCAAATAAAAATAAGAAAAAATGACAGAGAAAAGGACGGAAGACATGATTCATGAGGCTCTAGAAAGTGGAGGGAGAATTAAACAAACCAAATGGCATGACCAAGAACTCATAGTGGCCCTCATGAGTTTGAAAAGTAGTATTAGGAATTTCTACCTATTTCATACGTATCTGGTGGTATCCAGAACAGATATCAAGTTTAGTAAAGAATTGGGCACCACTTAATTCATCCAAGAGATTATCAATAACATGTGTTAGCACTCTGTAAATTTTGTCTGAATGATAGACAAATGACAGAGGTAACTATTTCAACCTACTTTAGAGTTGGGCACTAGCCTACTCAACTCAAAGAGGGCTCACTTGTGTCACTTGATATTTCTTTGGCAATCAGTGGCTAGATTTAGTTTGTTTTGGGGGTTTTTATAAAGTTGTTGGCAAGGATGGGGAGGGACACTTAGGGCTATGGAGTTGAAATTCTGAAAGTGAATGAAAACAATGATTGGCTAGTAGAACTCTCTAGAGGATAAAGGCTAAATGAGGCAATGAATTTGAGCTTCAAATTGAGTTTAAGCGAAGTGTAGGAAGAAGGATAAAAAAAATAACTGCATCAGAGCATTTTTTAAATGAATTCCAAATTAGTTAAGAACAAAAACACACTGTTTAAATTGCTTAAGCCAAGAGCATCATAAGACGAATTATGGGCCTTTAACTCTCCGATTTAAACAGAATAAAATGGAAATGGAAACAAAAAACACAGGAAATACATACAATGAAAGGAGACAAAACTCATATCACCACCATTAGAATATTTTCATAGAGACTACAAAAGCTTCTGCATATGTATTCAATTCAACTCCAGAAAATTATAGTAGAGTTTAGAAACAACAAAAAGGTGCCCTTGCACTTATTCCAACATTAATTCATTCGAAACTTTGAATACTTATACAATTTGATTACAATGGTTGAACAAAAATGTTTCAGCTTCTAGAAATAATTACAATAATTTCAACTGACAGTCTTGGCATGTGAACCGATTTTCAATGATTAACAAAAAGAATTTCAAAAACTAACGGCTGATTTCTCTGACTGCTCACCTTTCCTCCTTGCCATCTGTCTTGCTCTGACCTTTTTTCAAACTCTCCAATCTAGTGACACCTGGAGGCTATTTACTGGTTCCTTGAAAACTGTATTTTGTCTTACCTAGCCGCACGATCTCTTTCCATTGTAAGTCCGAAGGAATCTCATAATCCATCATTTCTTTTATCAGGATCTCCAAGTTGATAAAAGTAGCATAAGTCATAGTTGGTAGCCCAATCTTCATGGTCTTAAACTGATTTAAGATATCAAAGTCTATGGTCAAATATTCTACCAGGCTTGGTCCTTTCAAGTTTTCCTCCAGGCCTTCAAATTTGGAATGATCCATTCTACACTGTGCGAGGAGGGAGTTGTATTTCTCTAGGTCGTTTAATTTTCCTTTGCCATCCCAAAATGATGGGAGGCCTTTGATAAATAATTGCTCAAACAGATCCTTGAATTCTTGTATACTCTACTCCATTTGTGCGGCTTTGGTCCAAACTGACTTGAGAAAATTGTGCTTAGAAATAATCCTCCTGGCCCAAATGATCAGTTTAGTCATGTCTTTGACCCCAATGGTCTGAATTTCAGCAGTAGGAACGGAATTCAACAAATTTATAGTGTTTTGGGCCCACTCTGAGGGATTTTTCACCAGAGTCTCATTTACCACAGTACATCTGCTTCAGGTGGTGATAGCCATGCTATCTTTTTCATCTATGAAATTCAAGTACACCCTAAACTTAGCATCTTCAGCAGCAATAGAATCCAAGATTACATTTTTAGCTCCCTGCAAAAGTCTTTTACCTTTCAGCCTCTTTTTCAACTTGCTCACTCTTTCTTGCAACTCTTGATTTTCTTTTTGGAACTGGGCCATCTTCTCATTCTTCATTTTCATTTCTTACTGTAGCTTTTCTATATATCCCTTAAGACTCTTGATTTCTCCTTACTTCAAGATAACTTGGGACATAGCCTGGACGATATCTTTAGTGTTTGAATCATCTCCAGTTGTGCTAGGTACAGTTGTAGCTCTGTTTGGTAACTCTACCTATCCTTGTGACCAATTCTCTTTTTCCTTCTCTAGTTGAAATACTTTGGCTTTGTAATCCAGTGCTTCCTGCCAAAATGTCTCTTTTTCTTGTTCTAGATCAGTCATCTTTGTTGCTTGTGGATGCTCTGTGGCAGACATCTTTAACCTCTTCTTCATGCTTTGAATCGTCTTGTATTTTTCATCTAAGGAAGATTTTACTCCTTGAGGACCTTCATATTCTAATATTTTGACTTGAGTCTGTTAGGCTCTGTTGGATGTTTTTTCTTGATTCAATTGTCCTTCCAACTTGAGTGTATGGGTTGTTAGCCTTACAAACCTCAAACTCAGACTCAGATATTCTGAATACAACATGTCACTGGTATTTCTGTGAAATTTTACCTTGTCTAGGGCACTGATATTTTCATAATGCAGCTTAATTTCGGACACTTTATCCTCATCAACCACTGTTATTTTGAGTGTCTTTATTTCTGCATCCCTGACTGAGAACAAGGAAGACCTATGTCGAGAAACCCTTTCTACCTCAGGAATAAAATCTCTTATTTCACTCATGGCCAAGCTCCCTTTCTCATCATATTGATTTGTTAAATCTTCTTTGGACTGGTAGACTGCCCCAGGTATCTTATCGAAGACATGTTTCTTGATGTTGAAATCCCTTGAGTTTCCTTCACTCTGTGGCATGCTTTCTATAGTAGCCTCTTCATTTTTTGTCCTGCTCTCCACCATTTCCATATTCATTTGCTTTTTAGGTTCTTCTTCCTCTAGGTTTACTATCTGTGGAGACTGTGTGGTTTTCATTTCCTTGAGAACCTTTTGTTGACCACTAGTGACCAGGGCCTCTGAACTGCTTCTTTTCTATAAACACTCATATTGGGAGATTTAATAATCATCCTTGGAGGATTTTTCTGTGTTTGAGTCTGTTGTAGGGTTGACCCTATTTGTTGTGTCTGATCAGGCTGCAAAATGATTTCCATATCTACACAGGTTTCCATATTTTCCAACTTATCAAAACCTTTGACATACTCATGTTCATAAGGGCCTCATTTGTTCATCAGTCTTCTTTTAGATATGACCTAGTGTGGATCATATTTCCTCCCTTGTAGTTGTGCAAATTCAAACTCCTTGAGTTTGGCCTAGATTTGAGGAAAGCAAGATCTAGTCTTCACAACAAAGGGTCCTATTATGAAAGGAAACTTTAGGTTAGACGCTTTGTGCATTTTTAGAAAGTGTTTTGTTTCTGAGATGATTCTTTGTCTGATGAACTCTAGGGAAAATATTTTGGGAGTCGGAAAACAGGTAGAAGGTAAGGTCCCTCTTGGTAACCATACACACAAATTATAGTAGAGTGCATGAACACCGCCTAATCTCCCACTCTATTCTCTGGATTGGGCTGCAAATAAATTTTCATTTCTTCTAAAACCCTTTGCAGGCTAGTGTCGAATATTAAGCTATAAACCCTAGACATGATCTTATTTATAAAAATGAGCATTGTGATCCTTTTGCATTCAGTCGAGATCAATGCAGCTTTAGGGAACTCTATCTTGTTTTTTTCTAGGAACATTTTCAGCAAGTGTGTGTAGTACCTGAAGTGCCTTAGTGAGTGGAAATTCACTAGCTTCTTGTGTACATTATCAGCTATGAACTCTTCGAAACTGATACAAACCGATGGACTGGACTCTGACTGAAAAAAGGACAACAGAAAACCCAACATGACCTCTACTACAAATGTTTCTTTATCCAAACCTAATATTTGACCGAGTATGGAACAGGCCCACTGGACCTCAATAACCATGATGCTTATATGCATAAGCAAAGACAGACACTCAGAATGATGTTAGCGTTTAACAATGGTTTGCAAAAATAGGGTTTTGACCTTGGGGGGACATTCTCTGTAGACTGTAATTAGTTTCTCTTCCTTGAAGGGTTCAGACGTTGCGGGGGAATATTTTGGTGTACCAAGACCGTGTCGAACTTACAGGATATCTACTCTACATAGGACCTCTAACCCTAACCTATTTAAAACAAAATTTTCTTCCTTCGAGTATTGCTCGGCACACCAGCTTATGAATTCCAGGAAAGGGAATGTGACTTCGACAGCGTAAGGGACTATGGAGGCCTGAACCACTTCAAGGAAAGGTATTTGTCCTCCTACATTATCTAACAAATTGGCTCTGGATACGAAAATGGGTGAGAGGGTTATCTCTGTGTCAAATATATCGGAGTCTTTGTCAATTAGGGCTTCTTCTTTCGAGGTGGGATATTGTTCTGTTATGGATAAAATGACAGGATTCATGGCCATGATGAAAAATACCTAAGAATGAGTGAATAATGAATGATTCTGGTTCATTGTTGAGATTTAGTTCGAACGGAGCATTTGTGCCAATTTTCAAATGTTCAAATGATTTGAAATATCATAAAATAATGACCCGAGCTCTCCTTTATATACTCCTCCCGATATCGGGGATGAGACAAAGTGGTTTGGAGTAGACCGATTTTCACCCCGATATGCCTCTGGTGACACCACATGTTCACAATCTGAAACCATGGTATTTCTATTGTCCCGCTCCAAAGCAATTAAACTTCGCACAAGTTCTTCGGATGATGTAGTTGTTGACCGTTGATCTGTGATGCCTAAGATCTGTGATGCCTAAGATCTGTGACCCACCAGGTCCCATCAACCTCGCACCTCCACTAGATTTAACCATATTTTGCTAGATGTGGCTTCGCCCTCCAGTTTATAGTGCCTCTACACCTATTTATCCCTCAACTAAGTCTTGAGACTTGAATTCCATCAAAAAATTGTTATGGTGATAACAGAGACTCCAACTGGGGATTTTATCCTCCCTGTAAGGTAGAAAATAATGGTAGACCAGGTGCCTAGCCATTGGGCTATGATTTATTCCTATAGTATGAATCCACAAACCTTTATTCAAAAACTCAAAACCGACCCAACATAGCTCAGGGCCTTCACCTCGGGCTTCAACTATGCTTCTTTTATTCCAACCTCTTCATGCGGAAAGAAAACAAAAAAACGGTTATGTATAATGAATGGAAGGGGTGATGATTTCCCAAATGATATAATGTTTGAGGAACCTCCCAGTCACAGGCCCTCCTCCAACGATGTATCCATTAATCTCTTGTAGTATATAGGCATTCCTTCCACGGTATGTTGCAATCTCGAACGATCCCAGCCATAGATGGTCAAACTTGTTGTGATTTCCCTTATCTTCATTTATGGCGTCCCATTTTAATACTAAGTCTCCCAGTTTGAAGTCATCCACCTTGGTACGTCGGTCTAAATCCTCTTTGATATTTTATTGACGTAGCTAAGCATTATTGAAAGACTTTTATCGGGTCTGTAGGACACTGATTAGTTCATCCTTTCTTCTTCGAGTGGCATCTATTTCTGCTTCCTGCTCCTATAACAGCCTCATCACTGGAAATCCTAATGCAGTAAGAAATATTTCCTATGTACCATAAATGATCTAGAAAGGGGATGTGGCTATAGATATCTTTGGGGTGATTCTATCAACCCATAGTGCATGGATGAGCTTTTTGTGCCAGGCCTTTTTATTTTCTTGCATCAATTTTTGGATGATTCTGACTAAGCTTTTACTCGAGGATTCAGCCAACCCATTTCCTTGAGGGTAGTACGATGTAGAATGGCCAAGGTTGATATTGTAATCGCTGCAGAATTTCTCTATTTTATTGGACTTGAAATTCGTTGCATTGTTTGTTATGATCACGATTGGGTATCTGAACCTGGATAAAATGTTGTCTTCTAAAAACTGGATGATGACATCATTTGTTGTCTGTCTGGTGGGAATTCCTTCAATCCACTTAGTGAAATAGAATGTTGTTGTCATAATCCACTTGTGTTGGGTTGAGTACTATGGATGTAATTCCCCTATAAAATCAAGCCCCCACTGCCTAAAAGGAGCTTCCACGGAGATGGGTTTCAAAGGCAAAGGTTGTAATTTTCCCTTCCCATCAAAAATTTGACATTCATGGCATTTTGAAACCTCTTTATAGACATCCGAAAATATTCTAGGCCAATAAAACCCATCCCTCAAAATATTATGCACAGTTGTTTTCCAATAATGGTGGCCTCCATAGTCACCCTTATGGAACTCTCTGATGTTTTTTCCTGCTTCTTCTGCTAGCAAACAACTCAATAAAATTCCCCCTGGATCTTTCCAATATAGAGATTGTTTTACTATACAAAACTTTGTTGCCTTTAGTTTCAAGAATATGACCTTTGTTTTACTAAATTCAAGAGGAGCCTACAAGTTTTTCAACACAAAGATGATATCTGCATACCATGTGGAGTCAAGAAATTTCTAGGATATTTGAGGATTTTTCTCTTCTTCTGCACCTTCTGACAGGTTTTCAATGAAATTTATTCCTAGGAGTTCACAATTGGTTTGTGCCATCAGTTTTGCAAGCCCCTGTCCCTTGATCAACTTGGTGGGTTTGATCTCAAGGTCATATTCTAACATCACTGCTATCCATTTACCCCTCTTTCCTTCAGGATCAGGTTGGGTCAATATGTCTTTCACAGAGCTGTTGGGAACATAAGCAGTAACATCTGAATGCAAGATGTACACTCTAAATTCTTTCAAGGCCTTAACTAGTGCGTATGTTTGTTTCTCCATGATATCATATTTCAAAGGGGAATCCCTCAATGTCTTGTTGTAATATTCTATGGGATTCTCAAAATTGTGCTCATCTTTCTATAGTAAAACACCAGCAATCGTGTGCTCTGAGGCAAAAGAGAACAATATGAAGTATTTTTCAAAATTTGGGTTGGCTAGTATTGGAGCCTTGGTCAATGCCACTTTGATGTCTTCAAACGATTTTTTGGCTTCAGCGATCCACTTAATTTCATTTCCCTTATTAATCATATTGGTAATATGTTTTATGATTTCAACCAAGTTGGGAATAAACCTTCTCAAAAAATTCACTTTTTCGAGGAAAGATTGTACCTCTTTTTTGCTTCTGGGTATGCCAATTTTTAAGATTCCCTCAACACTGTTGGGATATACCTTTATCCCTTCTTTTGAAATAATGTGACCCAGCAGCTTTCCTTCTTCCATGGTGAAATTTTACTTCTTAGGATTCAACGAGATTTCAAACTTTCTACACTTCTGGAATGCCCTTTTTAAATGCTTGAGGTGTTCTTCATCTGAAACAGAATACACAGTGATATCATCTAGGTAGATAACAATGAATTTGTCTTTTTCATCAAAAAAAGCTATGTCCATATCTCTTTGAACTTTTTCCCCTACATTCATAAGCCCAAAAGGCATCTTGGCATACATGAATGTTCCCCATGGTGTGGTGAATGATTCCTTTTCCAAATCATCAGGGTGCACCATAATATGATTGTATCTAGAGAAGCCATCTAACATTGACATTTTCTGAGAACCCACCACTTTCTATAAAATGTGATCCATCTTAGGCAGTGGGTAATTTTCCTTCAGAGACACTTTATTCATATTTCTAAAATCCACACACAACCTGATTTCCCCACTCTTTTTTCTGACTGGCACCAGATTTTCCACCCATTTAGAAAACCTTAGGAAAACTATGATTTTGGCTTCAAATAGCTTCTTTACCTCTTTCTCAATCAAAGGCAACGGCAAAGAATTTATCCTTCTTAATTTATGTTTGAAAGGCTTATGATCTTCTTTGATTGGGATAACATCCTGAATTATACTGGTGTCATAAAATTTCAAATCATCGTAGCTCCAGGAAAAAACATCATGGAACTCTTTCATTAATTTGATATATTTCTCCTTGACTTCAGGGCTGTGTTTTGGACATCTTAATGATGTTTGGATCCTTTGGAGTCCCAATATTGGCATCTTCCACATCCCCTTCATTTACTGTAATCTTGGACTTATGGCCACATCATTATTATCAAAGAGATTCTCCAATGGGACCAAACCCCTGGGAATGATCTTTCTCTTCAGATGAACTATGTCTCTGCCTGCAATCTGATTGTAAAAGTATCCCTCCTTGGTGAATGCAGTTTCATCTACTTCTTCATCACAATATTCTTCATCAATGTTCAGATTCTCAAATTCATTCTCCATATTGAGGAAGCTTTCTATCTGCTTGTCATATTCAAAAATTTGCTAGTACTTGATATTATCTGGTATTGTTGGCTTGTACTTGTCCTCAACCTCATATTTTTTGTCATGGAAGATTGGAACTTTGAAAATTGTTGTTGAAGTGGCCAAGGCGTTAGCAATCTGATTTTTTTCTCTTGGAATCGCTCAAATATTATACTTTGGAAATTTATCAAGGAGGTCTAGTACTAGGTTCATATAATCTCTCAGTCTTGGTTTTTTTTCGTGGTATATGCCTTTGATTTGATTGATAATTAGTTCAGAATCTCCATGTACAACAATCCTTTTGGCACCCAATTCTTTCAAAACTTTCAACCCCAATATCAATGCTTCATATTCGGCCATGTTATTTGTGCACTCAAAAACAAGTTTGTAAGAACACAATTTTGAATCTCCTTTGGGGTAATTGATCCATACGCCAGCTCCTGCTCCCTCTCTACAGGCAGCCCCATCGAAACTCATCTTCCATATATGATCTTTTGTGTTATCTTGTTTCTCTGAAAACTTCTCACTCTATTGATCAAACCTCTCTTTGTCAACCATATCAATTTCTGGATCCTTTTCTTCAAAACACGGGTCATTGAAGAAAATGGAAGACCCCAACTCAGTTTCCACAGAGTATATGGGATGATTACTAGGCTGTGACTTGTTGTTGACCATGTATTTGAGAAAAACCTCTCTGTACAATCTTTTGTCTTGACCAAAGACATGGATAGTGGTGTATTACATGTCCATCTGGGGATTTCCCTTTAACTTTGCGGCCCAAGACCTTGATAACAGCATGCCAAACTTGGGAGGAATGTCAACAACCACTACATCCATCACCATGTTTTTTGTTGGGATCTGTGCCAAAGATACCACAAGATCTTTAATAATACCCAGGCACTTCACCTTCCTGTAATCAAAAGAGAACAAGTCTTTGTAAAGCCTTGTGATGTTCATGCCCAGTTGGTCCATGACCACCTTGGGCATTAATTTATGAGATGCTCTCGAATCCAACATGGCATTGTGCAAAGTCATAGCATGGATTTTCAAGATGACATAGAAAGGAGAGACTTCTTCATTATCACTATTTTCTTCTACTCTTGGTCCAAATAAGATGGCAGGGTGATCATATTGTGTGTTCAGGGTATCAGAAGTTTGTTCCATCTTAAGCATCTTGATAATCTGATTGCTATATTTGTTATTCTTGATTAATTCATTGAATGGCACAGAAATTTTGATCTTGGCCGTATCACTTTCAAAATTAAAGGAGGATGGGATTTTCTCTACCTCTTTGGTGATTGTTTCTTTCCTCGCCTCTAATATTTTCTTTTGGGGCTCTTCTTTCTGCTTTTCTTTGTCCATTGTACCCTTTGTAGAAGAATCCTTTGTAGAAGAATATTTTGCAGCAGAATCTTTTGCGGCGGAATCCTTTTTGGGCTGACTTGAAGAGGGTATGTTATTATGATCTTCTTTTTTGGGGTTTCCCTTTGGAGGATTTCCTTTGGGAGGATTTACTTTTGGAGGGATTCCTTTCAAAGGGTTTTCAGACACTCTTTGATTTCAAAGATTGTATTGTCTCTAGAATTGCATGATGGCATCCTGCAATCCTGCTTGGTAATCTTCCCTTTCCATTGATAACCTTTCCTCCTCATCTTGCATGAATATATCATTTGCATCCATGAACTAGTCATGTTCTTCTTTAGTCAAAAATACCTTTGTTTCTTTATCATCACAGCAGTTCATGTCATCTTCAAAATATCCACCATAATTCTCATTTACATCATTATTTTGGAAAGGAGGCCTTACTTGTTGATCCCCCGGATTCCTTTGATTTGTCTGATTCGCTTGATTCACCTGATTTCCTTGATTCATCTAATATCCTTTATTTGTCTGATTCCCTTGATTTATTTTCTCTCTTTGTCTAATTTGTGGGATTACTGGTCTCCTCGGATTTCTGGGTGGAATGTCAGCCTGTTCTCTAGGTTTAGGCACATTATCTAAGGCCATTCTTTCCATCATCCTCTCCATGGTTCTCATCATTATTTTGAACCTTTCT
The DNA here is from genome assembly GCA_009831015.1 of Picea engelmannii. NCBI lineage: Eukaryota > Viridiplantae > Streptophyta > Pinopsida > Pinales > Pinaceae > Picea > Picea engelmannii. The sequence continues at coordinate 339,597 of ML781054.1, forward strand.
TCTGACATTTGGGAGGTTGAAGGTTGTGCCTTATCTTGAGCTGTGTTCATGTCCTTCCCAAAGTTAGATTTTATCTTTCCTGAAGCCATTAGATTCACTTCGACTTATATGCCATAAGTCATCATATCATCTAATGTAGCAGACCTTCATTCTCTCAATAACAAAGAAAAATCACTTTCAAAATAATCAGCATATCTGAGTTGCCTTAANGGGTGTACCTCAGCAGGAATCAAATTATAGACCTTTACGAATATGGCTAAAAAATCTTGCACTGTTTCGTCAGGTGACCTCTTCTTGTTGTTATATTGGGTCAACAACTGAAGGGGATTTTTCATTTCACCCCATTTTGCAAGGAAGTTGGTTTCAAAGGCCTCAAAATATACGATACTAGCTACTAGAAGGGCGCTAAACCACTTCCTCACTTCTCCTACAAGACTTTGTGTAAACAATCTCATTTTTACATCTTCAAAGTCCACTTATTCTAAGTATATGAAATCATTAAACCAATTTAGGTGCTTTTGGGATTATATGCTACCTTCAGCATCATATAGTTTGATCCTTAGGTTATAATCTTGAGGTAAATCATGTATTTGAGCAAGCAGTACAAGAGGAGAAAATCTAGTTGCCATGGTTGTTGTGAGGGGTCTGAGTGGTTGTTGGTTCTAAGTGTGAATCACTATAGGCTTGGTAGATGCAGATAAAATCAAATCTTGGAATCTTTTTTCATCAAAGATGACCTCGCTTAAACAAGATTCAGATTTAGTTATGAACAGAGTTTGTTCAAATTTCGAGTCAAACTCAAGGTCTTCAATGCTCATTACTTCATCCTTGGGTAAGGATAGACAATGGTTTAGACACAACACTGGGGTTACTATCTTTTCTTTTCTTTTATGTACAAGCTTTTCAGGATCAGACACAGGGATTGCAGCTTATGGGTCTGGGTTGCTCCGCGTGTGAATTCTCTTGGGAGCCAAGATTTCTAGTTCACAATGCTTGGTGCAAATGGAATCTTGGTAACAAATTCACCAGGGAAAAAAAAATCTCAACCAATAAGGTATGTGATCCACCATCACCCTCAGGGATCAAAACTAGAGCTTCAAGTTGTTTTTCCCAGGGAAGATTTCACTTTCGTTCCCCGGTAATGGCGCTAGAATGTTAGAACTCTGTAAAAAATTTATGGTTGAAAGAAAAACAACAGAGGTAACTATTTCAACCTACTTTAGAACTAGGCACTAGCCTGCTCAACTCAAAGAGGGATCTCTCATGTCACTTGATATTTATTTTCCAATCAGTGGCTAGATTTGGTTTTTTTCTTTTTTTTTCTTTTTTTTTGGGGGGGGGGGGAGTTATAAAGTTGTTGGAAAGGAATGGGAGGGACACTTAGGGCTATGGAGTCGAAATTATGAAAGTGAATGAAAACAATGATTGGCCAGTAGAACTCTCCAGAGGATAAAGGCTAAATGAGGCAATGAATCTGAATTGCAAATTGAGTTTAAGCGAAGTGTAGGAAGAAGGAGAAAACAAATAACTGCATCAGATCATTTCTGAAATGAATTCTGAATTAGTTAAGAAGAAACACACACAATTTAAATTGCTTAATCCAAGAGAATCATAAGATGATTTATGGGCCTTTAACTCTCCAATTTAAACAGAATAAAATGGAAATGGAAATGAAGAACATAGGAAATACATACAATTAAAGGAGACAAAACTCGTATCACCACCATTAGAATCTTTTCATAGAGACTTCAAAAGATTCTACAAATGTATTCAATTCAGTTCCAGAAAATTATGGTAGAGTTCAGAAACAAAAAAAAGGTTCCCTTGCACTTTTGCCAACATTAATTCATTTGGAAATTATAATACTTATACAATTCGATTACAATGGCTAAACCAAAACATTTCAACTTCTAAAACTAATTACAATAATTTCAACTGATAGTCTCGACATGTGAACTGATTTTCAATGATTAACAAAAAGTGTTTCAAAAACTAACGGTTGATTTCTCTGACTGCTCGCCTTTTGTCCTTGCCATCTGTCTTGCTCTGACTTTCTGTCGAACTCGCCAATCTGGTGACACCTGGAGGCTATTTGTTGGTTCCTAGAAAACTGTATTTGTCTTACATACTTGCACGATCTCTTTCCATTGTAAATCCGAAGGAATCTAATAATCCATCATTTCTTTTATTAGGATCTCCAAGTCAATACAAGTTGCATAAGTCATAGTTGGCATCCCGATATTCAAGGTCTTAAACTGATTTAAGATCTCAAAATCTATTGTCAAATATTCTTCCAGACTTATTCCTTTCAAGTTTTACTCCAGGCCTTCAAATTTGGAATGATCCATTCTGCACTATGCAAGGAGGGAGTTGTATTTCTCTAGGTCATATAATTTTCCTTTTCCATCACAAAATGATGGGAGGCCTTTGATAAATAATTTCTCAAATAGATCCTTGAATTCTTGTATACTTTGCTCCATCTGTGCGGCTGTAGTCTGAATTGACTTGAGAAAATTGTGCTTAGCAATGATCCTCCTGGCCCAAATGATCAGTGTAGTCATGTCCTTGACCCCAATGGTCTGAAGTTCAGTAGTAGGAATGGAATTCAGCAAATTTATAGTGTTTTGGGCCCACTCTGAGGGATTTTTCGCCAGTGTCTCATTTACCATGGTAAGTCTGCTTCGGGCGGTGATATCCATGCTATCTTTGTCATCTATGAAATTCAAGTACACCCTAAACTTAGCAGCTTCTGCAGCAATAGAATCCCAAATTACATGTTTAGCTCCCTACAAAATTCCTTTACCTTTCAGCCTCTTTTTCAACTTGCTCACTCTTTCTTGCAACTCTTGATTTTCTTTTTGGAACTGGGCCATCTTTTGATTCTTCATTTTCATTTCTTGTTGCAGCTTTTCTATATCTCCCTTAAGACTCTTGATTTCTCCTTCCTTCATGCTAACTTGGGACATAGACTGGATGATATCTTCAGTGTTTGACTTAGATCATGTTGTGCCAGGTACAGCTATAGCTATGTTTGATACCTCTACATGTCCTTATGGCCAATTCTCTTTTTCCTTCTCTAGTTGCAATACTTTGGCTTTGTAATTCAGTGCTTCCTGCCGAAATGTCTCTTTTTCTTGTTCTAGAGCAGTCAGCTCTGCTACTTGTAGATGCTCTGTGGTAGACATCTTTAACCTCTTCTTCATGCTTTGAATCATCTTGTATTTTTCATCTAAGGAAGCTTTTACCCCTTGAGGGCCTTCAGAATCCAATCTGTTGAATTGAGTCTTCAAGTCTCTGTTGGATGCTTTCTCTTGCTTTAGTTGTCCTTCCAACTTGAGTGTATGGGTTGTCAGCCTTGCAACCCTCAAACTCAAACTCAAATAGTCTGAATACAACAAGTCACTGGTATTTCTGTGAAATTTTACCTTGTTTGGGGCACTGATATTTTCATAATGCAGCTTAAGTTCGGACACTTTATCCTCATCAGCCACTGCTATGTTGAGTGTCTTTTTTTCTACATCCCTGACTGAGAACAAGGAAGACCTATGCTGAGAAACCCTTTCTACCTCGGGAATCAAATCTCTTATTTCACTCATGGCCAAGCTCCCTTTCTCAGCGTATTGATTTGCTAAATCTTCTTTGGACTGGTAGACTACCCCAGGTGTCTTATCGAAGACATGTTTATTGCTACTGAAATCCCTTGAGTTGCCTTCACTATGTGGCATGCTTTATGTACTATCCTCTTTGTTTTTGGTCCTGCTCTCCACCATTTCCATATTCATTTGCTTGTTAGGTTATTCTTCCTTCAGGTTTACTATCTGTGGAGACTGTGTGGTTTTCATTTTCTTGAGAACATTTTGCTAACCACTGGTGCCCAGGGCCTATGAACAGCTCCTTTTTCTATAAACACTCATCTTGGGATCTTTAATAATCAGCCTTGGAGGAGTTTTCTGTGTCTGAGTCTGTTGTAGGTTTGACCTTGTTTGTTGTGTCTGATCGGGCTGCAAAATGACTTCCATATCTTCACAGGTTTCCAGATTTTCCAACTTATCAAAACCTTCGACATACTCATGTTCATAAGGGCCTTGTTTTTTCATCAGTCTTCTTTTAGATATGACCTGGTGTGGATCATATTTCCTCCCTTGTAGCTGTGCAAATTCAAACTCCTTGAGTTTGGCCTAGATCTGAGGAAAGAAAGATCTAGTCTTCACAACAAAGGCTCCTATTATGAAAGGAAACTTTAGGTTAGACACTTTGTGCATTTTCATAAAGTGTTTTGTTTCTGAGATGATTCTTTGCCTGATGAACTCTAAGGAAAATATTTTGGGAATCAGAAAAACATGTAGAAGGTAAGGTCCCTCTTGGTAACCATACACCCAAATTACAGTAGAGTGTGTGAACAATGCCCAATCTCGCACTCTATTCTCTGGATTGGGATGCAAATAACTTTTCATTTCTTCTAAAACCATTTGAGGGCTAGTGATGAAGATTAAGCTATAAACCCTGGACATGATATTATTTATAAAAATGAGCATTGTGATCCTTTTGCATTTAGTCGAGATCAATGCAGCTTTAGGGAACTCTATCATGTTTGCTTCTAGGAACATTTTCAGCAAGTGTGTGTAGTACCTGAAGTGCCTTACTTATTGGAAATTCACTAGCTGCTTGTCTACATTATCAGCTATGAACTCTTCGAAACTAATATAAACTGACGGACTGGACTCTGACTGAAAAAAGGACAACAGAAAACCCAACATGACCTCTACTACAAATTTTTCGTTATCCAAACCTAATATTTGACTGAGTATAGAGGAGGCCCACTGGACCTCAATAACCATGATGCTTACATGCATAGGTAACGACAATCCATGAGGATAGGACCAATAGTTTGTAACCATTCTGCACTAAGCACAATGTCACAACCACCCAAGTCAATAGAAAACATATGAGATTTCATGTGGTATTGACCAATTTGGAGACACACATTTTCACAACTCCCCCCACATTTCATGGAACCTCCATTGGAAATCATGATTTGAAAGTTGTTGACTACATGGATATAGAAACTAGTTTTTTGGGAAATGCGACGATGAATAAAATTATGGGTGTTGTCATTGTCAATGAGGATGATGAACTTTTGATGCTTAATGTAACCAATTAACTTGAGGGTTTGGGGAGAAAAGAATCCAATGAGAACATTCAATGAAATGACTAGTTCAAATTTTGGGGGTTCTGAGGGTGGAGTAATATCAGTTGGCTCTGGTAAATTGACCAGACAGGGGGGCTTGACTTTTTCTTTTGAAGCATCCTTGGAGATGGCCATAAAAATATTTGTTTCCTTACACTTGTCACAAAGAAAGTATTTTTCATCACAATTATAACAAAGACCCTTGAGTTAGCGTTCATCCATTTCTTCCCAAGTCAATTTCTGGATTTTCAGTGGAGTGGAAGGAGGGGTTGGAGTGGTGAGTTTAGGGTGGGGAAGAAAGGATGGTTTTCTAGTTTGAGAAGAGATAAATTATTGTGATTCCTTAGAAATTTTAGTAGCTTCCACCCAAATATGAGGGATATCCATGAGGACATGGGAATGAATCTCATCTTTGAGGCCATTGATAGAGAATTCCTGGAAAAAAGCATCAGACATGACCTTTGTGCAGAAATCCAAGTGCTCAAAAGTAGTTATAAAGTCTTCCATTGTGTGAGATTGTTTCAACTTGGTCAAATGGACTAAATGGTGTGTGTCGGTGTCAAATCATTCATAAATATCTACAACAAATTTTGTCCAAGCCACATACCCTTGGTGGGCATTTTTTATCCATTTCCACCATTGCCCACCTTTTGGATCTATATGGATAAAACTATACTCGAGTTTTTCCAACTCATTAGTAATGTTGTACAAAGAGAAATATTGTTCCATTTGAGTGACCCAGTCGGTGGGATCTGAGCCATTAAATTTTTTCACCTCCACGTGAGGGGGATGCAGGTCCCGCAAAAAGTGGTTGGAAGGAAAAGAGCTGGACTGGGAGGATTCAATACCTTCAGGGCTATAAGGTGTGGAAGAAGAGAAGGGATCTGGGATGGGCTTACAAAAAGGCAGTCAAATTTTTCACTACATCCTGGCATTGCTGACACACAATGGTCAATTGAGTGATGGATGTGGGAATTAATTTGAGTGGAGCAAGATGGGAGTTGAAGTTATCAATACTAGAAGTAATGGAAGACATATCAATCCAAGTTTTTTCATTAGCTTTGTCCAAGGCAGTGAGACATTGTTCCCAATATTGGTTGCGAGTGTGGGCCATGGGGATGGGACAAGGGGGAAAGTGGGACTACATAGAAAGGGGTTCTCAATGATTAGTACCACTATGAATAGTGAAAAGAGAAGAATTCAATGGGATAGGTTCATAATAGGGTTGTTGAGAAGGGGTTGGGTCCACGGGAAAAAAACAAATTGCTGAAAAATGATAGGTATGACTGCGATAAAGGTGAAGGGAGGAATCCAATGGGATAGGTCTCAAATAATGGTGCAGGTCATATCTATCATTTTCCAGCAAAAAAAAAATCTCGTGGACCCGACCCCTTCCTGACACCCCTATTTTGCACCTATCCCATTGACTTCCTCTCTTTTTTTTTCCTTTTTTTTACTCCTGTGGAGTTATACTCTGATCTGAATAATACTACAGTGACGAAATGGCCAAATTCTTAACAGAAAGAAATGTGTAGGAATTTTTCAACCCAAATGCAGGAGGCAAGGTTGCACGGTAGTAGATCTTGTATGTTTTGTTTATACTCTATTTTTTTCCCAAGGATTAGGATTAGGGTTTCTACAAACAAGGTTTTGCCTTGTTTTATACCTCTCTAATATACGTGCAAGGTCCAAAAGTAGTACTTGGCCCAATATCTCAAGGCACCAACTAAGGAGGCTAGACCATGCCCTTACTTTTACTTCTCGACTACCCAGGTACTAGAGAGTATCTTCCCGATTGTTTTTTTTCATGGCACTATAGCATTCAGGCAGCTGATTGGTTTATCTACATAGGGCTTCATGATATCTAGGTTTATCTGTATACAAGTGTTGTTTTTTGTGATACCACTTGAAGGGGTACCAATAGGGGTTACAAGGGTTGCCAACAATGTGATCTTAACTACCACTTGTATTTCATGCATGTATGCTTCCCCGACCGTGTATTTATGCATTGAATAATAGATCTTTGTAGATTTAAGATGTTTGAATACATCTCTACCCTGAAAAAAATAACCCACAATTTTCTGCCAATGAAAGTGATTTGATACCACTTGTAAGGTACTAGATCTATTATTAGCTAAAAATAGAAATATTACAGAGAATAAAAGTGGAACAACACAATATATGAAACCTCAACACCAAAATAATACCTTTATTGATAGGAAACAATGTTCACTTGCCACTTCGAGGGGGAAACCTCCAGCAGAGCAGCGCTCTGTTACAATAATTCTCAAGACAAGGACTTCTCATGCCCTCAACTCCTATTTATACTAAATATATCTACCAAAAGAATAATCTAGAGGAAGATCTTCTAGAATGGAATATTCTATTAGGTCTTCTTACATTTGACTTATTCTTCCTTATTACTAGGCCTTATTAATATTGGACTTTATTACATGGAAAATATATCATTATACTATGTGAGGGGTTAGGTCCCTAACACTTCCTTTCTATGCCATTGGTACTTATGGAGCATCAGTTTGTACGTCTCTTGTTTCCATATATCCTCCTCTGATTCTAGGACATAGATCCTCTTTGTATCTCTTCGTGGCTAAGATCTCTTTTGAGATGGATCCACTATGTATTCATTTTTCTTGGCCATGATCACTACTTTTATATATACTTCATGGATCCACGGTGTACTTGATTTGGTGTCCATGATTTTATCACTCCTGAGCATGTGTATGCCCGCCTCAGGAAGAGAGTAGTCTCTCACTTGGTTGTTTGTGCAGGTTTTTTTTTGTTTCGACATTCGTTGCACTTTTCCTAGTCTCTCTCCACACTCTCCTCCTATCTTGTATAATGTATTTCTACCATTAGTTTCTCTTCTGACATCACACATCAGGGGGAATCTATTATAGCATCATTTTCCACCTCATATGCATTGATTCCTTGTCGTCCTAATTTAAAAACCCTTTCCCTACTTGCAGACTCAATCCCCCTTTATTCCTCCTCATAAATTATTTAAAAACCCCATTTTTCAATATATGGGCTCCCTAACAGTTATGTATCACGTGTACATATGCTAGTTTCTCTTTATCAACACATGTATACATTTATTTGGCTCAAAAAATTATAAATTTGCTAAATTTTGGGCAAGGTTTATATGTTTCTCTAGTTCTTAACCCCCTATTTCCTATGGATAACTACTCTAACCACTTATTTGGAGTATAAAAATAATCCAATGGGTTGAGGAGAGGAGCATCCTCATATAGCACCATTATGTTGGCCTTTTATTTCCAAGTCTACAAGCCCCTATTCTCGAGTCTTTGAGATTCCCTCCTCAGATCTAGAAACCACTATTTCCAGCCATCCTTGTTATTCTATCTTGGCAGTGAATGATTTCTTCTCTCTCTTGGACTTGTTTTGAGGGAGGAAATTTTGGAGGATTGAGTTAGTCTTCTAGAGGCCTGGGCAGAGGAATCCAAAAGTTGGTTCTGAAGCAGTGTCAACAACAACTTCAGGTGAATTTTGAACAGGTTAATGGTTTATTTTTGCAAATTTTATATGCATTTGTTGGCACAGGGGTAGACCCAGGTTTCAACGCTTCAATAGAGCACCAAAAAAACCCTAACTATTGGCCCTTTTGGCAACACCTACGAAGAAGATGAAGTCTTGCCTGAGGTAGAGGCAGGGGGGGTTGAAGGACTCAGGTGTCTACAATCTAGATGGGACACAAATATGTGATTACAACACTTAATAGAGCACTTAGCCAATCAATATGCATTAGTTCATAAGTCCCATTCACATTGTAGATTAAACCCTAATTACATATCAGCGCAGTAGCAACCAACATCAAGTACTTTCGATCACCTAACACATAGAATTTACTCAGATCCAACAATCAAGTATCATAAAGCACTAAGCATCCATAGATCTATCTATCATACATCAAGATCAGTGCACTAAGAAGATAAACACATAAACAACATGAGAAATATTGCACAAAGAACATCAGAACACGGGATATATGTGGTTCACCCTAGTGTGGGGCTACGTCCACCAACTTCTTCTTCTCTTCTTTATTAATCTTCAATATTTCTACATTCTTCGGCTCTTGCACATAAAGCCACAGAGCTCAACTCCGCAGAGGATAGGAGATCTACGCGCAGCCCACCAAATCCTCCTTCCCAAAATCATGTCAAGGCACAGAGCCAACTTCTTATTAGAACAAAGCCTTACACAATCTATGCACAAAGCCTCTTACAATTACAACACTGATCTAGAACAACTCAATACAGCACTTAGCTAGCACCTTTTACATATTCTTGCACGAATCCAACTTAGACTGACTTCGCTCTAAGTCCTATCTACTTATTTATACATTACAAAAAGGCCTAAACATGGGTAAACCCATGGGCCGACATCCCATACCTATTACATAAACCCTAAAAGCCCAAAAATCCCGCAAAATAGGTGAGATCCCGCGATCTCAGCTCTGCCTGGGTGCTCCATCTTCGACTAGCCTATCAAAGTCCCAAAAATGGTCAAACACGACCAATGTTTCCTCAAAACTTGGTCAAGGGCCAACAGCATTTGATGATGTGGAAAATAACATACTAATCATGCTTGATGTTTGAAGTTATTAGTTAGTTATGATAACTACCTTCTGTGCAACCTAGTTCTTTTGTGAGTGCAGGTTGATATAGAAAGTCTTGGAGCAAGAGCTTCAAATCATGGACTTGCAAAAGGGATATACATCAAACTATGGAAATCAAGTAGGTGATCCTTCCTTTAGTTAGTTAGTTATTTCTACTTAATTTCTATTATTTATTAAATATTGTTCTATTCTAGTCAATCGATTTGTTGTGGCTATAACCCAAGCCATACCATAGGAGTACATCCTCCACAAACAATACTTTCATAACTACCTCAAGGTACTAAGTGAATATTGTTTTTTTATTAATCCAATCATTACTTCTCTATTCCCCATAGCTATCTTAAGTTACTCTATTAGACATGTTCTCATATCCCAATAAAAATAGATAGAAGAAAAACATATTATTTGTTTCGCCATCCCTGTCTACTATACTTTCATGAATACCTTAAAATACCAAGTAACTATATCGTTTATTAAACTAATCATTACTTCTTTATGCCATGTAGCTATCTAAAGTTTCCCTAATAGATTTATTCACATACCCAATAGAATTATATACCAATCAAATATATCATTATTAGTCCCTACCCTTCGGGATGGTAGGGACTATTGTAATCGATTATGCTCTTTCATATTAGTTTGGCACACAAACCAAAGATATTTCTTTGTTTTAGCATAAAGTTTCCAAAGATCATACAATTAAATTTCAAAATTCATAGAATTTAACCTATGTTTCAAGTTGGAGGTCTTATTTGCCTCTTCCCGAGGCACAAGCTAAGATTACCTTAATTTTAAAGCCCCTTCAAGAAAAAAAATTATGTGTAATTTTTCCAGGTTAATTAATGCTAGAACTAAGTGTAGAATTACTTTCCTCACATTAAATGCTATATCGTTTTTGCAATAACGTAAACAAAGTATTCAGAAAATGAATATATTTTGACACATAGTCCCTACACCTCCTTACACATGTTTTTCTTCATGCATAGTTATGCAAGTTGTCCTCCATGCACCTACTATGAAAATTGTCCTAGATAGATATCACTCCTTGATTAGGAAGAGAAAGGGAGGGCCTCCATTTCTGGCCATTGAGTCGAGAGTCGAAATTCTCAATGGAGATAATGATTGGGTTCTACGAATGAGATCCAAATTTGTTTTGGTGCTGGAGAGATTCAAGGGGAAAGTATAAGTCTTCCCTGCACTAGAAGGACGGTGAAAACTATGCCATAATGTTAGTTCTGGTAAATCTTTGTAATATTGTTAGTTATTATAAAGCTATCTAGAAACCTATTTGTTTACTTTCTTAGATTTTTTCTTTAAAGATATAGAATAATTGTTAACTAACCCTTGGAAACATACCTACATCTGAGAATGTGATATGATTGGCACCAACGCTACAATATTCTCAAGGATTTGAAGATCCATATGATAGTACAACTTTGAAGCACTCACTTGTTGAATCTGTAGCCCTTAGCTTACATCGTTAGCAGTATCCCTGGAGGTTTTCTTGGCATAACAAGGAGTACTTTGAAGTGTTTCTTGAGGAGCCCATTTCTTCAATAGTTTACATACCAAGCAATGTTTCCTTTACTCACATGTAAAGCAACAACAACAGATAATATTCAATAACCTTTGTAGGGTTTCCTTGACTTGGATGTGGTTGGTTTTGCACTAACCTTTGCAACAATTCCTTGAATTTCCTATGCACGAGTCTTCCCTGAGCTGCATGGGAATCTACTTGGATCAATGTTGATTCCTCTTCTTTTCCTCCATATTCACCTACTATCTATTGGGAAGAATGGGCTAAATCCCTGGGGGAAACTACGAGAGGGGAATCCGAGCACCATATTTATGGAATGCTTCCAATATTTTATGAGAAAAAATTCTATGAGAAACCAATTTCGTTCAACCAGTGGAGGTGCTAATCCCCATGTTTTTTCTGCATCTCATGCTCTCAAAGTGTTTGTCTAGGCAGAGCATTCTAAAGCTCTTAGACTTGCATGAGGAGATAATGTCGTTTCATGTGTGCTTCGCAAGGTTGTCTTTTCTTTCTTGAATATTTTTCCTCATCCAACTGAGCTAGATCATGACTTCAAACTCTATTTTCATGGTTGTTGCTTGACAGAATGTTGCATCTCTCTTCGTAATATTATACTCTTGGCAAATCATGGCGACTTGAAGGGTTGTTGAATCTGCAATCAAATCTAGTACTAGTGGTTTTTTTTTCTATCAAACGACTTGACGTGTATGCAACTGTTGGATGAACATGTCTTGGATTATCAATCATAATGCCATTAATTCATTCTGAATAGCATGAATGCAAAAATCATTTCCACCTGATTGAGTGCATAAACACCTGGTATCAACTCTTGTATCGGCTCTTCTATGGGATCGAGTGCATGAACTAAAACCTGGCATTGAACCTTAGCATGGAGTACTGGCATATCAAGAGTGTATCGCCACTTGGATGACATTTAAAAGGCACTTGACAGGGCGGTGATGGGATTATAATTGAAATTGTAGTGTGTATTCTTCAAATTTCTTTGTCTCTGCACTCGATAGCCTTGATATTTTCATATCATTAAAAGGCACTTAACAGGGCTGTGATGGGATTATAATTGAAATTATAGTGTGTCCTCTTCAAAGTTCTTTGTCTATGCACTTGATAACCTCGATATCATCATATCATTAAAAGGCACTTAACATGGCGATGATGGGATTATAATTAAAATTATAGTGTGTCTTATTCAAAGTTTTTTTTCTCTGTACGTCTATTTATGTCGTTTCACATGTTTATTTATTAAAAAATTAATTAAAATTATAGTGAACAATGGAAACAACAGTTATGGATCCACGCACTAGCTACTCAACTCTTCCTAACTTTTGGGCAGGGACTTGTTGCTCAGCAACCCCTCTTGTTGTATTTATAATTATTTCATTATGCCTCATAACTATCTTAAGTTTCCATACTCAATTTATCCACGTACTCCTGAATAAAACCATTATAAAAGATAAACTCAATAAATGGTTATTTAGAAAACCTTATGTAGAATGTTATTAAACCATTCTTAACCTTTCTTGATTCAATTTATATTTATGCTCCATAGATATCGTATTTTCAAGCTATGATTTTTCTTCGACTAAACTTCAAATTCATTTGCATTAAGAGTTATATTCTTTGGCAAAATGGTACATTTTAATGAGAACTTGTAGAGTGATGGTACAGGAGCATCCTTAGGCTCGGGTAATTCGCATTACCCAAAAAAAAAAATATTCTGCAAATAGGAAATAAGTCTAATAAGGACGGTGTTAGTGGTCCATTTTATTTAGTCAGTTTGTTGTAAATTCGAACTACTGATTACTCCTATAACTACTCTTGCTATGTTGAAACTCGTGTTGAAACACGTGTTGAAAATCGTGTTGAAGCTTGTGTTGAAAATCGTGTTGAAACAAGTGCTAAAAGTCATGCTGATACTGCCACGTATAGATAAATTTTACAAGTGTCATGGTGAAACTTTTGTTGAAACACACGCGCATAATGAAATTTTACAAGTGTCATGATATTTATTTATGTGCAACATTGTGGCCGTACGCATTTGATTTTTTCACACTGGTATGCATTCATGATGAGTCACAAAAACGTGATTGACCCGAGGCCAAAGGGAATTCGAAGCAATTGGCCAGAAGACAGAGAGACGGTTTAAGTAACAACTCGTTCTTGGAGGGAAGGAAAATATTTTTAGAACTGAGGAGGAGTTTTAAAAACAAATGGAACGTGATTTTGAAAGCATTGGTGAACCACGAAGCAAGGAAATCGTAGAAGCTGGACTAGAGAGAAGATTTCAGGTTGGTTGAGCATGCAAGAAGGGTGAAACGGAATCTTAGCCCATACACGCGAACCATTACCCTCTGGATGATTTTGTAGTGGTTTTCAACAACACGAGCATAAATTCATGGTTGTTTTTAAACCCAAGATCGATGTAATGTAAATCATGTATTAACTTTGAATTAATAAATGAATGGTATTGGATTTCGTGGGTTTTCGAGTGTTTTAGTTTCCAATGGATTCCTCATTATTTAGAAAAAGTATTTATGTTTTGTTTTTCCCCTATACATTCTATAGCAGGGTGTGTTGTAATTGTGTGTGTGTTGCAGCCCAGTTGCCTCTGCATTAAGTGACCTAGTTATCTTTTGGAACTTTACGGAGTTCTTATTGAAACTTGTTTTGTAGTGATATCCATATCCAATTTTAATTGTTTTACTTTTTCTTTTTCTTCTTTTGAGGTGAATTTCATACTTTTCTTAAACTATTTGAGGTATTTTAACAAGAACTTGTAGAGTGACCTAGTTACCTTTTGAAACTTTACCGAGTTCTTATTGAAACTTAGTTTGTGGCGATATCCATATCCAGTTTTAATTGTTTTACTTGTTCTTCTTCTCAGGTGAATTTCATACTTTTCTTAAACTATTCGAGGTGATTTATCTAGTTAGTTCCATCTTCATATATATTTTTTTGGTTAGTTTGTTTAGTGAAATTGTTGAATAGATTATGTGTATAGCATGAGTTTTTTTTTTTTTTTCACATTTCTCTTCTTGTGAATCCATATTTGAGTCCTTTTTTAAGTGATTGTCATATTCCTTTATTTTTGGTTATCAAATATTGCATCTTTACATCAATATGTATTGATGCTCCATATGTTAGTGTGGTCAATGTGTATTAATGTTTCATATGTTAGTGTGGTCTAGATGGCTCCTTGTGTCTATTGTATCATTTTTTATTTGATCACATTTTTCTTTTATCCAAAGGAACAATGATTTTCCTTATTCCCTTCCTAAAGAATAGGGATTCCTTATTAAAGAATATAGTTCCTACCAAGGGCTTCCTTATCAAAGCATATAGTGCCTACCATGGCATACATCCAAGGTCTCCTAAAAAGTATCTTATATAATTTTGTGGCAATTTTAATGCTTCAATTGTTGTCCATGTTTTGATACAGTATGTCTCAATTTTTATTTTGGTTAATATACCCGTTGGTGTATAACTACCATAGTTGGATAATCTTACCATAATGTCAATGGGATATAATGAGGGTTTCCCCAATTCTTCCCACAATATTAAGTATATGAGGTTTTTTTTTCTCCTTGCTCTACTATTGCAACAAGGGATATTTTTTTCCATAACTATTGTAGGAATTTGTATTTCTTTGCTAAAAAATAATTTATCTATCTTACATGGACTTATTCAAAGCTATTATCTTTATTGGGGTTGAAGATGCATGTCAAAAGAGCTTCCATATTCGCTTGTGAGTCCTTATTAATCTTGGGATGACTTTAGTTGTTGTAATAGTTCCTAGATTATCTTTAATTGGACTTGTTTTGTGCTCCTTGGGCTTGGGATGAATTTAGTTGTTGTAATAGATCCTATATTATCTCTAATTGGACTTCTTTGTCCTCGTGTAGAGTTTTGTTGTGTTTGTCTACTTCTCCTTCCTTCTATGATCCATGATGGATAGATGGATCCTTCATATTATTTTTCCAAGTTATAAATCCTTAGGAAAAACCCCAAGTACTTCCCCTCATTTCGAGGATGGTGCCTAGGGTATGCTAAGTTTTTACTATTGTTATTAGGTTATTTCCAAATTTCATGAGCATTCAATGCATTTCCAAAACAACAGTATAAAGAGGATCATTGAAAGAAACACGATCACAAGGTACACAGCATTTTATCCTCGGAAACCCTCATGGGGAAGAAAACCCAACAAAACTTTCTCAATAATAGATTGTCATTACAATGCCAAGACTAATACCAAAACACCAAAGACAAACCAATACCAACCATGCACCTCTCTTCTTCTTCATTAGACTTCTTCCTCCAACTGCAACTCTCTTCAAGATATGTGCACTAGATGAGTGAGTGAGTGTGTTCAAATGAGACACGATCGTCACATATAAATACAAGTTGTGAGGTGGTGTTAGGGTTGTGTCTCTTCACTTGGTGGAGCTGACTTCTCCTAGAAGTGGCTAAAACCACTTTACAATTACTAGGGGCTGAATTTATAAATACCACCATACAAATAAATGTTTGACCAATCCATAAAAGGGGATTTGATCTATACAATAACGACTCGAATATAAGTATAATATTCTTTGAAGTTACAATAATTCAACACTCCCCCTTAACGAGAAGGGTGTTCTACTGGCATGACTCAATACAAAATCATCAAGAGAAGGAGAGGGAAACATCATCATCAACATCTAGAACACTGACTCGCACATCTATAAATCATCGTAAGTTTTTTCTCATCATCAATATCATCATCATTTGCATCTTGGAGTAACGTCATCATCATCATCATCATGATGAAGCTATAACAACATCATCAACAACACGAAGATGGAACAACATCATTAACATCACGAAGTTGGAAAAACATCATCAACATCTATATGTGGCAACAGAATGAGGCAGGTGCATCAACCACAACATCTGTGGTACTCTGACAGACCATCCTTACCGAACCTTTGGGATATGCCCAGAAATCATAAGATTCCCTAGGATATAAAATCCTAATTGAGCTACCACTAATGACCACAGCTCACATATACATGCAGAGGTACTCTGTCATACCATCCTTACCAGGACTTAGGGATCTGTCCAGGGATTATCAGTCCCCTAGGATATAAAATCCTAACTGATCTACTCGTTGTTGATCAGGATACCATAGTATCATCGGCATCACTCCCCCTTTCGAGGGAGGTCCTTTCAGACAACACCAATCTTGTCTTAGAAGTACCCAAACTTCACATGAGACAGAGGCTTAGTCAACACATCTACAACCTACTCATTTGTACCAACATATTGGAGCTTTGCAACTCCCTTATGCACCATGTTACGAATGTATTGGTATCAGATATCTATGTGCTTCGAATTATCATGGAACACTAGGTTCTCTATCATATTTATACAGCTTTGGTTATCACATAAGATCATGATAGCATCCATCTCTAGATCGAACAAACCTATCAAAAAATTCTGAATCCATATGGCTTCACAACTGGTGGAACATGTTGCAATGTACTCTGCCTCTACCATGCTGAGAGAAATATTGGATTGATTCCTTCCTTGCCACGAAGTCATGGCTAACCCTAAACTAAAACAACATATTGAAGTTCTCTTTCTGTCTGAAGCACTTCCAGCCCATTATGTATTAGTATAACCATACATCATGAAGTCATGATCTCAAGTATAACAAAAACCATAATCCAATGTACCCTTAAGGTATCTCATCACATGCTTTGTAGCTATAAGTTGAACACGTTTGGGCTCCACCAGATACTGACTCAAGGTTTTCACAACAAAGCATATATATGGCCTGGTATTCATAAAATACATCAATGAACCAATAATATGTCTATATGCAGTAGCATCAACCAACTCTGACGAAGTATCAACCAGGAGCTTAAAATTCGTTTCCATGGGTGTGGCCATGGATTTACATTCCAACATGTCAAACTTCTCCAGTATTCCAACTGCATACTTCCCTTGTTTAAGGAATATCTTCTCTAGGCTCTGCCAAACTTCAAGACCTAACAAATAATGCATCGGGCCTAGGTATTTCATCTCAAATTCTAAAGCGATCTTCTTATTTCAATTTGTGATAATATTTTCTTCTCTTGTCAAGAATAAATCATCCACATATAGTAGAAATATAATTGGCTCATCATTCATAAACTTGAAGTAAAGGTTAGGATCAAATTTACTCTTGGTAAAGCCCAAGCTTGTCAGGAAACAATCAATTATACCATACCAAGCTC
Source organism: Picea engelmannii (assembly GCA_009831015.1). NCBI lineage: Eukaryota > Viridiplantae > Streptophyta > Pinopsida > Pinales > Pinaceae > Picea > Picea engelmannii. The sequence goes on from ML781054.1 coordinate 357,254, forward strand.
TAGGAGCTTGCTTCAACCCATATAGAGCTTTCTTCAACCTACAAACATAAGTCTTTCTATCTTCAACTTCAAACTCATGTGGTTTTTCTATATACACTTCGTATTCAATAACACCATTTAAGAAAGTTATTTTCACATCCATCTGGTGCAACTTCCACTTCAATTTGGCTACAAGATCTATGATGGTTCTGATAGAAGTGTACATTTCTATAGGAGAAAATGTTTATTCATAGTTAATACCTTCCTTTTGAGAAAATCCACAAGCCACAAATCTTGCCTTATATTTTTCAATACTTATGTTTGTTGCATGTTTTATTTTGTATATCCACTTCGAAGATACCACACCTTTGTTCTTTGGCTTGGGAACTACTTCCCACACATCATTCTTTGGCTTGGAATTCATCCATTCTTTTTGTTGAATGGCTTCTTCAAATAAATTAGGTTCTTTATCTACGAAATCATACCTCAAGGCCACATAACTAGAGAATGGATTAGGCTTCTTTCTTTGTCTCATGGTTCCTTATGGGGCACCATACTTCTCTGCAACTTGAATAATTTCTCTCGCCCAAGCTGGCTTTCTCTTGTGAGATAGCGTGATATGGGGAGGTTCTTGAGATTTTATCATATCATGATCTTCTGGAATCTCATCATCAGGAGTAACTTCAATTTCCTTCACATGCTCTACAACTTTGGGAGCTACAGATTCTTCTTCATATACTTCTTTAAGCTGGTATTTTCTTGATCTCTTGAGTGTTGCATCTTCATCAAAGGTTACATCTTTGTTGATCTCAATATGATGGTATCCTGATATGTAGATTCTAAATTCCTTAGAGACCTCATAGTGTCCAACAAAGATTCATTTACTTCCTGAAGGATCCAACTTAGTTCTCTTTTCTTTCGGAATGTGTACAAACACTAGACAACCAAATATTTTGAGATGGATTACTTATGGCTTCTTTCCAGTGAAAATTTCTTTGGGGGTTTTGAATCAAAGTGCACTATGGGATAATTTGTTCTGGACATATACTGTTGTTCTTGGTTCTTCAGCCCATAAGTGCATTGGGATATCTTGATCATGAATCATAGTCTTTACTACTTCCATAATCGCCCTATTCTTTCTTTCTGCTACATCATTTTGTTGAGGATTATAGGGAGTGGTGAGATCCCTCTTAATCTCAAAATCTCTGCAAAAGCTTCCAAAATCATTTGAAGTGTACTCTCCTCCATTGTCTGACCTGAGTTTCTTGATTTTCCTTTCGGAGAGGTTTTCTACCAAGGCTTTGAATTCCTTGAACTTTCCAAGTACTTCATATTTTGACTTCAAGAAATAAACCCATGTTTTACAAGAGTAATCAACAATAAATGATACATAGTATACATACATGCTTAGAGAGGTTGATGGAATTAAACGACATACATTTGAGTGGACAAGTTCCAAAATTTCTTCTTCTTTATTGTCGCTCTTTGGAAAAGGATTATTTTTGTTCTTTCCTTGTGCACAACCCTTGCATACACCTTCATGATCAACCTTTAGTTATGGTAAACCTGTAACTACCTTGATCACATATGGTAAGGCTTTGTAGTTGATGTGAGATAGCCTTCCATTCCAAAGTTCACAAGGACTTTTAGTAGAGTAAGTCAAGGCTAAATCTGAGTGACCCTTTAACTTGTACAGACCACCTTCTTCTATTCCAATAACAACTACATATTCTATAGTTTTTCCTTTAGACCACATAAGAACTTTACCATCGACGAATGCAACCCTGAAACCTACATTATCTAGAGCAGAAATAGAAAGTAAGTTCTTTTTCAAACCCGGTACATAGAGTACATATGTTATTCTCATCGGAGTTCCTGAATCAAGTTTGTAGGTGGATTCTCCCTATCCTTGATTGGGTACTAATAATCATCTCCAAGTGAAAATTTCGGGGATTTTTTCTCTACAAGACTAGAGAGAGTGTTTTTATGACCTGTCATGTGTTTAGAGGCACCACTATCTATGAGCCAAGTATCCTCTCTAGGTCTCATAGATCCTAAGAGAGCAGAGAACAAAACATATTCTTCAATCTCTTCTTTAGCTAACTTCTTGGGTGGCTCATCATCTTCAGTTGCATGCGCATGATGTCTTTTGTTATTTCTCTTCTTGTATTCTTCCCTTTTGGCAGGACAATTCTTAGCAATGTGTCCCATCTTATCACAATGATAACAATGGTAGGAGGAAAAATATTTTTTCCTTCTTTGACCTTTATGATATTTCTGGAATATCTTTGGAGAGTGAGAATATTTATGAAAGTGAGTCTCCTTTTCAAAATGAGACTTTCCCTTTCCACCCTTAGCATGAGAAACTAGGGATTGGTGTTCATCTGTTAATAGAACGGCTTCTCGGTTAGCCACTCTTGCTTCTTCTTGAACACATTCTTCCCATAAACTGTCAAATTGGAGTTTCTCTTTTCTTGCACAAATGGTTTGGATGAAAGCATCACAAGGTCTTGTGAGACCATTAAGAGTTGTTGTCACCAGTTCATCTTCATATAAGTTGTCTCCAATTTCCTCTAATTGTTCCTTGAATTGAGAAACCATAGAGAAATAGTCTTGAAATGTTTCTCCTTTTTGCATCTTTGTATTCTTGAGTTGGGTTCTCAAGTTCATATTCTGGTTTATTTTCCTTCCTTCGTACATTCTAGTTAGGGAATAAAACATATATTTTGGAGTATTCTTAGAATAAACTTGAGGGATCAAGTCGTCTTAAATGGAATCTTCAGTTATTCCTTTATCCCTAATCATATACTTATTTTACTTCTCTTTGGCTACATTTTCTTCGAGCTCTGGTACATTTTATTTTATGAATTTTTCAAGGTCATTCTCTTCAAGAATGAGTCCAATTCTATAATTCTAGGCACGGAAATTTTCCACACCTTCTAACTTGTCAACAATCTTGGTTCTTTCAGACATCTTGACCTGGAGCTAAGAAAATGACCAGAAAATGAAAGTGCTCAGAAAATGAAACTGAACTTACTAGGAGATGCATTGGGTTGAGGTGAGTTTGTTGGAGCTAACCATTTTTTAACAATCCAAGTTTTACCCCCTGAAACTAGACTTGCACACTTCTAGACAGGTGGTTCTGGTATTGGTTATGGTTTTCTTGTATCATTCAAAACTAGGGTTTGACTTTCCATAGAATCCATCCACTGAACAATTTTGCTCAAGCTATCAAAAGATGCACTAGGGAAGGGCGCACTTCCCAAGATGGTCTTTGGTCAAAAATGCATCTTCAGTAAAAATCCCTAATTTTATTGTACGGCAACAGAGACGTCTAGATACCCAGTGAAAGATGATCTATTTAGTCAAGCTATGATTCCATGTTAAGTTTTTATTGTTATTATTGGGTTATTTCCAAACTTCATGAGCATTCAATGCATTTCCAAACCAACAGTATAAAGAGGATCATTGAAATAAACACGATCACAAGGTACACAACATTTTATCCTAGAAAACCCTCATGGCGAAGAAAACCAAGAAAAACTTCCTCAATAATAGATTGCCAATACTAAGACCAAAACACCAAAGAAATACCAAGACCAACCATGCACATGTCTTCTCCTTCATTAGACTTCTTCCTACAACTGCAACTATCTTCAAGATGTGCGCACTAGATGAGTGAGTGAGTATGTTCAAATGAGACACCATCCTCACATATAAATACAAGTTTTGAGGTGGTGCTAGGGTTGTGTCTCTTCACTTGATGGAGCCGACTTCTCCTAGAAGTGGCTAAAATTGATTTACAATTACTAGGGATTGACTTTACATCTACCACCATACAAATACATGTTTGGCCAATCCACAAAAGGGGATTTGATCTTATAGAAGACCTGAATTGATCAATCCACAAAAGGGGATTTGATCTTATACAAGACCTGACTTGATCAATCCACAAAAGGGGATTTGATCTTATACAAGACCTGACTTGATCAATCCAATAAAGGGGATTTGATCTATACAATAATGACTCAAATATAAGTAGAATATTCTTCTAAGTTACAATAATTCAACAGGGTAAACCCTAGAATCTTTAGGGAACAAGGTAATTCAACATTATGGCTTGAATCCATTACAACAATATACTTGTTATGATCTCAACATGTCACTTGCGGGAATTGAACTTGGGTGTGGAGGATAACAATAATTCCTCCCAGCCACCCAAGATAAACTCAATTGACAAAATTGATCCTTCATATATGTCCCTTAGGTGTTGAAACATATTCTATGTCAACATGTTCGTATTATTCCTTCCATTTGGGTTGCTTCCTTGGGTTTTTATCAGATTTGATTTTTCTTGCTATTAATGCATTCCTTAGTTCTTTCTCTTAGTAGATTTCCATAAATTTGAAATTCTTCTCCTACAACTCCTTTAATAGAATTTTATCATGGTTATTATCATGCTTATCCATACCACAATTGGAATATACCATGGCCCCTAGTATCCTATACAAATATAGTGGATGGTCAAATCTCACCATCTCACCATTGTTTATATGTATATAATTTTATAGTTTCCTTATCTCTTAGTAATGTTTGAGTCTTCTAGTTTGTCTAAACATAAGTTTTGAATACATTTTGATTTTACTAATATCCAAATCTTTGATTTTTTTTAATGCACCTCTTCTTCCTCTTCCTCTCAAAAACCCTTGCTAATTTATAGGGTTGTTAAGGCATTGATTCCAATGGCCAAATGATGTTTTGTGTGTACTACATAAATTGAAGGTATTAGTTTCCTTGAGTACTTTCCTTTCTATTCCATCTTCCTTTGTTTTCTTTTTTGTTGTTTTTAAGGTCCCTACATTTTTTTAATATTCTTATTCTTTTATCTTTTTAAATCCCTCTTTTAACTTATATATACATTGATTATTTTCCTTTTTATGCTTCTTTGTATTCATTATTTTCCTTTTTATGCCTCTTTATTTGTCTCTTACTAGTAATTAGTCATACTTTCCATGTATATTGTGTGTAATGTAGAAATTGAACCTAGTTAGTTTCCTTGAGTCCTCTCCTTTCTATTCCAGTTGTTGTTCTTTAGGTGCCTATATTTTTCAATCCTTTAGTTTTTTAAGCCCTCTTCCAACTTATGTGTACATTGATTATTTTTATTTTATGCTTCTTTGCTTGGGTTCTATTGGTCATTAGTTCACTTTCCATGTATATTGTGGATTAGACTACATCTTTTTATTTTGTTGCATTTGTTGTTTTAACATGTGTTTCGCCAATATCAAGTAGTCCGATGAGAAACCACTCTATCATGTTCTCCTTCTTTGTAACATCAAATTAAATTTTTCCAAAGACTTTTATAGACCTAGATTTATATGAGGTTATTTATTCTCTTATCTATTGAATAATATTTCTAAGTTGTGTGAAGGAAAGTGATTTTTCCACTACATAGTCATATACCTTCTTAAATCATTCGTCAATGTTTGCTCATGTATTGAGAAGTTCATCTCTTTCACAATTTTGATACCATGTTAGCATTGTTTTCAAAGTGTTCCTTTGAACTTAATCCATTATATTTTCTTTGTATCATGTTTGTTTGGTCCCAACATAATTTTATAAGAAAAAGGTTTTCATCTCCATTTATAGATCCATTGAATAATGGTATCAACCTTTGGTCTAGGACAATATGTCTCGCTCTTTCTAATATATTTCTCTAAGGTTTATTAGAGAGTGTTTCTTATTTTCAATGATGAGTTGCATGTTGTCTATCCTCTGTATATTCCACATTATTTTTCTCTTCTTCTCTGTCATCTTTTGTGGTTTGACTTTAGGTTCTTGGTAGTATTTTTTTAGATATATGTTGCTTCTATGATGAGAACCCTATGGCTTGATTGAGTTTGGTGTGAACTTGGAATTGTTATTGGAGTTCACTTGCATGATAACAAATCATGTTTATTAGTGGTGTGCTTCTTGTTGGAAATGTAATCCATTAGGGTTACTTACTTGACAAAATATGAATAGTTAAGTAATAGGAAACAGCATCAGGAGTCCAAGGGACCTCTTGGAACATGAATTCAAAGGTCACAACTCATGGATTTATTCATGTATCATATCAATGAATAAATACAATTGCTTGACCTTTGGAGCCATCTTCCAAGAGGTCACTTGGAATCCTAATGATAGTTCATAGCTTGTGATGATTCATATTCTTTCACGTTATTAACCCTAACGGATTATGTTTCCAACACTTCTTCTTACTATTACAAGGAATATGAATTCATTATAATTCCCCCCAAATGTTGGATACTATATTAGAAAGTCAAAACCCTATTCTAATTGTAATAATAGATAAATTATATTTATGCCGCATATATTCCTATTAAATATAAAGAGATATAAAACATCCCATCACAAATTACGCAGAACATTTATTGTGGAAAAATGTCAATGCCAATGACAAAACCCACTATTGAATAATGATTAAACACTTTCTCAAAGATATTACAATATTTGATGGCTCCTTATCTTGAAAATTTTTCCATGTATTCATTCAGTATGCCTCATTTTTTATTGTGGTTAATATGCCCATTAGTGTATGGCTATCATGGTTGGATACTCTTATTGAAGTGTCAATGGGATGTAATGAGGGCTTCCCTAGTTCTTCCCATAATACCAAGGAGATGAGGTTCATTTCTACTTCTTGATTTACAATTACATTAGGAATATTATTTTCCATAACTAGTGCATGAATTTGTATTTCATTGCTAACAATGAACTTATTTGTCTTACATAGAATTGTTCAAATTTATTATCTTTGTTCAAGTTGAGGAGGAATTTCAAAAGATATTTCACTTTATCCTCTCCTTATCGGTCTTGGGATGACTTTAGTTGCTACAATAATTCCTAGTCTATCTATGATTGGACTTGTTTTCTCTGTGCATATAAGTGTCTTGTTGTGTTTGTCTATGTGTCCTTCCTTATTTCGTCCACGATGGATAGAGTGTATCCTTCATATATGTCCCTTGGGTGTTCAAATATATTCTATGACATTGTGTTCTTATTGTTCCTTCTATTTGGGTTGTATCCTAGGGGTTTTTTAGGATCTGATTATGCTTGCTATAAGTGCATTATCTTCATAGATCTATATCAATTTGAATTGTGTATCCTAAACTTGCTTTAATAGAATTTGACCATGGATATAATCATGGATACCTAGACTACAGTAAGAAAAAACAATGACCCTTGGTATCTTGTAAATATAGTTGATGATCAAATCTACCCAAAGTCTACATGCATAGAATTTTATAGTTGTTTTATCACTCAGTGATGCTTGGGTGTTTTGGTTTCTCTAGGATTTAGTTTTGAATACATTCTAATTTTGTTGAAGTCTAAATCTTTGGTTTGTTGAATGTGCCTCTTCTCTCAACCTAGAGCCATATTAGGTTATTGATTCTCCTTTCTATTGAATAATATTTCTGAGTCATGTGAAGTTGGATGATTTCTCTACTAGATATCCATGTACCTCCTTAATTTCATCAACATCTGTTGTCTTGAAAAGTTCATATCTTTCACACTTTTCGATACGGTGTTAGCATTGTTTTCTAAGTGTTCCTTCTAACATAACCCATTGTCCTTTCTCTAATATCATATCTGTTAGTTCCCAAAATGACTATAAGAAAAATGTGGCCATCTCCATTTGTAGATCCATCAAATAATTGTATTAGCCCTTGTTTAAGGTCGATATAGATAGCTCTTTATGATATGGTTCTATATGGTTTATCAAAGGATTCTTCTTTGTGTGTGTGATGATTATCATGCTTTTGATCCTCCATATGTTTGCCATTGTTTTCTTCTTCCCCTCTATCATCTTCTATGGCTTGTGTCTAGGTTCCTACTGGTATTTGTATATATACTCATTGCTTCTTCAATGAGAACCCTATGGCTAATTAAGTTTGGTTTTCCCACCATAATTATCAAATTCCATTTGCATGATACCAAATCCTTTTTATTAGTGGTATGTTTCTCCTTACTACAACAAGGAATATGAATCTGTTAGAATGCCCCTCAAATTTGGGATGATAAATAGTTTAAAAGGTTTAAACTCTTATTGTGATTTTCATATTACCTATATTCGATTGATCTTACATACATTCTTATCTAATATAAAGAGATATAAAACATCCCATCATAAATTACACATAACATTTATAGTTTCAAAAACCTCAATATTGAGGATCAAACTCACTATTCAACAATGATTAATTACTTATCTCAAAGGTATTACAATCTTTGATAGCTCCTTAGCTTCTCCAAAATTACCATCTGTAATCCTGTCAGACTCCCATATCTTGCTCTAAATTTTTTCAACAAATATACTACACATTCATTTCCTTCTTGCTAGTTGTTTTGATGACTATGTAAGCATCCTTTATATCTTTTTTTTTCCAAAATTAAGGGTTTATTTCCCATGTTTAGGTAATTTTACCCCAACATTCCAAGAAACAGTATTCATGGTAAAGGAACAAGAAGGCTCCCATTAGTGGGAGCTAGTAGGCCAAGGGATCCTATTCAGATCCCTCATATGGATAAGGATCTAGATTTCTTCATAAATTCTTTGGAAGAAATTTGAGACTTGTTATCTAGATGCATTTGTGCTTCTTCATCATATTTTTCACTATTACGTGTTCTTCCTTGTTTCCCTTCTCCTTAGTGAGCCTTAAAATTGGATTTGGTACCCGTGGGGCTAAGGGCACTATTGGGTTTTCTTTCTAACTATTACAAATGATTCCTTGTTAGAATATTTCAGAGTATATTCCTAGAGATCAAGCAAAATTATGGTTTCAACAGCTCAAGCTCTAGATATTTTTACTCTCGAAGTGGTAAGGAGGAAATCTATTAAAGATTGTCAATACCTTCAATAATATTCAAAACCTCTTCCTCCACTAGCTCACGAGCCTTGGAAACTTCATTTACTTATGAATCTTATTTCATAGGTTCATTCTCATCCACCCTATGCTCCCGATCTAAAATATCAAATTGGTTTGAATGAGAAAATCCAATAGGTTTCCATAGATATGCTTAGACTTACATGCACTATGTTGTTCAGATATATAGCTCTACACTTTCTAGGATTGAAACTCATCCTCATCAACTTCCCTCTTAGGTTTTTCAATGCATTTAATCTCCAAATTAATGACCATATTCATGGTCAATTTTGTGTTTATAAGAAATGGCTTCATAATCCATAGATTGATAGTGCACCTTTTGTATAAGCTTGATTAAAATACTCTCATGAATTATCTTGCTTGATACATATTTACACATATCCTCGCATATGTGGCCATCTTCCTTTCCGATTCATCCAAGAGTATTTGATGTAGGTTCCCAATCCATTACTTATCATCGTGAAACAATACCATTCCAAAATTTGAGGGGCAGAAAGAGAAACCTTTCCCGGTTTAGAGTAACGGATAGAGAGCTTCCAAACAAGGATCAAAACCGTGAGACCAAATTTCATAAAAATCCATGTTCGGTTCAAGAACCACGACCCTAAGTCAAATGCCCGTTCTCTTTCACTCTTTGATTCTAGAAGGATCAAAATCTAACCATGTCCAAGCAAGGAGACTATTAATCCTCGTTTACGTTTCCATATTGCTAATATCCCTCCATTTATCCTTCTCTTCAAGATCTAAATCCCCATAAATTTTGTAGATTGACCTCTTGGAACATAGAGCAGCTAGTGATCCAACCATTTGTATTGGATCTACAGCAATTACAAGATTTGAATTAGATTTCTCCAAGCATCGCTTTAGGGTAGAAAGTCATGGGATCTTCTTGGCCTCTTCTACTAGAAAATCCAATAGATCTCCCTAAGTTGGAAGATGTTCTTTCCTGGCCAAAACTTCCTCGAAGCTCTACACTGCTTCCAAATTAGGTTTTCTTCTCACTATTATCACTCTTAGAAAAAATTAGACACGCACATGCAAAGGGTATTACCAATGACATGTAGAAATAAAAATACTCTTCAATTTGATGGTTTAAATAAGAAAAAGCCTTTCGAAAATGACATTCAATTTTAAGAGTTGGTTGTCTTATGATGTTTAAAAAGGTAAATCATGGATTGATGGTCATTTAACCGTTAATTTTCACGTATAATAAACACTTTTGTTTCTCTCATGATATGTTATGAACATGTCCACTTGGAATTAACATATACAAATTAAGGTTGAAATATAAGTCTTCATTAGGAGAATCCATGACTTTCACCAATTTACTTTATTCGTGTGACAAAATTGTCAGTAAGTCTTGAGGAGAACATGATGGTGGGTTTTGGCCCACGTATATGTGAATGGATAATGTTATGCATGCTTTACATGTTAAACCACTACTTCTAGTAACCCATGGCTACCTTAAAGTACATGGTATTTCCATGGATACCTTACTTCTAGTAACCCATCGCTACCTTAAAGTACATGGTATTTCCATGGATACCTTAAGGTGGACTAGGTAAACATTTAATTTGAGAGGCCTTAAAGAAAACATATGAGTGGCCTTTGATCCACCTATATCTGAGCGTATCCCCATGTCTACCTTAAAGTGTGAGGTGCCTTATGCTTAAAAAAGGTACATGGGAACTTTGAGTGCTCCCATGGCTATCTTAAGGTATCGAGTAAGTATATCATTTAATAGGTCAACCATTATCTCTATGTACCTCCATGGATATCAAGTAAACATATCATTTTTTTGGTTGACCACTACCCTAGTTACCTCTTTGGCTACCTTAAGATTCATTAACTTAGGGAAATATATCATTTACTAGACTAACCACTATTTCTTTGTTCCTCCATAACCACCTTAAGGTAAGGATAAATATATTACTTATTTGGCCAACTAGCATGAGTCGATACTTTCATGACTACCTTAAGGTACCAAATAAATGCATCATGTGTTATATTAATAGGCACTTCTCTATGCTCCATAGCTACCTTTGTGTTACTCCAATTGAGTTATCCATGTACCCCAATAAAGAGTATAGGGTAAATATACTATTCATTTGGCCTATTTGTATTGGATCAAGTTTTTAGATAAAGAGGT
>ML781054.1:391854-404449 GCA_009831015.1 Picea engelmannii
AACTATTTCTCCATATGATGCTTTGGAAATGACGTCATATAACCTTTTATAATTTTGAGAGGAGTTTTAAAGGGAAGTTTATAAAATCATAAAAATGAAGATCACCTCATTAATTTCCAAGATCCGTCCAAGTTGAAGTTTCTTGAAATATTTGGATTTGGTTTGCAGCATTGTCGCTTGCACTCCACTCTACCCTAAAGCGATGCTTGGAGAAATCTAATTCAAATCTTGTAATTGCTGTAGATCCAATACAAATGGTTGGATCACTAGCTGCTCTATGTTCCAAGAGCTCAATCTACAAAATTTATGGGGATTTAGACCTTGAAGAGAAGGATAAATGGAGGGATATTAGCAATATGGAAACGTAAACGAGGATTAATAGTCTCCTTGCTAGGACATGGTTAGATTTTGATCCTTCTAGAATCAAAGAGTGAAAGAGAACGGGCATTTGACTTAGGGTCGTGGTTCTTGAACCGAACATGGATTTTTATGAAATTTGGTCTCACGGTTTTGATCCTTGTTTGGAAGCTCTCTATCCGTTACTCTAAACCGGGAAAGGTTTCTCTTTCCGCCCCTCAAATTTTGGAATGGGTATTGTTTCAAGATGATAAGTAATGGATTGGGAACCTACATCAAATACTCTTGGATGAATCGGAAAGGAAGATGGCCACATATGCGAGGATATGTGTAAATATGTATAAGCAAGATAATTCATGAGATATGTATCAAATATTCTGGGATGAATCGGAAAGGAAGATGGCCACATATGCGAGGATATGTGTAAATATGTATCAAGCAAGATAATTCATGAGAGTATTTTAATCAAGCTTATACAAAAGGTGCACCATCAATCTATGGATTATGAAGCCATTTCTTATAAACGCAAAATTTACCATGAATATGGTCATTAATTTGGAGATTAAATGCATTGAAAAACCTAAGAGGGAAGTTGATGAGGATGAGTTTCAATCCTAGAGAGTGTAGAGCTATATATTTGAACAACATAGTGCATGTAAGTCTAAGCATATCTATGGAAACCTATTGCATTTTCTCATTCAAACCAGTTTGATATTTTAGATCGAGAGCATGAGAATGAACCTATGAAATAAGATTCATAAGTAAATGAAGTAGCCTAGGAATTATTGTGGCAACTAAAAGTCATCCCAAGACCAACAAAGAGAGGATAAAGTGAAATATCTTTTGAAATTCCTCCTCCAACTTGAACAAAGATAATAAATTTAAACAATTCTATGTAAGACAAATAAGTTCATTGTTAGCAATGAAATACAAATTCATGCACTAGTTATGGAAAATAATATTCCTAATGTAATTGTAAATCAAGGAGTAGAAATGAACCTCATCTCCTTGGTATTATGGGAAGAACTATGGAAGCCCTCATTACATCCCATTGACACTTCAATAAGAGTATCCAACCATGATAGCCATACATTAATGGGCATATTAACGACAATAAAAAATGAGGCATACTGAATCAATACATGGAAAATATTTCAAGATAAGGAGCCATCAAATATTGTAATATCTTTGAGAAAGTGTTTAATCATTATTCAATAGTGGGTTCTGTCATTGGCATTGACATTTTTCCACAATAAATGTTCTGCGTAATTTGTGATGGGATGTTTTATATCTCTTTATATTTAATAGGAATATATGCGACATAAATATAATTTATCTATTATTACAATTAGAATAAGGGTTTTGACCTTTTAATATAGTATCCAACATTTGGGGGGAATTCTAATGAATTCATATTCCTTGTAATAGTAAGAAGAAGTGTTGGAAACATAATCCATTAGGGTTAATAACGTGAAAGAATATGAATCATCACAAGCTGTGAACCATCATTAGGATTCCAAGTGACCTCTTGGAAGATGGATCCAAAGGTCAAGCAATTGTATTTATTCATTGATATGATACATGAATAAATACATGAGTTGTGACCTTTGGATTCATGTTCCAAGAGGTCCCTTGGACTCCTAATGATGTTTCCTATTACTTGACTATTCATATTTTGTCAAGTAAGTAACCCTAATGGATTACATTTCCAACAAGAATCACACCACTAATAAACATGATTTGCTATCATGCAAGTGAAATCCAATAACAATTCCAAGGTCACACCAAACTCAATCAAGCCATAGGGTTCTCATCATAGAAGCAACATGTATCTAGAAAAATACCACCAAGAACCTAAAGCCAAACCACAAAAGATGACAGAGTGGAAGAGGAAAATAATGTGGAACATACAAAGGATAGACAACATGCAACTCATAATTGAAAATAAGAAACATTTTCTAATAAACCTTAGAGAAATATATTAGAGAGAACGAGACATATTGTCCTAGACCAAGGGTTGATCCCATTATTCGATGGATCTATAAATGGAGATGAAAACCTTTTTCTTATAAAATTATGCTGGGACCAAACAAACATGATCACAAAGAAAATATAATATAATGGATTAAGTTCAAAGGAACACTTTGAAAACAATGCTAACATGGTATCAAAATTGTGAAAGAGATGAACTTCTCAATACACGAGCAAACATTGAGGAATGCTTTAAGAAGGTATATGACTATCTAGTGGAAAAATCATTTTCCTTCACACAACTTCGAAATATTATTCAATAGATAAGAGAATGAATAACCTCATATGAATCTAGGTCTATAAAGACTAATGAATAACCTCATATGAATCTAGGTCTATAAAAGTCTTTGGAAAAATTTAATTTGATGTTACGAAGGAGAACATGATAGAGTGATTTCTCATCGGACTACTTGATATTGGCGAAACACATGTTAAAACAACAAATGCAAAAAAATAAAAAGTCATCGGACTACTAGATATTGGCGAAACACATGTTAAAACAACAAATGCAAAAAAATAAAAAGATGTAGTCTAATCCACGATATACATGGAAAGTGAACTAATGATCAATAGAACCCAAGCAAAGAAGCATAAAATAAAAATAATCAATGTACACATAAGTTGGAAGAGGGCTTAAAAAACTAAAGGATTAAAAAATGTAGGCACCTAAAGAACAACAATTGGAATAGAAAGGAGAGGATTCAAGGAAACTAACTAGGTTCAATTTCTACATTACACACAATATACATGGAAAGTATGACTAATGACTAGTAAGAGACAAATAAAGAGGCATAAAAAGGAAAATAATGAATACAAAGAAGCATAAACAGGAAAATAATCAATGTATATATAAGTTAAAAGAGGGATTTATAAAGATAAAGGAATATTAAAAAAATGTAGGGACCTTAAAAACAACAAAAGAGAAAACAAAGGGAGATGGAATAGAAAGGAAAGGACTCAAGGGAACAAATACCTTTAATTTATGTAGTACACACAATACATTTGGCCATTATTGGAATCAATGCCCTAACAACCCTAAAAATTAGCAAGGGTTTTTGAGAGGAAGAGGAAGAAGAAGTGCATTAAAAAAATCAAAGATTTGGACATTAGTAAAATCAAAATCTATTCAAAACTACGTTTAGACAAACTAGAAGACTCAAACATTACCAAGAGATAAGACAACTATAAAATTATATACATATAAACAATGGTGAGATTTGACCATCCACTATATTTGTATAGGATACTAGGGGCCATGGTATATTCCAATTGTGGGATGGATAACCATGATAAAATTCTATTAAAGGAGTTGTAGGAGAAGAATTTCAAATTTATGGAAATCTACTAAGAGAAGGAACTAAGGAATGCATTAATAGAAAGAAAAATCAAATCTGACAAAAACCCGAGGAAGCAACCCAAATGGAAGGAATAATATGAACATGTTGACATACAATATACTTAAACACCTAAGGGACATATATGAAGGATCCATTTTGTCAATTGAGTTTATCTTGGGTGGCTGGGAGGAATTATTGTTATCCTCCACACCCAAGTTCAATTCCCGCAAGTGACATGTTGAGATCATAACAAGTATATTGTTGTAATGGATTCAAGCCATAATGTTGAATTACCTTGTTCCCTACATATTCTAGGGTTTATCCTGTTGAATTATTGTAACTTCGAAGAATATTCTACTTATATTTGAGGCATTATTGTATAGCTAAAATCCCCTTTTGTGGATTGATCAAGTCGGGTCTTGTATAAGATCAAATCCCCTTTTGTGGATTGATCAAGTCAGGTCTTCTATAAGATCAAATCCCCTTTTGTGGATTGGTCAAACATGTATTTGTATGGTGGTAGTTGTAAAGTCATCCCCTAGTAATTGTAAATCAATTTTAGCCACTTCTAGGAGAAGTCAGCTCCATCAAGTGAAGAGACACAACCCTAGTACCACCTCACAACTTGTATTTATATGTGAGGATGGTGTCTCATTTGAACACACTCACTCACTCATCTAGTGCGCATATCTTGAAGACAATTGCAGTTGCAGGAAGAAGTCTAACGAAGGAGAAGACATGTGCATGGTTGGTCTTGGTCTTTCTTTGGTGTTTTGGTCTTAGTATTGACGTTGTATTGGAAATCTATTATTGAGGAAGTTTTTCTTCGTTTTCTTCACCATGAGGGTTTTCCAGGATAAAATGCTGTGTACCTTGTGATCATGTTTATTTCAATGATCCTCTTTATACTGTTGTTTTGGAAATGCATTGAATGCTCATGAAATTTGGAAATAACCTAATAACAACAATAAAAACTTAACATGGAATCATAGCTTGACTAAATAGAGCATCTTTCACTGGGTAACTAGACATCTTTGTTGCCGTACAAGAAAATTAGGGATTTTTACTGAAGATGAATTTTTGACCAAAGACCATCTTGGGAAGTGCGCCCTTCCCTAGTGCATCTTTTGACAACTTGAACAAAATTTTTCAGTGGCTGGATTCTATGGAAAGTCAAACCCTAGTTTTGACTGATACAAGAAAACCAGAACCAGTACTAGAACCACCTGTCTAGAAGTGTGCAAGTCTAGTTTCAGGGGGTAAAACTTGGATTTAAAAAAAATGGTTAGCTCCAACAAACTCACCTCAACCCAGTGCATCTCCTAGTAAGTTCAGTTTCATTTTCTGAGCACTTTCATTTTCTGGTCATTTTCTTAGCTCCAGGTCAAGATGTCTGCAAGAACCAAGATTGTTGACAAGTTAGAAGGTGTGGAAAATTTCCGTGCCTAGAATTATAGAATTGGACTCATTCTTGAAGAGAATGACCTTGAAAAATTCATAAAATAAATTGTACCAGAGCTCGAAGAAAATGTAGCCAAAGAGAAGTAAAAGAAGTATATGATTAGGGATAAAGGAATAATTTAAGATTCCATTTAATACGACTTGATCCCTCAAGTTTATTCTAAGAATACTCCAAAATATATGTTTGATTCCCTAACTAGAATGTATGAAGGAAGGAAAATCAACCGGAATATGAACTTGAGAACCCAACTCAAGAATACAAAGATGCAAAAAGGAGAAACAATTCAAGACTATTTCTCTATGGTTTCTCAATTCAAGGAACAATTAGAGGAAATTGGAGACAACTTAGATGAAGATGAACTGGTGACGACAACTCTTAATGGTCTCACAAGACCTTGTGATGCTTTCATCCAAACTATTTGTGCAAGAAAAGAGAAACTCCAATTTGTCAGTTTATGGGAAGAATGTGTTCAAGAAGAAGCAAGAGTGGCTAACCAAGAAGCCGTTCTATTAACAGATGAACATCAATCCCTAGCTTCTCATGCTAAAGGTGGAAAGGGAAAGTCTCATTTTGAAAAGGAGACTCACTTTCATAAATATTCTCACTCTCCAAAGATATTCCAAAAATATCATAAAGGTCAAAAAAGGAATTTTTTTTCCCTCCTACCAGTGTTATCATTGTGATAAGATGGGACACATTGCTAAGAATTGTCCTACCAAAAGGGAAGAATACAAGAAGAGAAATAAAAAAATACATCATGCGCTTGCAACTGAAGATGATGAGCCACCCAAGAATTTAGCTAAAGAAGAGATTGAAGAATATGTTTTGTTCTCTGCTCTCTCAGGATCTATGACACCTAGAGAGGATACTTGGCTCATAGATAGTGGTGCCTCTAAACACATGATAGGTCAGAAAAACACTCTCTCTAGTCTTGTAGAGAAAAAATCCTAGAAATTTTTACTTGGAGATGATTATTAGTACCCAATCAAAGGATAGCGAGAATCCACCTACAAACTTGATTCAAGAAATCCAATGAGAATACCATATGTACTCTATGTACCGGGTTTGAAAAAGAACTTACTTTCTATTTCTGCTATAGATAATGAAGGTTTCAGGGTTGCATTCATCAATGGTGAATTTCTTATGTGGTCTAAAGGAAAAACTATAGAATATGTAGTTGTTATTGGAATAGAAGAAGGTGGTCTGTACAAGTTAAAGGGTCACTCAGATTTAGCCTTGACTTACTCTACTAAAAGTCCTTGTGAACTTTGGAATAGAAGGCTATCTCACATCAACTACAAAGCCTTACCATATGTGAGCAAGGTAGTTATAGGTTTACCATAACTAAAGGTTGATCATGAAGGTGTATGCAAGGGATGTGCACAAGGAAAGAACAAAAATAATCCTTTTCCAAAGAGCGACAATAAAGCATAAGGAATTTTCAAACTTGTCCACTCAAATGTATGTGGTTTAATGCCATCAACCTCTCTAAGTAGGTATGTATACTATGTATCATTTATTGATGATTACTCTTGTAAAACATGGGTTTATTTCTTGAAGTCAAAATATGAAGTACTTGGAAAGTTCAAGGAATTCAAAGCCTTGGTAGAAAACCTCTCCGAAAGGAAAATCAAGAAACTCAGGTCAGATAATGGAGAAGAGTACACTTCAAATGATTTTGGAATCTTTTGTAGAGATGCCAAGATTAAGAGGGATCTCACCACTCCCTATAATCCTCAACAAAATGGTGTAGCAGAAAGAAAGAATAGGGCGATTATGGAAGTAGTAAAGACTATGATTCGTGATCAAGATATCCCAATGCACTTATGGGATGAAGAAACAAGAAAAACAATATATGTCCAGAACAAATTAACCCATAGTGCACTTGGATTCAAAACCCCCAAAGAAATTTTCACTGGAAAGAAGCCAGAAGTAATCCATCTCAAAATATTTGGTTGTCTAGTGTTTGTACACATTCCGAAAGAAAAGAGAACTAAGTTGGATCCTTCAGGAAATAAATGAATCTTTGTTGGACACTGCGAGGTCTCTAAGGAATTTAGAATCTACATATCAGGATACCATCATATTGAGATCACCAAATATGTAACCTTTGATGAAGATGCAACACTCAAGAGATCAAGAAAATACCAGCTTAAAGAAGTATATGAAGAAGAACTTGTAGCTCCCAAAGTTGTAGAACATGTGAAGGAAATTGTAGTTACCCCTGATGATGAGATTCCAGAAGATCATGATATGATAGAATCTCAAGAACCTCCCTATATGACGCTATCTCACAAGAGAAAGCCAACTTGGGCGAGAGAAATTATTCAAGATGCAGAGAATTATGGTGCCCCATAAGGAACCATGAGACAAAGAAATAAGCCTAATCCATTCTCCAGCTATGTGGCCTTGAGGTGTGATTTCATAGATAAAGAACCTAATTTATTTGAAGAAGCCATTCAACAAAAATAATGGATGAATTCCAAGCCAAATAATGATGCGTGGGAAGTAGTTCCCAAGCCAAAGAACAAAGGTGTGGTATCTTCGAAGTGGATATACAAAATAAAACATGCAGGAAACATAAGTATTGAATAATATAAGGCAAGATTTGTGGCTCGTGGATTTTCTCAAAAGGAAGGTATTAACTATGAAGAAACATTTTCTCCTGTAGAAATATACACTTCTATCAGAACCATCATAGATCTTGTAGCCAAATTGAAGTGGAAGTTGCACCGGATGGATGTGAAAATAACTTTCTTAAATGGTGTTATTGAATAAGAAGTGTATATAGAACAACCACACGAGTTTGAAGTTGAAGATAGAAAGACTCATGTTTGTAGGTTGAAGAAAGTTCTGTATGGGTTGAAGCAAGCTCCTAGAGCTTGGTATGGCATAATTGATTGTTTCCTGACAAGCTTGGGATTTACCAAGAGTAAATTTGATCCTAACCTTTACTTCAAGTTTATGAATGATGAGCCAGTTATATTTCTACTATATGTGGATGACTTATTCTTGACAGGGGAAGAAAATATTATCACAAATTGAAATAAGAAGCTCTCTTCATAATTTGAGATGAAATACCTAGGCCCGATGCATTATTTGTTAGGTTTTGAAGTTTGACAGAGCCCAGAGAAGATATTCCTTAACCAAGGGAAGTATGCAATTGGAATACTAAATAAGTTTGACATGTTGGAATGTAAATCCATGGACACACCCATGGAAACAAATTTGAAGCTCCTGGTTGATACTTCGTCAGAGTTGGTTGATGCTACTGTATATAGACATATTATTGGTTCATTGATGTATTTTATGAATACTAGGCCAGATATATTCTTTGTTGTGAAAACCTTGAGTCAGTATCTGGTGGAGCCCAGACGTGTTCAACTTGTAGTTGCAAAGCATGCGATGAGATAACTTAAGGGTACATTGGATTATGGTCTTTGTTATACTTGAGATCATGACTTTAGGATGTATGGTTATACTAATTCATAATGGGCTGGAAGTGCTTCAGATAGAAATATCACTTCAATATGTTGTTTTAGTTTAGGGTTAGCCATGACTTCGTGGCAAGGAAGGAATCAATCCAATATTTCTCTCAGCATGGTAGAGGCAGATCACATTGCAACACATTCCACCAGTTATGAAGCCATATGGATTCAAAAGTTGTTGATAGGTCTGTTTGATCTAGAGATGGATGCTACCATGATCTTATGTGATAACCAAAGCTGTATAAATATGACAAAGAACCTAGTGTTCCATGATAATTCGAAGCACATAGATATCTGATACCAATACATTCATAACATGGTGCAGAAGGGAGTTGTAAAGCTCCAATATGTTGGCACAAATGAGTAGGTTGCATATGTGTTGACTAAGCCTCTATCTCATGTGAAGTTTGGGTACTTCTAAGACAATATTGGTGTTGTCTGAAAGGACCTCCCTCGAAAGGGGGAGTGATGCTGATGATACTATGGTATCTTGACCAACAATGGGTAGATCAGTTAGGATTTTATATCCTAGGGGACTGATCATCCCTGGACAGATCCCTAAGTCCTGGTAAGGATGGTATGACAGAGTACCTCTACATGTATATGCGAGCTGTGGTCATTAGTGGTAGCTCAATTAGGATTTTATATCCTATGGAATCTTATGATTTCTGGGCAGATCCCGAAGGTTCGGTAAGGACGGTCTGTCAGAGTACCACAAATGTTGTGGTTGATGCACCTGCCTCATTCTGTTGCCACATATAGATGTTCATGATGTTTTTCCAGCTTCGTGATGTTAATGATGTTGTTCCATCTTCGTGTTGTTGATGATGTTGTTCCAGCTTCATGATGATGATGATGCTGATGATGATGTTACTCCAAGATGCAAATGATGATATTGATGATGAGAAAAAACTTACGATGATTTATAGATGTGCAAGTCCGTGTTCTAGATGTTGATGATGATGTTTCCCTCTCCTTCTCTTGATGATTTTGTATTGAGTCATGCCAGTAGAACACCCTTCTCGTTAAGGGGGAGTGTTGAATTATTGTAACTTCGAAGAATATTATACTTATATTTGAGTCATTATTGTATAGATCAAATCCCCTTTTGTGGATTGGTCAAAAATTTATTTGTATGGTGGTATTTGTAAAGTCGGCCCCTAGTAATTGTAAAGTGGTTTTAGCCACTTCTAGGAGAAGTCAGCTCCACCAAGTGAAGAGACACCACCCTAACGCCACCTCATGACTTGTATTTATATGTGAGGATTGTGTCTCATTTGAACACACTCACTCACTCATCTAGTGCACATATCTTGAAGAGAGTTGCAGTTGGAGGAAGAAGTCTAACAAAGAAGAAGAGAGGTGCATGGTTGGTATTGGTTTGACTTTGGTGTTTTGGTATTAGTCTTGGCATTGTAATGACAATCTATTATTGAGGAAGTTTTGCTGGGTTTTCTTCCCCATGAGGGTTTCTGAGGATAAAATGTTGTGTACCTTGTGATCGTGTTTCTTTCAGTGATCCTCTTTATACTGTTGTTTTGGAAATGCATTGAATGCTCATGAAATTTGGAAATAACCTAATAAAAACAGTAAAAACTTAACATACCTTAGGCACCATCCTCTAAATGAGGGGAAGTACTTGGGGTTTTTCCTAAGGATTTATAACTTGGAAAAATAATATGAAGGATCCATCTATCCATCATGGATCAGAGAAGGAAGGAGAAGTAGACAAACACAAAAAAAATCTACACGAGGACAAAAAAAGTCCAATTAGAGATAATATAAGATCTATTACAACAACTAAAGTCATCCCAAGACCAAGGAGCACAAAACAAGTCCAATTAAAGATAATCTAGGAACTATTACAACAACTAAAGTCATCCCAAGATCAATAAGGACTCACACGAGAATATGGAAGATCGTTTGACATGCATATTCAACCCCAATAAAGATAATAGCTTTGAAGAAGTCCATATAAGATAGATAAATTATTTTTTAGCAAAGAAATACAAATTCCTACAACAATTATGGAAAAAAATCATCCCTTGTTGCAGTAGTAGAGCAAGGAGAAAAAAACAACCTCATATACTTAATATTGTGGGAAGAATTAGGGAAACCCTCATTATATCCCATTGACATGATGGTAAGATTATACAACTATGGTAGTTATACAACAACGGGTATATTAACCAAAATAAAAATTGAGACATACTGTATCAAAACATGGACAACAATTGAAGTGTTAAAATTGCCACAAAATTATATAAGATACTTTTGAGGAGACCTTGGATGTATGCCATGGTAGGCACTATATGCTTTGATAAGGAAGCCCTTGGTAGGAACTATATGCTTTAATAAGGAATCCCTATTCTTTAGGAAGGGAATAAGGAAAATCATTGTTCCTTTGGATAAAATAAAAATGTGATCAAATAAAAAATGATACAATAGACACGAGGAGCCATCTAGACCACACTAACATATGAAACATTAATACATATTGACGACACTAACATATGGAGCATCAATACATATTGATGCAAAGATGCAATATTTGATAACCAAAAATAAAGGAATATGACAATCACTTAAAAAATGACTCAAATATGGATTCACAAGAAGAGAAATGTGAAAACAAAAAAAAACTCATGCTATACACATAATCTATTCAACAATTTCACTAAACAAACTAACCAGAAAAATATATATGAAGATGAAACTAACTAGATAAATCACCTCAAATAGTTTAAGAAAAGTATGAAATTCACCTGAGAAGAAGAAAAAGTAAAACAATTAAAACTGGATATGGATATTGCCACAAAATAAGTTTCAATAAGAAATCAATAAAGTTTCAAAAGGTAACTAGGTCACTCTACAAGTTCTCGTTCAAATACCTCAAATAGTTTAAGAAAAGTATGAAATTCACCTCAAAAGAAGAAAAAGAAAAAGTAAAACAATTAAAACTGGATATGGATATCACTACAAAACAAGTTTCAATAAGAACTCTGTAAAGTTCCAAAATTTAACTAGGTCACTTAATGCAGAGGTAACTGGGCTGCAACACACACACAATTACAACACACCCTGCTACAGAATGTATAGGGGAAAAACAAAACATAAATACTTTTTCCAAATAATGAGGAATCCACTGGAAACTAAAACACTCGAAAACCCACAAAATACAATACCATTCATTTATTGATTCAAAGTAAATACATGATTTACATTACATCGATCCTGGGTTTAAAAACAACCATGAATTTATGCTTTTGTGGTTGAAAACCACTACAAAATCATCTAGAGGGTAATGGTCCGCGTGTATGGGCTAAGATTCTATTTCGCCCTTCCTGCATGCTCAACCAACCTGAAATCTTCTCTCTAGTCTAGCTTCTACGATTTCCTTGCTTCGTGGTTCACCAACGCCTTCAAAATCGCGTTCCATTTCTTTTTAAAACTCCTCCTCAATTCTAAAAAGATTTTCCTTCCCTCCAAGAATGAGCTGTTACTTAAACCGTCTCTCTGTCTTCTGGCCAATTGCTTCGACTTCCCTTTGGCCTTGGGTCAATCACGTTTTGGTGACTCATCATGAATGCATACCAGTGTGAAAAAATCAAATGCGTGTTGGTCACTATAATTGCTTAATTAATTTCAAACAACCAAGTGAAACATAAATTATCAACCCAGGGAAGTCTTTTGTTTCAAAGGTAGCTGCGCACTGTATATGCTCAATTCCAAAAGCACTTAGTGTTGTAGTAAAGAAATCATTCTATCTAAACTTGCTGAAATGAACTGAAGCTCTGAATTGTGTCACAGGAAAGAGATCTCCCTATTGCAATTCTCTATAATTCAGATTAAGAATCCTGGATTACATTTTAAAATAACATTGCAATGGGTAAGAACAACTATCTTGTAATCAGAGAACA
>ML781054.1:406287-422187 GCA_009831015.1 Picea engelmannii
TAAACATATAGTAATGAGAAAGGACGTTGTATACCTTGGGGTGATCAGATGAAGTGATAATATGAGTCTAAATACAGGTGATGAAGGGTATAATAATGGCAAAAAGTATGAGCAAAAAGGTACAATATGTGGTCCCAACAATGCGTACGACCACAATGTTGCAAATAAATAAATATCACGACACTTGTAAAATTTCATTATGCACGTGTGTTTCAACACGAGTTTCACCATGAAACTTGTAAAATTTATCTATACGTGGCAGTATCAGCACGAGTTTTAGCACTTGTTTCAACACGATTTTCAACACAAGCTTCAACACGAGTTTCAACATGCGTTTCAACATGAGTTTCAACATAACAAGAGTAGCTATAAGAGTAATCAGTAGTTCGAATTTACAACAAACTGACTAAATAAAATGGACCACTAACACCGTCCTTATTCGACTTATTTCCTATTTGCAGAATAATTTTTTTTTGGGTAATGCAAATTACCCAAGCCTAATGATTCTCTTGCACCATTACTCTACAAGTTCTTGTTAAAATGTACCATTTTGCTAAAGAATATAACTCTTAAGGCAAATGAAGTTGAACTTTAGTCGAAGAAAAAACATACCTTGAAAAGACGATATCTATGGAGCATAAATATAAAGTGAATTAAGAAAGGTTAATAATGGTTTAATAGCATTCTACATAAGGTTTTTTAAATAACCATTTATTGAGTTTATCTTTTATAATGGTTTTATTGAGGAGTACGTGGATAAATTGAGTATGGAAACTTAAGATAGTTATGAGGCATAATGAAATAATTATAAATACAACAAGAGGGGTTGCTGAGCAACAAGTCCCTGCCCAAAAGTTAGGAAGAGTTGAGTAGCCAGTGCATAGCCAGTGTGTGGATCCATAGTTATTGTTTCCATTGTTCACTATAATTTTAATGATTTGTTTAATAAATAAACATGTGAAACGACATAAATAGACGTGCAGAGACAAAGAATTTTGAATAAGACACACTTTAATTTTAATTATAATCCCATCACCGCCATGTTAAGTGCCTTTTAATGATATGATGATATCGAGGCTATCGAGTGTAGAGACAAAGAACTTTGAAGAAGACACACTATAATTTAAATTATAATCCCATCATCGCCCTGTTAAGTGCCTTTTAATGATATGACAATATCGAGGCTATTGAGGCTATTGAGTGCAGAGACAAAGAAATTTGAAGAAGACACACTATAATTTCGATTATAATCCCATCACCACTCTGTTAAGTGCCTTTTAAATGTCATCCAAATGGCGATACACTCTTTATATGCCAATACTCCATGCTAAGGTTCAATTCCAGGTTTCAATTCATGCACTCGATCCCATAGAAGAGCCGATACAAGAGTTGATACCAGGTGTTTATGCACTCAATCAGGTGGAAATGATTTTTGTATTCATGCTGTTCAGAATGAATTAATGCCATTATGATTGATAATCCAAGACATGTTCATCCAACAGTTGCATACACGTCAAGTTCTCCGATAGAACAAAAACACTAGTACTAGATTTGATTGCAGATTCAACAACCCTTCAAGTCGCCATGATTTGCCGAGAGCAGAATATTACGAAGAGAGATGCAACATTATGTCAAGCAACAACCGTGAAAATAGAGTTTGAAGCCACAAGCTAGCTCAGTTGGATGAGGAAAAATATTCAAGAAAGAAAAGACAACCTTGCGAAGCACACATGAAACAACATGATCTCCTCATGAAAGTCTGAGAGATTTAGAATGCTCTACCTAGACAAACACTTTGAGAGAATGAGATGCAGGAAAAACATGGGGATTAACACCTGCACTGGTTGAAGGAAATGGGTTTCTCATAGAATTTTTGCTCATAAAATATTGGAAGCATTCCATAAATATGGTGCTCGGATTCCCCTCTCCCAGTTTCCACCAGGGATTTAGCCCATTCTTCCCAATAGATAGTAGGTGCATATGGAGGAAAAGAAGCGGAATTAACATTGATCCAAGTAGATTCCCATGCAGCTCAGCGAAGGCCCGTGCATAGGAAAGTCAAGGAATTGTTGCAAAGTTTAGTGCAAAACCAACCGCATCCAAGTCAAGGAAACCCTACAAAGGTTATTGAATATTATCTGTTGTTGTTGCTTTATATGTGAGTAAAGGAAACATTGCTTGGTATGTAAACTATTGAAGAAATGGGGTTCCTCAAGAAACGCTTCAAAGTACTCCTTGTTATGCCAAGAAAACCTCCAGGGATACTGCTAACGACGCAAGCTAAGGGCTACAGATTCAACAAGTGAGTGCTTCGAAGTTGTACTATCATATGGATCTTCAAATCCTCGAGAATATTGTAGCATTGGTGCCAGTCAGATCACATTCTCGGATGTAGGTATGTTTCTGTATTGTAGCATTGGTGCCAGTCAGATCACAATTATTCTATATATTTAAAGAAAAAATCTAAGAAAGTAAACAAATAGGTTTCTAGATAACTTTATAATAACTAACAATATTACAGAGAATTACCAGAACTAACATTATGGCATAGTTTTCACCATCCTTCTAGTGCAGGGAAGACTTAGACTTTCCCCTTGAATCTCTCGGGCACCAAAAAATTTTTGGATCTCATTCGTAGAACCAGATCATTATCTCCATTGAGGATTTCGACTCTCGACTCAATGGCTAGAAATGGAGGCCCTCCCTTTCTCTTCCTAATCAAGGAGTGATATCTATCTAGGACAGTTTTCATAGTAGGTGCATGGAGGACAAATTGCATAACTATGCATGAAGCAAAACATGTGTAAGGAGGTGTAGGGACTTTGTGTCAAAATATATTCAGTTTCTGAATACTTTGTTTATGCTATTGCAAAAATGGTATAGCATTTAATGTGAGGAAGGTAATGCTAGACTTAGTTCTAGCATTAATTGACTTGGAAAAATTACGCATAAAATTTGTTCTTGAAGGGGCTTTAAAATTAAGGTAATCTTAGCTTGTGCCTCGGGAAGAGGCCAAATAAGACCTCCAACTTGAAACATAGGTTAAATGCTATGAATTTTGAAATTTAATTGTATGATCTTTGGAAACTTTATGCTAAAACAAAGAAATATATTTGGTTTGTGTGCCAAACTAATATGAAAGAGCATAATCGATTACAATAGTCCCTACCATCCCGAAGGGTAGGGACTAATAATGATATATTTGATTGGTATATAATTCTATTGGGTATGTGAATAAATCTATTAGGGAAACTTTAGATAGCTATGGGGCATAAATAAGTAATGATTAGTTTAATAAATGATATAATTACTTGGTATTTTAAGGTATTCATGAAAGTATAGTAGATAGGGATGGCGAAACAAATAATATGTTTTTCTTCTATCTAGTTTTATTGGGATATGAGAACATGTTCAATAGAGTAACTTAAGATAGCTATGGGGAATAAAGAAGTAATGATTAGTTTAATAATAAAAAATATTCACTTAGTACCTTGAGGTAGTTATGAAAGTATTGTTTGTGGAGGATGTACTCCTATGGTATGGCTTGGGTTATAGCCACAACAAATCGATTGAATAGAATAAAACAATCTTTAATTAATAATAGAAATTAAGTAGAAATAAATAACTAACTAAAGGAAGGATCACCTACTTGATTTCTATAGTTTGATGTATATCCCTTTCACAAGTCCATGATCTGAAGCTCTTGCTCCAAGAATTTCTATATCAACCTGCACTCACAAAAGAACTAGGTTGCACAGAAGGTAGTTATCATAACTAACTAATAACTTCAAACATCAAGCATGATTAGTATGTTATTTTTCACATCATCGAATGCTATTGGCCCTTGACCAAGTTTTGAGGAAACATTGGTCGTGTTTGACCATTTTTGGGACTTTGATAGGCTGGTCGAAGATGGAGCACCTAGGTGGAGATAAGATCGCGGGATCTCACCTATTTTGTGGGATTTTTGGGCTTTTAGGGTTTATGTAACGGGTATGGGATGTCGGCCCATGGGTTTACCCATGTTTAGGCCTTTTTGTAATGTATAAATAAGTATATAGGACTTAGAGAGAAGTCAGTCTAAGTTGGCTTCGTGCAAGAATATGTAAAAGGTGCTAGCTAAGTGCTGTATTGAGTTGTTCTAGCTCAGTGCTATAATTGTAAGAGGTTTTGTGCATAGACTGTGTAAGGCTTTGTTCTAATAATAAGTTGGCTCTGTGCCTTGACCTGATTTTGGGAAGTAGGATTTGGCGGGCTGCACGTAGATCTCCTTTCCTCTACGGAGTTGAGATCTGTGGCTTTATTCGTAGGAGACGAAGAATGTAGAAATATTGAAGATTAATAAATAAGAGAAGAAGAATTTGGTGGACGTAGCCCCACACAGGGGTGAACCACGTATATCCCGTGTTCTGATGTGCTTTGTGCAATATTTCTCATGTTGTTTATGTGTTTATCTTATTAGTGCACTGATATTGATGTATGATAGATAGATCTGTGGATGCTTAGTGATTTATGATACTTGATTGTTGGATCTGAGTAAATTCTATGTGCTAGGTGATCGAAAGTACTTGATGTTGGTTGCTACTACGCTGATCTATAATTAGGGTTTAATATAAATGGGACTTATGAACTAATGCATATTGATTGGCTAAGTGTTTTGTTAAGTGTTGTAATCACATATTTGTGTCCCATCTAGATTGTAGACACCTGAGTCCTGCAACCCCCCTGCCTCTACCTCGGGCGAGACTTCATCTGCTTTGTAGGTGTTGCCAAAAGGGCCAGTAGTTAGGGTTTGGTTGGTGCTCTGTTGAAGTGTTGAACCCTGGGTCTACCCCTGTGCCAACAAATGCATATAAAGTTTGCAAAAATAAACCATTAACATGTTCAAAATTCACCTGAAGTTGTTGTTGACACTGCTTTAGAACCGACTTTTGGATTCCTCTGCCTAGGCTTTTAGAAGACTAACTCAATCCTCCAAAATTTCCTCTCTCAAAACAAGTCCAAGAGAGAGAAGCAATCACTCACTGCCAAGATAGAATAACAAGGATGGCTGGAAATAGTGGTTTCTAGATCTGAGGAGGGAATCTCAAAGACTCGAGAATAGGGGCTTGTAGACTTGGAAATAAAAGGCCAACGTAATGGTGCTATATGAGGATGCTCCTCTCCTCAACCCCTTGGATTATTTTTATACTCCAAATAAGTGGTTATAGTAGTTATCCACATGAAATAGGGGGTTAAGAACTAGAGAAACATATAAACCCTGCCCAAAATTTAGTAAATTTATAATTTTTTGAGCCAAATAAATGTATACACGTGTTGATAAAGAGAAACTAGCATATGTATAGGTGATACATAACTGTTAGGGAGCACATATATTGAAAAATGGGTTTTTTAAATAATTTATGAGGAGGAATAAAGGGGGATTGAGTCTGCAAGTAGGGAAAGGGTTTTTAAATTAGGATGACAAGGAATCAATGCATATGAGGTGGAAAATGATGCTATAATAGATTCCCCCTAATGTGTGATGTTAGAAGAGAAACTAATGGTAGAAATACATTATACAAGATAGGAGGAGAGTGTGGAGAGAGACTAGGAAAAGTGAAATGAATGCCGAAACAAAACAAAACCTGCACAAACAACCAAGTGAGAGACTACTCTCTTCCCGAGGTGGGCATACACATGCTCAGGAGTGATAAAATCATGGACACCAAATCAATTACACTGTGGATCCATGAAGTATATATAAAAGTAGTGACCATGGCCAAGAAAAATGAATACACAGTGGATTCTTCTCAAAATAGATCTTAGCCACGAAGAGATACAAAGAGGATCTATGTCCTATAATCAGAGGAGGATATATGGAAACAAGAGATGTAAAAACTGATGCTCCGCAAGTACCAATGGCATAGAAAGGAAGTGTTAGGGACCTAACCCCTCACATAGGTATAATAATATATTTTCAATGTAATAAAGTCCAGTATTAATAAGGCCTAGTAATAAGGAAGAATAAATCAAATGTAAGAAGACCTAATAGAAGATTCCATTCTAGAAGATCTTCCTCTAGATTATTCTTTTGGTAGATATATTTAGTATAAATAGGAGTTGAGGGAATGAGCAGCCCTTGTCTTGAGAATTATTGTAACAAAGCACTGATTTGCTGGAGGTTTCCCCCTCGAAGTGGAAAGTGAACATTGTTTCCTATCAATAAAGGTACTATTTTGGTGTTGTGGTTTCATATATTGTGTTGTTCCGTTTTTATTCTCTGTAATATTTCTACTTTTAGCTAATAATAGATCTAGTACCTTACAAGTGGTATCAAATCACTTTCATTGGCAGAAAATTGTGGGTTATTTTTTCCAGGGTAGAGACGTATTCCAACATCTTAAAGCTACAAAGATTTGTCATTCAACGCATAAATCCATGGTCGGGGAAGCATACACACATGAACTACAAGTGGTACTTAAGAGAACGTTTTTGGAAACCCTTGTAACCCCTATTGGTACCCCTTCGAGTGGTAGCACAAAAAACAACACTTGTATACAGATCGATCTAGATATCCTAAAGCCTTATGTAGATAAACCAATCGACCGCTTGAATGCTATAGTGCCATGAAAAACAACAATAGGGAAGATACTCTCTAGTATCTGGGTAGTCGAGAAGTAAAATTAAGGGCATGGTCTAGCCTCCTTAGTTGGTGCCCTGAGATATTGGGCCAAGTACTACCGTTGGACCTTGGATGTATATTAGAGAGGTATAGAACAAGGCAAACCCTTGTCTGTAGAAACCCTAATCCTAACCCTTGGGAAAAAAATAGAGTAGAAACAAAACATACAATATCTACTGCCGTGCAACCTTGCCTCCTACATTTGGGTTGAAAAATTCCTACACATTTCTTCCTATTAAGAATTTGGTCATTTGGTCATTGCAGTATTATTCAGATCAGAGTATAACTCCGCAGAAGTAAAAAAAAAAAAGAAAAAAATGAGAGAGGAAGTCAATGGGATAGGTGCCAAATAGGGGTGTCATGAAGGGGTCGGGTCCACGACATTTTTTTTTTGTTGAAAAATGATAGATATGACCTGCACCATTATTTGAGACCTATCCCATTGGATTCCTCCCTTCACCTTGATCGCAATCATACCTATCATTTTTCAGCAATTTTTTTTTTCCCATGGACCCAACCCCTTCTCAACACCCCTATTAGGAACCTATCCCATTTACTTCCTCTCTTTGCACTATTCGTAGTGGTACTAATCACCAGTAACCCCTTTCTGTGCAGTCCCACTTTCCCCCTTGTCCCATCCCCATGGCCCACACTCGCAACCAATATTGGAAACAATGTCTCACTTCCTTGGACAAAGCTAATGAAAAAAATTGGATTGATATTTCTTCCATTAATTCCAGTATTGATAACCTCAACTCCCATCTTGCTCCGCTCAAATTAATTCCCACATCCATCACTCAATTGACTATTGCGTGTCAGCAATGCTAGGACGCAGTGAAAAATTTGATTGCCTTTTTGTAAGCCCATCCCAGATCCCTTCTCTTCTTCCACACCTTATAAACCTGAAGGTCTTGAATCCTCCCAGTCCACCTCTTTTCCTTCCAACCACTTTCTGCGGGACCTACATCCCCCTCACATGGAGGTGAAAAAGTTTGATGGTTTGGATCCCACCGAATGGGTCACTCAAATGGAACAATATTTATCTTTGTACAACATTACTAATGAGTTGGAAAAACTTGAGTATGGTTTTATCTATATAGATCCAAAAGGTGGGCAATGGTGGAAATGGATAAAAAATGCCCACCAAGGGTATGTGGCTTACAAAATTTGTTGTAGAGATTTATGAACAATTTGACACTGACACACACCATTTACTCCATTTGACCAAGTTGAAACAATCTCACACAATGGAATACTTTATAGCTACTTTTGAGCACTTGGATTTCTGCACAGAGGTCATGTCTGATGATTTTTTCCAGGAATTCTCTATCAATGGCCTCAAAGATGAGATTCATTCCCTTGTCCTCATGGATCTCCCTCATATTTGGGTGGAAGCTACTAAAATTGCTAAGGAATCACAACAATTTATCTCTTCTCAAACTAGAAAACCATCCTTTCTTCCCCACCCTAAATCCACCGCTCCAACCCCTCCTTCCACTCCACTGAAAATTCAGAAATTGACTTGGGAAGAAATGGTTGAACGCCAACTCAAGGGTCTTTGTTATAATTGTGATGACAAATACTTTCTTTGGAACAAGTGTAAGGAAAAAAATATTTTTATGGCCATCTCCAAGGATGCTTCAGAAGAAAAAGTCAAGGCCCCCTCTCTAGTCGAGTTACCAGAGACAACTGATATTACTCTATCCTCAGACCCCCCAAAATTTGAACCAGTCATTTCATTGAATGTTCTCATTGGATTATTTTCTCCCCAAACCCTCAAGCAAATTTGTTACATTAAGCATCAAAAGTTCATCATCCTCATTGACAATGACAACACCTATAATTTTATTCATCGTCGCATTTCCCAAAAAACTAGTTTATATATCCGTGTAGTCAACAACTTTGAAATCATGATTTCCAATTGAGGTTCCATGAAATGTGGGGGGAGTTGTGAAAATGTGTCTCCAAATTGGTCAATACCACATGAAATCTCATATGTTTGCTATTGACATGGGTGGTTGTGACATTGTGCTTAGTACAAAATGATTACAAATTATTGGTCCCATCCTCATGGATTTTAAGGAATTAACCATGCAATTCAACACTAAGGGACAATAATATAAGTTCCAAGGAATCATCGTCGGCTCCCCTGAAATCATCAGTTCCCATCACATGGAAAATTTCCTCAAGAAAGGTCATTTCTAAATTATTGCACAACTTTATTCCATTCACGTCATTGAGACACCCTCTGTGCATCTTGACCTCCAAGCCATCATCTCCAAACATCAAGCTGTTTTTCCCACTCCCCAGGGAATTTGCCCTTCCAGTGGTGTTCATGATCATTCCATTCCCTTAGTACCCGACAACATTCCTCCTAATGTTCTCCCTTATCATCATCCCTTTTCACAAAAAAATGAAATTGAGAATTTTTTTCAAGTATTGCTCGCCGTGGGTGTTATCCATCCTAGTACCATCCCATACTCTTATCATGTGGTCATGGTACTTAATAAAGAAGATTCTTGGTGCATGTGTATTGACTTTCGTTCCCTCAACAAACTCACCATCAAATAAAAATTTCCCATCCCTGTTGTTATCACCATAACAATTTTTCGATGGAATCCAAGTCTCAAGACTTAGCTGAGGGCTAAACAGGTGTAGAGGCACAATAAATTGGAGGGCGCAGCTACATCTAGTGAAATATGGTTAAATCTAGCGGAGGCGCGAGGTTGATGGGACTTGGCGGGTCATAGATCTCAGGCATCACAGATCAACGGTTAGCAACTACTCGGGCAGATAACTTGCACGAAGTTTAATTGCTTGGGAGCGGACCGATAGAAATACCATGGTTTCGTATTGCAAACACGTGGCGCCACCAGAGGCATATCTAGGAGAAAAGTGGTCTACTCCAAACCGATTTTTATTGTTGGACAACTGAGAGGGGGGGGGTGAATCAGTTGTTACTGTGCTTAAACAATTATGCTTCTTTTAAACTCTTTGATGAGACACCAAATGATGATCACAATAATGCAGGGAAATAAACAATGGCACATTCAACATCAGTCACATATATGAGAAACATAGAGACAGATATTTCCTAAGGAAACCCATACATGGTAAAAACCTCTTTTTCCTTATATGATAAGTAATGGTTACAATCTTTACATTATCATACATATGAGCACCAACTCATAATGAGGCTACAACCTCTGTTTAGCAAGCTGCAACTTGCTGAGAGCACCAACTCTCTGTTTTCTCTAGCACCCACTAGAAGGAAGCACCAACACCCTGGCTTTTCTAGCACCAACTAGAAGGAAGAACCAACTCCCTGGTTTCTCTAGAACCAACTAGAAGGAAGCACCAACTCCCTGTGTTCAAGCACCCACTTGAACCTCTAAGGACAACAGTCCTCCCTAGCACCTCCCAACCACCCTCAAATATAAATATTTACTTCTGAAACTTATTACAGTGATATAATGTTCAACAATGGCTTACCCGACTTATCACTGTTCTGCTGCATTTCATTTCTCTGTCTGTTTCATTGCCTTTCTTCTCACATCCCTTGCGCTGTCTGGTCTTCTGATTTTTATGCTCTGTGTGCCTTCTCCATTCTCTGCACAATTCCTCTTCTGTGCTACTCAGCTGCTGCACTCTCCTCCTTCTTCACACCTGAATTACCTTTACCAACAACACTCACTACAACCTCCAACAACAACAACACTCCAATCTCTTCTTTGTACCGTGTATTTATAGCTTCTGTGCACCTTGTGCATGTAATGTTAACCATACCTTTGCATGCAGACTCTGCATCATTATCCTCCACCTCTCAAGTGCTCTGTCTGATTATCATCGTGACTCTTCAGCTTCTCTGGTGGTTCGCCCCGCGTGTCCAACATCACTGTATGTTATGCTGAGATTCCTTAGTCTCTCTGGCAGTTTAAGACTCTTCGTCTTCTCTGAGACAGTTGAACTCTTGATCTTCATCGACCCTGATCGACGGTTCATGATCTTGGTGAATCAACGGTCCTGATCTCATCGTGATATCGCATCTCGCTGTTCCTTCGTTGGAGATTTTCGTTACTCCAAGTCGCGATAGCCGAGAATCCAAGATGGAGCTCAGATCAACAGTCCACATCTTTTGGTGTATTGATGGTCAGGATCTTATCGTGATCTCACATCTCACTGTTTCTTCGTTGGAGTTTCTCGTCACTCCAAGTCGCGATAGGCGAGACTCAGAGATGGAACTCAGATCAACGGTCCACATCTTTTGATGTATTGACGGCCAGGATCATTTCGTGATCTCGCATCTCGCTAATCCTAAGACGGAGATTTTCGTCACTCCAAGTCGCGATAGGCGAAACTCCGAGATGGAGCTTTATGGTGCTCTGATCTTTCGTCACGCATCCTCTTGATCCAACGGTCCTTGATTAAATCGCAATCTCGCATCTCGCTATTCCTTTGAATTTCCAATCAGCGACATGACGATCTTTCGCCATGTGTCCTCTTGATCCAACGGTCCTTGATTAAATCATGATCTCGCATCTCGTGGATATGAAGATGAATCATCTCGACTCTCCAAGTCGCGATCCGCGAAACTCCGAGATGGAGCTGAAATCAACAGTCCATGATCTCGATGATTCTACGGTCCAGATCTCATCGTGAACTCGCATCTCGCGATTCCTTCGATAGAGGTTCTTGCCTCTCCATGTCGCGAGTCACGAAACTCCGAGATGAAGCTGGATCAACAGTCCAGAATAAAACTTTGATTTGACGGCTGCGATTAAATATCTATTTCGCATATCGTGATTTTTATAGTTATGTTTCTTGCCTCTCCATGTCGCGAGTCGCGAAACTCCGATATGGAGTTACATCAATGGTCCACATAACCCCTTTATATGGACGGTCCTCCTACTTTCGGGATTTTGTGAGCCCATTTTCTCCTTGCACTTTAAAGAACGTGCAGGTTCTCCTCGATCCAACGGTGGTCAGATCCTGCACTCAGATCTAACGCCTGAGATCTATCCTTCAATTCAACGCGCGCTCTTCTTGTTTTTATTCAGATCTGCCGGCCCTCATGCTGTCGGGAATTTTGGATGGGATCCAACGATCAGCGACGCTTCTCCTCCAAGTTTACACATCCTTCTTACTTGGAATAATTTCGACTCTGTACTTAATTCCTCATGAGCCTACGTTGTTCCTGTTTGTCCATCGATGCACATTCTGATCCTTCCATCTTCACTGTTGTACTTGCCATCAATGACAAGCATACGCTATCTGTTAAACATTTGCCAACATTTATCGTCCCCGATATTGAGAGGAGTATATAAAGGAGAGCTTGGGTCATTATTTTATGATATTTCAAATCATTTGAACTTTTGAAAATTGGCGCAAATGCTCCATTCGAACTAAATCTCAATAGTGAACCAAAATCACGCATTCTTAACTCATTCTCAGGTATTTTTCATCATGGCCATGAATCCTGTCATTTTATCCGTAACAGAACAAGATCCCGCCTCGAAAGAAGAAACCCTAATTGAAAGAGACTCCAATATATTTGACACAAATATAACTGTCTCAACCATTTCTGTATCCAGAGCCAATTTGTTAGATAATGTAGGAAGAAAAATACCTTTCCCCGAAGCGGTTCAAGCCTCCATAGTCCCTTACACCGTCGAAGTTGCATTCTCTTTCCCATAATTCATAAGATGGTATGACGAGCAATAATCACAGGAAGAAAATGTCATTTTAAATAGGTTAGGGTCAGAGGTCCTATGTAGAGTAGATATCCCGTCAGTTTGACATGCCCTTGGTACACTAGAATCTTCCCCTGCAGCGTATGAACCCTTCAAGGAAGAGAAACTAATTACATTCTACAAAGAATGTCCCCCCGAGGTCAAAACCCTATTTTTGCAGACCATTGTTAAACCCGAACATCATTCTGAGAGTCTGTCATTGCCTATGCATGTAAGCATCATGGTTATTGAGGTCCAATGGGCCTACTCTATACTCAGTCAAATCTTAGGTTTGGATAACGAAAAATTTGTAGTAGAGGTCATGTTGGGTTTTCTGTTCTCCTTTTTTCAGTCAGAGTCCAGTCCATCAGTTTGTATCAGTTTCGAAGAGTTCATAGCTGATAATGTACACAAGCAACTAGTGAATTTCCAATCACTAAGGCACTTCAGGTACTACACACACTTGCTGAAAATGTTCCTAGAAACAAACATGATAGAGTTCATTGAAGCTGTATTCATCTCAACTGAATGCAAAAGGATCACAATGCTCATTTTTATAAATAATATCATGTCCAGGGTTTATAGCTTAATCGTCAGCACTAGTCCTCAAATGGTTTTAGAAGAAATGAAAAGTTATTTGCAGCCCAATCCAAAGAATAGAGTGGGATATTGGGCGTTGTTCATGAACTCTACTATAATTTGGGTGTATGGTTACCAAGAGGGACCTTACCTTCTACCTGTTTTTCTGACTCCCAAAATATCTTCCTTGGAGTTCATCAGGCAATGAATCATCTCAGAAACAAAACACTTTCTGAAAATGAACAAAGCGTCTAACCTAAAGTTTCCTTTCATAATAGGACCCTTTGTTGTGAAGACTAGATCAGTCTAAAAGAAGATTGATGAAAAAACAAGGCCCTTATGAACATGAGTATGTTGAAGGTTTTGATAAGTTGGCAAATCTGCAAACCTGTGCAGATATGGAAGTCATTTTGCAGCCTGATTAGACACAACAAATAGGGTCAGCCCTAGAATAGACTCAGACACAGAAAAATCCTCCAAGGATGATTATTAAAGATCCCAAGATGAGTGTTTATAGCAAATGGAGCAGTTCATAGGCCCTGGGCACCAATGGCTAGCAAAATGTTCTCAAGAAAATGAAAACCACACAGTCTCCACAGATAGTAAACCTGAAGGAAGAATAACCTAACAAGAAAATGAATATGGAAATGGTGGAGAGCAGGACCAAAAACAAAGAGGCTAGTACATAAATCATGCCATAGAGTGAAGGCAACTCAAAGGATTTCAACAGCAAGAAACATGTCTTCGATAAGACACCTGGGGCAGTCTACCAGTCCAAAGAAGATTTAGCAAATCAATACGCTGAGAAAGGGAGATTGGCCATGAGTGAAATAAGATATTTGATTCCCGAGGTAGAAATGGTTTCTCAGCATCGGCCTTCCCTATTCTCAGTCAGGGATGTAGAAATAAAGACACTCAACATAGCAGTGGCTAATGAGGATAAAGTGTCCGAAATTAAGATGCATTATGAAAACATTAGTGCCCCAGACAAGGTAAAATTTCACAGAAATACCAGTGACATGCTGTATTCAGACTATCTGAGTCTGAGTTTGAGGGTTGCAAGGCTGACAACCCATACACTCAAGTTGGAAGGACAATTGAAGCAAGAGAAAACATCCAACAGAGCTTGTAAAACTCAAGTCAACAGATTGGAATCTAAAGGCCCTCAAGGGGTAAAAGCTTCCTTAGATGAAAAATACAAGATGATTCAAAGCATGAAGAAGAGGTTAAAGATGTCTTCCATAGAGCATCGACAAGTAGAAGAGTTGACTGCTCTAGAATAAGAAAAAGAGACATTTCGGCAGGAAGCACTGAATTACAAAGCCAAAGTATTGCAACTAGAGAAGGAAAAAGAGAATTGGTCATAAGGACATGTAGAGGTATCAAACAGAGCTATAGTTGTACCTAACACAACATGAGCTAAGTCAAACACTGAAGATATCGTCCAGGCTATGTCCCAAGTTAGCATGAAGGAAGGAGAAATCAAGAGTCTTAAGGGAGATATAGAAAAGCTGCAACAAGAAATGAAAATGAAGAATCAAAAGATGGCCCAGTTCCAAAAAGAAAATCAAGAGCTGCAAGAAAGAGCGAGCAAGTTGAAAAAGAGGCTGAAAGGTAAAGGAATTTTACAGGGAGCTAAACATGTAATTTGAGATTCTATTGCTACAAAAGCTGCTAATTTTAGGGTGTACTTGAATTTCATAGATGACAAAGATAGCATGGATATCACCGCCCAAAGAAAACTTACCGTGGTAAATGAGACACTGGCGAAAAATCCCTCAGAGTGGGCCCAACATGCTATAAATTTGCTGAATTCCATTCCTACTGCTGAACTTTAGACCATTGGGGTCAAAGACATGACTACACTAATCATTTGGGCCAGGAGGATCATTGCTAAGCACAATTTTCTCAAGTTAGTTCAGACTAAAGCCGCACAGATGGAGTAGAGTATACAAGAATTCAAGGATCTGTTTGAGAAATTATTTATCAAAGGCCTCCCATCATTTTGTGATGGCAAATGAAAATTATACGACCCAGAGAAATACAACTCCCTCCTCGCACAGTACAGAATGGATCATTCCAAATTTGAAGGCCTGGAGTAAAACTTGAAAGGAATAAGTCTGATAGAATATTTGACAATAGATTTTGAGATCTTAAATCAATTTAAGACCGTGAATATCAAGATGCCAACTATGACTTATGCTACTTGTATTGACTTGGAGATCCTAATAAAATAAATGATGGATTATGAGATTCCTTCGGACTTACAATGGAAAGAGATCGTGCGGCTAGGTAAGACAAAATACAATTTTCCAGGAACTAGTAAATAGCCTCCAGGTGTCACTAGGTTGGCGAGTTCGACAGAAGTTTAGAGCAAGACATATGGCAAGGATGAAAGGCGAGTAGTCAGAGAAATCAACCGTTAGTTTTTGAAACGCTTTTTGTTAATCATTGAAAATCGGTTCACATGTCGAGACTGTTAGTTGAAATTATTGTAATTAGTTTTAGAAGTTGAAACGTTTTGGTTTAGCCATTGTAATCAATTTGTATAAGTATTATAAGTTCCGAATGAATTAATGTTGGCAAAAGTGCAAGGGAACCTTTTTGTTGTTTCTGAACTCTACTGTAATTTTATGGAACTGAATTGAATACATATGTAGAATATTTTGAAGTCTCTATGAAAATATTCTAATGGTGGTGATACAAGTTTTGTCTCCTTTCATTGTATGTATTTCCTATGTTCTTCATTTCCATTTCCATTTTATTCTATTTAAATTGGAGAGTTAAATGCCCAAAAATCATCGTATGATGCTCTTGGATTAAGAAATTTAAACTATGCATGTTTCTTCTTAACTAATTCAGAATTCATTTCAGAAATGATCTGATGCAGTTATTTGTTTTCTCCTTCTTCCTACACTTCGCTTAAAC
>ML781054.1:422319-446837 GCA_009831015.1 Picea engelmannii
TAGCCACTGATTGGAAAATAAATATCAAGTGACATGAGAGATCTCTCTTTGAGTTGAGTAGGCTAGTTCCTAGCTCTAAAGTAGGTTGAAATAGTTACCTCTATTTTTTTTCTATCAGCTAGAATTTTTTTTATAGAGTTCTAACATTCTAGCGCCATTGCCGGGGAACGAAAGTGAAATCTTTCCTAGGAAAAATGACTTGAAGCTCTAGTTTTGATCCTTGAGGGTGATGGTGTATCACATAAATTATTGGCTGAGATTATTTTTTCCCTGGTGACTCTGTTACCAAGATACCATTTGCACCAAGCATTGTGAACTAGAAATCTTGGCTCCCAAGAGAGTTCACATGAGGAGCAACCCAAACCCAGAAGCTGCAATCCCTGTGTCTGATCCTGAAAAGATTGTACATAAAAGAAAACAAAAGACAGTAACCCCAGTGTTGTGTCTAAGACATTGTCTATCCTTACCCAAGGATGAAGTAATGAGCATTGAAGACCTTGAATTTGACTCAAAATTTGAACAAACTTTGTTCATAACTAAATCTAAATCTTGTTTAAGCGAGGTCATCTTTGACGAAAAAAAATTCCAAGATTTGATTTTATCTGCATCTTCCAAGCCTATAGTGATTCACACTCAGAACCAATAACCGCTCAGACTCCTCACAACAACCATGGAATCTATATTTTCTCCTCTCGTACTGCTTGCTCAACTACATGATTTACCTCAAGATTATAGCCTAAGGATCAAACTATATGATGCTAAAGGTAGCATATAATCCCAAAAGAATCTAAATTGGTTTAATGATTTCATAGACTTAGAATAAGTGGACTTTGAAGATGTAAAAATGAGATTGTTTACACAAAGTCTTGCAGGAGAAGTGAGGAAGTGGTTTAGAGCCCTTCTAGTAGCTAGTATCGTATATTTTGAGGCCTTTGAAAGCAACTTCCTTGCAAAATGGGGCGAAATGAAAAATCCGCTTCAGTTGTTGACCCAATATAACAACATGAAGAGGTCACCTGACGAAACAGTGCAAGAGTTTTCAGCCATATTCGTAAAGGTCTATAATTTGATTCCTGCTGAGGTAAACCCCCCCCCTTAAGGCTACCCAACTCTGATATGCTGATTATTTTGAAAGTGATTTTGCTTTTTTATTGAGAGAATGAAGGTCTGCTACATTAGATGATATGATGACTTATGCCATATTATGCCATATAAGTCGAAGTGAATCTAATGGCTTCAGGAAAGATAAAATCTAACTCTGGCAAGGACATGAACAAAGCTCAAGATAAGGCACAACCTTCAACCTCCCAAATGTCAAAAGAAAGGTTCAAAAAAATGATGAGAACCATGGAGAGGATGATGTAAATAATGGCCTTAGATAATATGCCTAAACCCAGAGAACAGGTTGACGTTCCACCCAAAAATCCGAGGAGACCAGTAATCCCACAAATTAGACAAAGAGAGGAAAGAAATCAGGGGAATCAGGCAAATAAAGGAGATAAGAGGAATCAAGGAAATCATGCGAATCAAGCGAATCAGACAAATCAAGGGAATCATGGAGATCAACAAGTAAGGCCTCCTTTCCAAAATAATGATGTAAATGAGAATTATGGTGGATATTTTGAAGATGACATGAACTGCTGTGATGATAAAGAAACATAGGTATTTTTGACTAAAGAAGAACACGACTAGTTCATGGATGCAAATGATATCTTCATGCAAGATGAGGAGGAAAGGTTATCGGTGGAAAGGGAAGATTACCAAGTAGGATTGCAGGATGCCATCATGCAATTCCAGAGAAAATACAATCTTCGAAATCAAAGAGTGTCTGAAAACCCTCCGAAAGGAATCCCTCCAAAAGGAAATCCTCCCAAAGGAAATCCTCCCAAAGGAAATCCTCCAAAGGGAAACCCCAACAAAGAAGATCAGAATAACATACCCTCTTCAACTCATCCCAAAAAGGATTTTGCTGCAAAATATTCTGCTGCAAAATATTCTTCTACAAAGGGTACTGTGGACAAAGGAAAGCAGAAAGAAGAGCCCCCCCAAAAAATATTGGAGGCGAGGAAAGAAACAGTCACCAAAGAGATAGAGAAAACCCCATCCTCCTTTAATTTTGAAAGTGATATGGCCAAGATAAAAATTTATATACCATTCAATGCATTAATCAAGAATAGAGAATATAGAAATCAGATTATCAAGATGATTAAGATGGAACAAACTTCTGATACCCTGAACGTACAATATGATCACCCTGCCATCTTATTTGGACCCACAATAGAAGAAAATAGTGATAATGAAGAAGTCCCTCCTTTCTATGTCATCTTGAAAATCCATGATATGACTCTGCACAATGCCATGTTGGATTCAAGAGAATCTCATAACTTAATGCCCAAGGTGGTCATGGACCAACTAGGAATGGACATCACAAGGCCTTACAAAGACCTGTTCTCTTTTGATTACAGGAAGGTGAAGTTCCTGGGTCTTATTAAAGATCTGGTGGTATCTTTGGCACAAATCCCGCCAAAAAACATGGTGATGGATGTAGTGGTTGCTAATATTCCTCCCAAGTTTGGCATGTTGTTATCAAGGTCTTGGGCTGCAAAGTTAAAGGGAAATCTCCAGATGGACATGTAATACACCACTATCCATGTCTTTGGTCAAGACAAAAGATTGTACATAGAGGTTTTTCTCAAATACATGGTCAACAACAAGTCACAACCTAGTAATCATCCCATATACTCTGTGGAAACTGAGTTGGGGTTTTCCATTTTCTTCAATAACTCATCTTTTCAAGAAAAGGATCCAGAAATTGATATGGTTGGCAAAGAGAGGTCTGATCAATATAGTGAGAAGTTTTTAGAGCAACAAGATAACACAGAAGATCATATATGGAATATGAGCTTTGATGGGGATTCCTGTATAGAGGGAGCAAGAGCTGGCGTATGGATCAATCACCCCAAAGGAGATTCAAAATTGTGTTCTTACAAACTTGTTTTTGAGTGCACAAATAACATGGCCGAATATGAAGCATTGATATCGGGGTTGAAAGTTTTGAAAGAATTAGGTGCCAAAAGGATTGCCGTACATGGAGATTCTGAACTAATTATCAATCAAATCAAAGGCATATACCAAGAAAAACAGCCAAGACTGAGAGCTTATAGGAACCTAGTACTAGACCTCCGTGATAAATTTACAGAGTATAATATTTGAGTGATTCCAAGAGAACAAAATCAGATTGCTGATGCCTTGGCCACTTCAGCAATAGTTTTCAAAGTTCCAATTTTCCCTGACAAAAAATACGAGGTTGAGGTCAAGTACATGCCAGTAGTATCAGATAATATCAAGTACTGGCAAGTTTTTGAAGATGATAAGCAGATAGAAAGATTCCTCAAGATGGAGAATGAATTTGAGAATCTGAACATTGATGAAGAATATTATGATGAAGAAGTAGATGAAACTGCATTCACCAAGGAGGGATACTTCAACAATCAGATTGTAGGCAGAGACATAGTTCATCTAAAGAGAAAGATCATTCCCAGGGGTTT
The DNA here is from genome assembly GCA_009831015.1 of Picea engelmannii. NCBI lineage: Eukaryota > Viridiplantae > Streptophyta > Pinopsida > Pinales > Pinaceae > Picea > Picea engelmannii. The sequence goes on from ML781054.1 coordinate 425,868, forward strand.
GGTCCCATTGGAGAATCTCTTTGATAATAATTATGTGGCCATAAGTCCAAGATTACAGTAAATGAAGGGGATGTGGAAGATGTCAATATTGGGACTCCGAAGGATCCAAACATCATTAAGCTGTCCAAAACACTCAGCCCTGAAGTCAAGGAGAAATATATCAAATTAATGAAAGAGTTCCCTGATGTTTTTTCCTGGAGCTATGATGATTTGAAATTTTATGACACCAGTATAATTCGGGATGTTATCCCAATCAAAGAAGATCATAATCCTTTCAAACATAAATTAAGAAGGATAAATCCTTTGCTGTTGCCTTTGATTGAGAAAGAGGTAAAGAATCTATTTGAAGCCAAAATCATGGTTTCCCCAAGGTTTTCTAAATGGGTGGAAAATCTGGTGCCAGTCAGAAAAAAGAGTGGGGAAATCAGGTTGTGTGTGGATTTCAGAAATCTGAATAAAGTGTCTCTAAAGGAAAACTACCCACTGTCTAAGATGGATCACATTTTACAGAAAGTGGTGGGTTCTCAAAAAATGTCAATGTTAGATGGCTTCTCTAGATACAATTAGATTATGGTGCACCCCGATGATCAGGAAAAGACATCATTCACCACACCATGGGGAACATTCATGTATGCCAAGCTGCCTTTTGGGCTTATGAATGTAGGGGAAAAATTTCAAAGAGCTATGGACATATATTTTTCTAATGAAAAAGACAAATTCATTGTTATCTACCTAGATGATATCACTGTGTATTCTGTTTTAGATGAAGAACACCTCAAGCATCTAAAAAGGGCATTCCAGAAGTGTAGAAAGTTCGAAATCTCGTTGAATCCTAAGAAGTAAAATCTCACCATGGAAGAAGGAAAACTGCTGGGTCACATTATTTCAAAAGAAGGGATAAAGGTATATCCCAATAGAGTTGAGTGAATCTTAAAAATTGGCATACCCAGAAGCAAAAAAGAGGTACAATCTTTCCTCGAAAAAGTGAATTTTCTGAGAAGGTTTATTCCCAACTTGGCTGAAATCATAAAACATATTACCAATATGCTTAATAAGGGAAATGAAATTAAGTGGATCCCTAAAGCTAGAAAATCGTTTGAAGACATCAAAGTGGCATTGACCAAGGCTCCAGTACTAGCCAACCCAAATTTTGAAAAATACTTCATATTGTTCTCTTTTGCCTCAGAGCACACGATTGCTGGTGTTTTACTATAGAAAGATGAACACAACTTTGAGAATCCCATAGAATATTACAACAAGACATTGAGGGATTCCCCTTTGAAATATGGTATCATGGAGAAACAAGCATACACACTAGTCAAGGCCTTGAAAGAATTCAGAGTGTACATCTTGCATTCCGATGTTACTGCTTATGTGACTAGTATCTTTGTGAAAGACATCTTGACCCAACTTGATCCTGAAGGAAAGAGGGGTAAATGGATAGCAGTGATGTTAGAATATGACCTTGAGATCAAACCCACCAAGTTGATCAAGGGACAGGGGCTTGCGAAACTGATGGCATAGACCAATTGTGAACTCCTAGGAATAAATTTCATTGTAAATCTATCAGAAGGTGCAAAAGAAGAGAAAGCTCCTCAAATATCCTAGAAATTTCTTGACTCCACATGGTATGCAGATATCATCTTTGTGTTGAAAAACTGACAGGCTCCTCCTGAATTTAGTAAAACAAAGGCCATATTCTTGAAACTAAAGGCAACAAAGTTATAATAAATCAATCTCTATATTGGAAAGATCCAGGGGGAATTTTATTGAGCTGTTTGCTAGAAGAAGAAGCAGGAAAAACCATTAGAGAGTTCCATAAGGGTGACTATGGAGGCCACCATTATTGGAAAACAACTGTGCATAATATTTTGAGGGCTAGGTTTTATTGGCCTTGAATTTTTTCGGATGTGTATAAAGAGGTTTCAAAATGCCATGAATGTCAAATTTTTGATGGGAAGGGAAAATTACAACCTCTGCCTTTGAAACCCATCTATGTGGAATCTCCTTTTAGGCAGTGGGGGCTTGATTTTATAGGGGAATTTCATCCATAGTCCTCAACCTAGCACAAGTGGATTCTGACAGCAACATACTATTTCACTAAGTGGATTGAAGCAGTTCCCACCAGGCAGGCAACAAATGATGTCATCATCCAGTTTTTAGAAGACAACATTTTATCCAGGTTCAGATGCCCAATCAAGATCATAACAAACAATGCAGTGGCTTTCAAGTCCAATAAAATAGAGAAATTTTGCAGTGATTACAATATCAACCTTGGCCATTCTACATCGTACTAACCTCAAGGAAATGGGTTCGCTGAATCCTCGAATAAAAGCTTAGTTAGAATCATCAAAAAATCACTGCAAGAAAATAAAAAGGTCTAGCACAAAAAGATCATCCATGCACTATGGGTTGATAGAATCACCCCAAAGATATCTATAGCCACATCCCCTTTCCAGATCATTTATGGTATAGAGGCAATATTTCCTACTACATTAGAATTGCCAGTGATGAGGCTGTTACAGGAGCAGGATGCAGAAATATATGTCACTCGAAGAAGAAAGGATGAACTAATAAGTGTCCTACAGACCCGATAAAAATCTTTCAATAATGATTAGCTACGCCAATACAAGATCAAAGAGGATTTATATTGATGTACCAGGGTGGATGACTTCAAAATGGGAGACTTAGTATTAAAATGGGACGCCAGAAATGAAGATAAGGGAAATCACAGGAAGTTTGACCATCTATGGCTGGGATCATTCGAGATTGCAACATACCGTGGAAGCAATGCCTATATACTACAAGAGATTAATGGAGACATCGTTGGAGGAGGGCCTGTGAATGGCATGTTCCTCAAACATTATATCATTTGAGAGATCATCACCCCTTTCATTCATTGTACATAACCATTTTTTTGTTTTCTTTCCGCATGAAGAGGTTGGAATAAAAGAAGCATAGTTGAAGCCTAAGGTGAAGGCCCTGAGCTATGCTGGGTCGGTTTTGAGTTTTTGAATAAAGGTTGGTGGATTTAGACTACAGGAATAAATCATATCCCAATGGCTAGGCACCTGGTCTACCATTATTTTCTACCTCACAAGGAGGATAACATCCCCAGTTGGAGCCTCTGTTATCACCATAACAATTTTTTGATGGAATTCAAGTCTCAAGACTTAGTTGAGGGATAAATAGGTGTAGAGGCACGGTAAACTGGAGGGCAGAGCCACATCTAGAGAAATATGGTTAAATCTAGTGAAGGTGGAAGGTTGATGGGACCTGGCGGGTCACAGATCTCAGGCATCGCAGATCAACAATCAACAACTACATCAGTCAAAGAACTTGCGCAGAGTTTAATTTCTTTGGAGCGGGACGATAGAAATACCATGGTTTCAGATTGCAAACATGTGGCATCACTAGAGGCATATCGGGGTGAAAATCGGTCTACTCCAAACCACTTTGTCTAATCCCTGATATTGGGAGGAGTATATAAATGAGAGCTTGGGTCATTATTTTATGATATTTCAAATCATTTGAACATTTGAAAATTGGTGCAAACGCTCCGTTTGAACTAAAGCTCAACAGTGAACCAGAATCGTGCATTATTCACTCATTCTCAGGTATTTTTCATCATGGCCATGAATCCTGTCATTTTATCTGTAATAGAACAAGATCCCACCTCGAAAGAAGAAGCCCTAATTGACAAAGACTCCGATATATTTGACACAGATATAACCATGTCACCCATTTTCGTATTCGGAGCCAATTTGTTAGATAATGTAGGAAGACAAATACCTTTCCTCGAAGCGGTTCAAGCCTCCATAGTCCCTTACGCCGTCAAAGTCACATTCCCTTTCCTGGAATTCATTAGCTGGTGTGCCGAGCAATACTCGAAGGAAGAAAATTTCGTTTTAAATAGGTTAGGGTTAGAGGTCCTATGTAGAGTAGATATCTTGTAAGTTTGACACGGTCTTGGTACACCAAAATCTTCCCCCACAATGTCTGAACCCTTCAAGGAAGAGAAACTAATTATAGTCTACAGAGAATGTCCCCCTGAGGTCAAAACCCTATTTTTGTAGACCATTGTTAAACCCAAACATCATTCTGAGAGTCTATCTTTGCCTATGCATATAAGCGTCATGGTTATTGAGGTCCAGTGGGCCTGTTCCATACTCGGTCAAATCTTAGGTTTGGATAAAGAAACATTTGTAGTAGAGGTCATGTTGGGTTTTCTGTTGTCCTTTTTTCAGTCAGAGTCCAATCCATTAGTTTGTATCAGTTTCAAAGAGTTCATAGCTGATAATGTACATAAGCAGCTAGTGAATTTCCACTCACTAAGGCACTTCAGGTACTACACACACTTGCTAAAAATGTTCCTAGAAAAAAACAAGATAGAGTTCCCTGAAGTTGCATTGATCTCGACTGAATGCAAAAGGATCACAATGCTCATTTTTATAAATAAGATCATGTCCAGGGTTTATATCTTAATATTCAGCACTAGCCTGCAAAGGGTTTTAGAAGAAATGAAAATTTATTTGCAGCCCAATCCAGAGAATAGAGTGGGAGATTGGGCAATGTTCATGCACTCTACTGTAATTTGGGTGTATGGTTACCAAGAGGGACCTTACCTTCTACCTATTTTTCTGACTCCCAAAATATTTTCCCTGGAGTTCATCAAGCAAAGAATCATCTCAGAAACAAAACACTTTCTAAAAATGCACAAAGCGTCTAACCTAATGTTTCCTTTCATAATAGGACCCTTTGTTGTGAAGACTAGATCTTGCTTTCCTCAAATCCAGGCCAAACTCAAGGAGTTTGAATTTGCACAGCTACAAGGGAGGAAATATGATCCACACCAGGTCATATCTAAAAGAAGACTGATGAAAAAACGAGGCCCTTATGAACATGAGTATGTCAAAGGTTTTGATAAGTTGAAAAATATGGAAACCTGTGCAGATATGGAAGTCATTTTGCAGCCTGATCAGACACAAAAAATAGGGTCAACCCTACAACAGACTCAGACACAAAAAAATCCTCCAAGGATGATTATTAAAGCTCCCAATATGAGTGTTTATAGAAAAGGAGCAATTCAGAGGCCCTGGTCACCAGTGGTCAACAAAAGGTTCTCAAGAAAATGAAAACCACACAGTCTCCACAGATAGTAAACCTAGAGGAAGAAGAACCTAACAAGCAAATTAATATGGAAATGGTGGAGAGAAGGACCAAAAACGAAGAGGCTAGTATAGAAAGCATGCCATAGAGTGAAGGAAACTCAAGGGATTTCAACATCAAGAAACATGTCTTCGATAAGATACCTGGGCAGTCTACCAGTCCAAAGAAGATTTAGCAAATCAATATGATGAGAAAGGAAGCTTGGCCATGAGTGAAATAAGAGATTTTATTCCTGAGGTAGAAAGGGTTTCTCGACATAGGTATTCTCTGTTCTCAATCAAGGATGTAGAAATAAAGACACTCAAAATAACAATGGATGATGAGTATAAAGTGTCTGAAATTAAGCTGCATTATGAAAATATCAGTGCCCTAGACAAGGTAAAATTTCACAGAAATACCAGTGACATGTTGTATTCAGACTATCTAAGTCTGAGTTTGAGGGTTGTAAGGATAACAACCCATACACTCAAGTTGGAAGGACAATTGAATCAAGAAAAAGCATCCAATAGAGCCTGACAGAATCAAGTCAAAAGATTAGAATATGAAGGTCCTCAAGGAGTAAAATATTCCTTAGATGAAAAAGACAAGATGATTCAAAGCATGAAGAAGAGGTTAAAGATGTCTTCCACAGAGCATCCACAAGCAACATAGCTAACTGATCTAGAACAAGAAAAAGAGACATTTCAGCAGGAAGCACTGAATTACAAAGCCAAAGTATTTCAACTAGAGAAGGAAAAAGAGAATTGGTCAAAAGGACATGTCGAGGTACCAAACAGAGCTACAACTGTACCTGGCACAACTGGAGCTGATTCAAACACTAAAGATATCATCCAGGCTATGTCCCAAGTTATCCTGAAGGAAGGAGAAATCAAGAGTCTTAAGGGATATATGGAAAAGCTGCAGTAATAAATGAAAATGAAGAATGAGAAGATGGCCCAGTTCCAAAAAGAAAATCAAGAGTTGTAAGAAAGAGTGAGCAAGTTGAAAAAGAGGATGAAAGGTAAAGGACTTTTGCAGGGAGCTAAAAATGTAATCTGGGATTCTATTGCTGTTGAAGTTGCTAAGTTCAGGGTGTACTTGAATTTCATAGATGACAAAGATAGCATGGCTATCACCACCCAAAGCAGATGTACTGTGGTAAATGAGACTCTGGAAAAATCCCTCAGAGTGGGCCCAAAACACTATAAATTTGTTGAATTCCATTCCTACTGCTGAACTTCAGACCATTGGGGTCAAATAAATGACTACACTGATCATTTGGGCCAGGAGGATCATTTCTAAGCACAATTTTCTCAAGTCAGTTTAGACCAAAGCCACACAGATGGAGCAGAGTATACAAGAATTCAAGGATTTGTTTGAGAAATTATTTATCAAAGGCCTCCCATTATTTTGGGATGGCAAAGGAAAATTATATGACCTAGAGCAATACAACTCCCTCTTCTCACAGTGCATAATGGATCATTCCAAATTTGAAGGCCTAGAGGAAAACTTGAAAGGACCAAGTCTGGTAGAATATTTGACCATAGACTTTGAGATCTTAAATCAGTTTAAGACTGTGAAGATCGAGCTACAAAATATGACTTATGCTACTTTTATCAACTTGGAGATCCTGATAAAAGAAATGATGGATTATGAGATTCCTTCGGACTTACAATGGAAAGAGATCGTGCGGCTAGGTAAGACAAAATACAGTTTTCCAGGAACCAGTAAATAGTCTCCAGGTGTCACTAGATTGGAGAGTTTGAAAAAAGGTCAGAGCAAGACAGATGGGAAGGATGAAAGGTGAGTAGTCAGAGAAATCAGTAGTTAGTTTTTGAAACACTTTTTGTTAATCATTGAAAATTGGTTCACATGCCGAGACTGTCAGTTGAAATTATTGTAATTATTTTTAGAAGTTGAAACATTTTGGTTTATCCATTGTAATAGAATTGTATAAGTATTAAAAGTTCCGAATGAATTAATGTTAGAAGAAGTGCAAGGGCACCTTTTTTTTGTTTATGAACTCTACTATAATTTTCTAGAGATGAATTGAATACATATGCATAAGCTTTTGTAGTCTCTATGAAAATATTCTAATGGTGGTGATATGAGTTTTGTCTCCTTTCATTGTATGTATTTCCTGTGTTTTTTATTTCCATTTCCATTTTCTTCTGTTTAATTTGGAGAGTTAAAGGCCCATAATTCATCTTATGATGCTCTTGTCTTAAACAATTTAAACTTTGTGTTTTTGTTCTTAACTAATTTGTAATTCATTTAAAAAATGCTCTGATGTAGTTATTTTTTTTCTCCTTCTTCCTACACTTCGTTTAAACTCAATTTGCAGCTTAGATTCATTGCCTCATTTAGAATTTATCCTCTAGAGAGTTTTACTGGCCAATCATTGTTTTCATTCACTTTTAGAATTTCGACTCCATAGCCCTAAGTGTCCCTCCCCATCCTTGCCAACAACTTTATAAATCCCCCCAAAAGCAACTAAATCTAGCCACTGATTGCCAAATAAATATCAAGTGACATGAGAGAGCCCTCTCTGAGTTGAGTAGGCTAGTGCCCAACTCTAAAGTAGGTTGAAATAGTTACATCTGTCGTTTGTCTATCATTCAGAAAAATTTTACAGAGTGCTAACACATTTTATTGATGATCTCTTGATGAATTAAGTGGTGCCCAATTCTTTACTAAACTTGATATCTATTCTGGATACCACCAGATACGTATGAAAGAGGTAGAAATTCCTAATACTACTTTTCAAACTCATGAGGGCCACTATGAGTTCTTGGTCATGCCCTTTGGTTTGTTTAATTCTCCCTCCACTTTCTAGAGCCTCATGAATCATGTCTTTCGTCCTTTTCTCCGTCATTTTTTCTTAGTTTTATATGATGATATTCTCATCTGTAGTAAAACATGGACCACCCATCTTGCCCATGTGGATCAAGTTCTTTATGTACTCTCTCAACACCAAAATTTCCTCAAACAATCTAAATGTGATTTTTGAGCCTCGAAAGTGGAGTACCTGGGTCATATTGTTGGCAAGGATGGTGTCATGGTGGATCCTAAGAAAATTGAAGCTATGAAGGGTTGGCCTCATCCAAAGAATCTCAAGAGATTGTGTGGTTTTCTTGGTTTAACAGGTTATTATTGCAATTTTGTTAAGAATTATGGAAAAAATGCGGTGCCTCTCACTGCTCTCCTTAAAAAGAATGCTTTCATTTGGAATCCAACGACTGATCACTCCTTCCAAGCCTTGAAAGAGGCTATGTGCACTACTCTTGTCCTGACCCTTCCTGACATCAGAAAGGCCTTTGTCCTGGAATGTGATGCTTAAGGTAAAGGAATTGGCGCCACCCTTATGCAAGATGGTCGACCTTTGTCCTTCACTATCAAAAAAATGTCATAGCACCACTTGGGCCAATAGATCTATGAAAAGGAAATGATGGCCATTCTACATGTTGTGGATATTTGTAACCCTTATCTATTGGGGCAACGCTTCCAAATTAAGACAGATCATTAGATCCACAAGTATTTTATGGAGCAACAACTTTTATCCCCAAAGCAACAAAAATGGGTGACCAAGATATTTGGATATGATTCTGAGATCATTTACAATAAAGGAAAAGACAATATGATTGAAAACACTCTTTCAAAGAAATATGAAGTTGAAGGGTCCCTCTTCTCTCTATCCTTCATTGTACCAGATTGGATCTAAGTTGTTCACCATGAATGGATGCAAGATCCCAAATTATCGCATCTGATCCAACAATTGCAAGACAATTCTCCAGTTTCTCTAGAGTACTCTTGGATCAATGAAGAGCATCGCTACAAAGGTTGTCTATATTTAAGAAAACAATCACAACTTAAATCCAAGGTGCTTTTCGAGCTTCATGCTACACCCACAATTGGGAATTCTGGGTTTACCAAAACCTATGATAAGGTCAAATGTTCTTTTTTTATGATGGTATGAAGAAGGACATACACAACTTTGTGGCATAATGTGATGTCTTTCAATGCAACAAGAGAGAAATAGTAAAATCCCTGGGCACACTACAATCACTTCCAATTCCACCCACTATTTGGAGCGATATTTCTATGGATTTCATTGTTGGATTACCTAAATCAGGAAATAAATCTGTCATCATGGTGGTCATTCATCATCTTTCCAAATATGCTCATTTTTTTCTCTTCAACACCCATTCATTACATCCATGGTGGCTCAAATTTTCATGGATCATATATTCAATCTTCATGGCATGCCTCATTCCATTGTCTCTGACCAAGATCCCACTTTCACTGATAATTTTTGGCAAGAATTTTTCAAGCTACATGGCACCAAATTACATCTCACCACAACCTATCATCCCCAGACTGATGGTCAAAATGAAGTTATCAACAAGTGTTTGGAAACATATTTGAGGTGTTTTTCATTTGAGAGGAAAAATCAATGGGCTCAATGGTTACCCCTAGCTGAATGGTGGTACAACACTTCTTACCATACATCCACTCACATGACTCCTTTTGAAGAATTATATGCAAAAAATTCGCCTTCAGTTTCTCATACATGCCTGGTGTCTCGAAGGTCCAAGAAGCTGACCAAAATATTAGATTTCAAGAGGCTATTCTCCGCACCCTCAAAATTCAGTCATGGCTCAGAATCACATGAAGAAACAAGCAGATCAAGGTCACTCAGAATGTCAATTTTTTAAAGGGGACTAGGTATTTCTTCAACTACAACCTTATAAGCAGACTTCACTCAAGGTTGACCATTGTCAGGAATTGACACCCAAATTTTATGGTCCTTATACATTTCTTAAGCATGTGGGACATGTGGCCTATCAGTGAGATTTTCCTAGTCATTCTAAGCTCCATCCTATTTTTCATGTCTCCTTCTTAAAGAAGGTGATTGGAACTAAGTGCCAAACTCAAACCAGTCTTCCCGAGTTGGATGAAGAAGGATCCATCTGGTTGCAACCACAAGTATTCTTGGACCAACGTAAGCATCGTCTCCATGGTGGCTCAACTTTTCATGGATCATATATTCAAGCTTCATGGCATGCCTCATTCCATTGTCTTTGACCAAGATCCCACTTTCACTGACAATTTTTGGCAAGAATGTTTCAGGCTACATGGCACCGAATTACATCTCAGCACAACCTATCATCCCCAGACTGATGGTCAAAATGAAGTTATCAAGAAGTGTTTGGAAACATATTTGAGGTGTTTTTCATATGAGAGGAAAAATCAATGGGCTCAATGGTTACCCCTAGCTGAATGGTGGTACAACACTTCTTACCATACATCCACTCACATGACTCCTTTTGAAGAATTATATGCAAAAAATTCGCCTTCAGTTTCTCATACATGCCTGGTGTCTCGAAGGTCCAAGAAGATGACAAAAATATTAGATTTAAAGAGGCTATTCTCCATACCCTCAAAGAGAATTTGGTCATGGCTCAGAATCACATGAAGCAACAAGCAGATCAAGGTCGCTCAGAATGTCAATTTTTTAAAGGGGACTAGGTGTTTCTTCAACTGCAATCTTATAAGCAGATTTCACTCAAGGTTGACCATTGTCAGGAATTGACACCCAAATTTTATGGTCCTTATACAATTCTTAAGCATGTGGGACATGTGGCCTATCAATTAGATTTTCCTAGTCATTCTAAGCTCCATTCTATTTTTCATGTCTCCTGCTTAAAGAAGGTGATTGGAACTAAGTGCCAAACTCAAACTAGTCTTCCCGAGTTGGATGAAGAAGGATCCATCTGGTTGCAACCAAAAGTATTCTTGGACCAATATGAGCATCTTCTCCATCAGTTCACCATCAAGGAAGTGTTAGTACAGTGGAAATATACAATTGCAGAAGATGCCACCTGAGAGCCAACTGCCATTTTGCAACAATTTCCTCATCTCAAGCCTTGATAACAAGGCCTTTTTTAAGGGGGAGGGCATGTTAGGGACCTAACCCCTCACATAGGTAGAATAATATATTTTCCATGTAATAAAGGCCAATATTATTAAGGCCTATTAATAAGGAAGAATAAGTCAAATGTAAGAAGACCTATTAGAAGCTTACACTTCTAGAAGATCTTCCTCTAGATTGTTATTTTGGTAGACAGATTTAGTATAAATAGGAGTATAGGGCATAATAAGTCCTTTTATTGATAATTATTATAATATAGTGTTGCTTTGTTGGAGGTTTCCCCCTAGAAGAGGTAAGTGAACATTGTTTCATATCAATAAAGATATTATTTTGGTGCTGTGGTTTCATACAATGTATTGTTATTCTCTGCAATATTTTCATTTTCATCTATTATAATAGATCTGGTACCTTACATGAAGCGGTACTATCAAATACAACTCGGGAAACAACATAAAATAGGTGATGCTATTATAAACCCATGGTAGTGAAATAAAACTACCAATGGTACAAGTCTACACCATGCGAATAGATGTATTGAAGTCAAACATAGTGAAACCCCATTTGATTATCGGTCATTGATGCATACCATTAACAAAAATGAGACAACCCACCGATAATGATAATGAGTTTCAAGGTACCTAGTACATTCTAGAAAGAGTGAATGAATGACCTTTCGTCGAACACTTTCATAATATATCGATCAAGGGATACTAATGTATTCCCACTTTTAATAGCGAGGGAATCTACCAATGATGACTAAAAACCCCAAGGCATTAGAAAGAATCTAGAGATCGATCCCAGAGAAAATGAGATGAATTCGATGGGAAGAGATCCGTTGGAAGGAGGGAATTAAGGCATCTCCCATCATCCAACAAGAGGAACAACAGAAGGCCAAATATTTTGAAGGACTTTGAGGAAATATTTATAGACACACAAATTGATATGTCTCTTTCATGCACTAAATGAATAACACATGGAAGAGACCCTTTGAGCAACTACCAATAATTAAAACCACCGACATAGGAGAGGAATTCCATCAATGAGGAAAATGGAACCCACGATATTGCATGAATCCCAAAGTGTGAATAAGGTCTTGACATCGAACACAAGGGAAACCACTTAGTCAGTGACCAATGATGGAATGTCATATGCTGAGCTCAAGGTGACCTATCAATGATGTAAATAGGCCCTGGGTCATACTCTAGGTGAAACTCTCAGAGCAATGTGTCATATTTGATAAGAGATGACCCATCAACACAAATTCAATGGGGACCTTCTATAATGGCATGAGTAAAATACAAATATGCTTGTTGATTCTAAGAAGTAATTTACATACAAGACGAACGACATTAAAAACCAAGAATTCTGAGGAGTAGCTGACATAGGATGGAACTTCCATTGAAAAAAAGCACTACACAAAAAGTGACTTGGGAAGCACATACTCAAGAATGAGCGATGACATAAGTATGTGAAAAATGAGTCATCAAAAGACTCTCCATAGTGAATGGAAGAATAACCAGTCGGAGGAGTAAAGACTCAAAGAACATATTTCAACTTCCTAAGGCCATACTAAACCTAATCCTTTGGGACATAGAATCAAAAACTTAGTTCTTTGTTCAAGGGCAACATGAATGCTACCAAACATAATTGAGACCTTGACTATTGCCCATACTATTTTTTTTTATATTTGATTTTTTTGTCTTTTTCATATTATTAAAGCTTGAAAAAGAATAAATAATGTTATAATACAGTGGAGGAAATGAGTGTTGCGAGAATGAAAATTAGTTCCAAGCATAGGGAGCACACCTATGCTCAATTCAAGGAACACACGCAAGATATGGACACCTGAGGGAATGTTTCCTCTAGGGATATAGGTGTCAAGTCACAAAGTCAATTGATGTATGGATAGAAACTGAGAGAATGCATAAGAAATAGGCTAAATGATAGAAACATGAAGCCGACATTAGGCTCAAAATTGCAAGTGGGAAAGATTCAATGAAGTTACAACTTAGCACAAAAAATTTGGGAGCCCCATGAGATATTATCTAGAATAATAATGAGAGGAATTTATGAGGCTTCAACACAAAGCCATGGCATGACTAAACATGGCTTCTGATCCTATAGAAAACTACAACATGGGTATCGAAATGGATATCCAGGTACTAAATAGGGTACCCATGAAGAGGAAGACCCTACCACAAACAAGACAACACTTTTAATCAGTTGGGAAAGGTTTGTGTTTCAAGTAAGTGGGATTGAACCTAAGTAAAATATGAAAATGATACTGATAATGCAAAGTGCAAGTGGAAAATGACCTACCCTATATGCCAATAATCGATAACATTACTTGTTGAAGAGTAAAAGATGGATTAAAAGGATAAAAAAGGGTAAAAAATTCTTGGTACGACATCCTTCCTGAAAGCCCACAGAATCAGACATCCTCGACGGTTTGAAAGTTAGTGCATTATGTGTAATTTCATAGTGAGGGCATCAAACTATAATAAAGTGGGTAGTTTTTTTTATTAAATAGTGAAAACTAGATTTTTTACCATGTCATTTTGAAATTTTACCCAAATAGTACATTTTAGTGGAAAATACCCTCAAATTTCCTCAAACAATTGCAGGATCTACACTCAACAAAATCACACACCATCTAGACTAGGTAAGAGGCCTCTCTTTCCTCTTTATTTTTGACCATTTCATTTCCTTTTTTAATCAAATTTTTTATATTTTGGGAAAATTTTACAAAGGGACGAGTGTATATGTGCCCTCTTCCATGGGGCACATACAAGGTGCCCTATAGACACTTGTTATCACAACAGGGTTTGTATATATGCACCCGTTGCCTCTATAGCTAAAATATGAGCCCGTCCAAAAGAGAAAAACATGGATTTAACTTCTCCCTTTAATCAATTCTTGTAGGATGGATATTGAATAGAGAGAAAGAGAGAATGGAGAGGTCAACAATAAATTTTTGGAAGACATGTAGGTGCTAGAAGCCCTTCGAAATTGAGGCTTAAGAAAAATATTCAGGATAAGCAACATGAGGGCCCAAAAGAGACTATTACATGTCCTAATAGGATATTGGGACCCAGACGCTGACACTTTTATGATGGATGGATAACCTCTAAAGGTAGAGGTTGAAGACATATACTTCATTAAGAGACTTTCTCGACGAGGAGATATAATTAACCTTAAGACTTGAGGCAATGGGGGAATGACCATAGAGGAATACATAGCCACCTATTGTGCCTTGGGAACCGAAAAAGTGGGAATTCAAGTACCAATATGAAGCATAGAGAGAACAAGATTAAAAATAATCATATCTACCATCACAAGAATTATAGGATCGATGTCTCTTCACCAGGCATCTCGCCAAAAAATGTTCTATGGGGTAGAGTGACTGATATCAACAATATTCAATTGGAACTCATCATTATTGATGTCAATGAAGACTCAAATTACTGAATGCAAGTTGGGGAGGATTAAGAACTTAATATATGATAATATACTATTTACTTTCTTCTTCTTCGAGAGTTCTAGCTATTACTTCGTACGAGTGTTTGTCCATCCAAAGAGGGCCAGAGAACCTTGTATGGTTTGTTGGACATAAATGTTGTAGTAACTAGGGGGAAGGAAAATTCCTAGGCCATATGATGATTATGTCTTTCCTTGGTGGGTACGATAGATTATTGCAATCAAAGACTATCCCTATGAAGGGACAAACTTCACCAGAGACCCAAATATTCTAGTACCTCCGAGTGATGCACTAGGAGAGATAGGTAACAATTTTTTGTTGGAGATACTTCACACACACCTATGATTTATTTTTCCTAAGGTTTTACCTATGTTTATTAGTCATTATTTAGTATCCTATATTTTAGGGAGAATATTCCTCTAGGAGAATATTCTTTTCAGTTCACACTTTAGTTTGATCAGTTGAGTGGAGTCTAGATGCCACATTGGTATTATCACCATGCAACATTGGGATCATCACCATCTAATGTGAACTATCCTTGGGATCATCAACAGACTAGCACATTACTCATGATTCCTTGATCTTCTTCTCATTTCACTCTGTTTTAGTTAGTTAACTGAAGACTGATAGACTAGTTAACTCAAACTAGGTGGCAGTTCACTCCCGTAATTGACCGAGAGACTAGACTAGGTGGGATTTTACTCCTGTAACTACTGGTGTGTGTCCATATCACTCTATACCACCACTATGGTGCATTGGATTCTCCTCCAGTGTGCATTATTTGAGTTATACAAAGTATATCATGTGTAAATTATCATTCATTCATTTGGTTAATGAGAATTCTTCCATTCTTTCCCTCCCGCTTCTCCTTTCTCATATTTTCTCTGCAACTGTGTATGTCAATTCCTAGCTAGATATATTCTATGTAGGTTCAACACATTTACATGGTATCAAAGCCAACGTAGTGCTAGGGAAAAGACACACCAAATTATTTTTGTAGGTACCGAAGATTGAAGACAACGAAAAAATGGAATTTCCAAAAGAATTCATTCTTACACCGTACAATTTATTTTCATGGAAGGAGAAGACGATAATGAATATTCGAGGAAGAGGACTATATCAATTAACCATGGACATAGATATAGAACCAATATCATCCATAGTAAAATCCAAGTATCTAAATCGAATGGATGAAGCGTTTGGAACAATTTTCAGTCTCATTTCTCATGAACTCCTCTTTCACATATCCTCCTGTAAAACCCCCAATGAAGCCTGGACCACCATGGGAGGGGTTTTTGGAAAAAAAGACAAGATGAGGGGACACATTTTCGAGGTGGAATTTCTCACATTGGATCCAAAAACCTTTGACAATATCGAATATTTATTTACCAAATATAAGGATTTGTTGTCACAACTTAAGGCTCGGGGGGTTGATACATCTAAGAGGAGAAATACATGGTTCTCACCATTCTCTCCAAAATTGGTCTAGAATAATCAATGTTTTTATCCACATTTCATTTATTTAGGTTCTCCTCTAGATCCATCTGGATGATTCCCTCTCTTTAGGCCTTTATCGAGTCTCTGACACAAGAGCATAACAAGCTCATCAATATAGTAAAAATCAAAGGCCCAAAGGCGCATGCACTTACTATATAAGATGGTAGCGGTCATCAATATCATAAATCTAAATACAAAGACAAAAGGAAATCACATGCAAATCCAAATAAGGAAGGGTACTCAAAACCCTTTAACGATGCCTTCGGATCCAAAGGTGGAAAGGGAAGAAAAGGGGAGAAATGCAATTATTGCCATAAAGGATTCCATATAGAATCCACATGTATGCAAAAAAAAAATATATATAATGACCCAAATACTTCAGCAAAACAACTTTGGAGATCACATCCCTGAGGGTGCAAAGAAGAAGAATCCAAAATATTAGAATCCCAAGAAAATAAATTCTAGCCATTCCTTGATTGCCATCAACTCCTCTCTCGATGCTTGGATCGTAGATTCATGTGCATAACACCACATGGATACCACAAAAGAAGTCTATTATTCATTGGATGCATGCAAAGGTCCTCCTATCCTGATGAGGTAAAAATATTCAGTCAAGGTCACCGACAAAGGAATAATTGAACTCACAAACAAAAGCTTCGAGAATGTGCTACACGTTCCCAAGATTTCCTTCAATTTTCTCTCCATGTATCAGCTGAAAAAATAAAACACCGAAAAGAGATTCATATTCACACCTGATTCAGTGGATATATATGACATGCAAACCGATTCCAGGGTTTCTACCGATGAGGTAAATCATCAATATAGAATCTACACATTTTCTAAATTTATTGAACCATATTATGTATTACTTCTTACCCATGCTGATGAAAGCAGTAGGATATGACACGAAAGGTATGAGAATTTAAATTTCAGATATATGCAAGAACTTAGCAAGAAAGGAATGGTTGATGGTCTACCTGACATCCACTTATCCAAAGGAATTTGTGAGGGATGTGTTCTTGGAAAACACCCTCAAGAGAAATTTGACAAAGGAAAGACTCAGAAGGCCTCCTTTCCTTTAGGTATGATCCATAATGACCTCATGGGACCTTTTACACATACATCAATCAGTAAATAAAGGTACATGCTCATTTTTGTTGATTATTTCTCACGCTTCACATGGATTTTCTTTCTCACGAAAAAATCAAAGGTCTTTAAACACCTCAAAGATTTCAAAGCCCTTGTTGAGACACAATCAGGAGAGAAAATCAAAGTCCTCCGAACAGAGAATGGTGGAGAGTATGTCAAACATGAGAAAAAAAATCTTTGTCATGATGTAGGATTTAGTTGCAACACACAATTCCTTATACTCCGCAACAAAATGGAGTTGCTGAGCGGAAAAATAGTTCTCTAAAAGAGACGACATCTAGCATGCTACATGCAAATTCACTTCCACAGAGATTATGGGATGAAGAACTTAATTGTGCAACATACATCCAAAATATATCTCCCCATAGATTTGTCAAGGATAAGACCCCTTATGAGGCTTGGAGCGACTTCAAAATAGAAGTGACCCACTTCCATATTTTCGGTTCACGTGCATGGGCCAGGATTCCCTCTAAGAAGAGGAAGGAACTTGATCCACAGATCACATAGTGTATCTATGTTGGATACCCCAATGATGTGAAGGGATACATACTCATTGATCTTTCCTCGGACCAGATAATCATTGAGCATAGTTTCCAATTCGAGGAAAGTGTCTCGCATGTACCTCAACAAATGCATGCATACTCTTTTGTTCTTACACCTGTTAAATATGATGAGCATGCACATGCTGACTCTTCTTCAGATGAGAAGTATGATTCAGAGGATTCAGATGATCCAGATACAAAGTCAGTATAGTCAGATGCAAATTCAGTGCATGTAGATGCATATGTAGAGCGAGAGGTGAGGCACTAGTGGGCCAAGACTACTCTTCAGGATGTAGGGGATCTTGTTGGGGATCCAACTGATACTAGGAGTACTCGATCTGATTTTGAGAGCCTCCTCTTACACTCACTACCAATGAACCGATGCCACCCAGGCATATTTTCTTGGTTCAATATTCATATCCATAGTCTTATAACGAGGCTACTGGAAATCCCATTTGGGAATCCGCCATGCAGGAGGAGTACAATTCCCTCCTCAAGAACCAGACTTGGAATCTGGTTCCCCTTCCTTCAGGAAGGAAAATTGTCAGGTGTAGATGGGTATACAGGACCAAGAGCACAACAGATGGATAGGTTAGAAGATATAAATCCAGGCTAGTTACCAAAGGATTTCAGTAGGTGCATGGAATTGACTATGATGAGACCTTCGCTCCAGTAGCAAAGATGGATTCCATATGTTTGGCACTTGCCACTGCAGAAGCCAAGGGATGGGAATTCCATCAGATGGATGTGAAGAATGCATTTCTTGATGATGATATATCTGCGGAGATATATATGGAGCAACCCCAAGGATTTATGTAGAATTCATCTTTGGTTTGTCGACTGAAGAAGTATACCAAGATGGACTCCTAAATACTTCCATAGAATTTTTTACATTGTAATTCAGACCCAAATGTTTACATGCTTAGTACGACTAATTTACTTCTACTCCTAGTTTTGTATGTTGATGATTTGATGATCACCGGTTGCTTGAATTCAACGATTGTTGCAGTCAAGAGGATTATGAATGACAGGTTCTTGATGACGGACATGGGCCCACTACATTTATTCCTTGGACTTGAGATCAGTCAGGATGTATCAAGCATCAAACTGTCTTAGGCTAGGTATGCACGAGATCTCCTTGAGAGATTTCACATGACAGACTACAATTTTGTCTCGACTCCTTTCCTATCAGAAGTCGGACTTGAGGATGGTGGGGATACTCCACAGGTTGACAAGACACTGTACAAAAAACTAGTGTGGAGATTGTTGTTCTCACACACTCCAGACCATGCCTCTCCTATGAAGTTGGAAGAATCTCTAGGTTCATGCAGGAGCCGCATGAGCTACATTGGAAGGCTGTAAAGCATATCCTTCGATACGTACAGGGAACCATCAACTTTGGGATTCACTATAAAGAAGAATCTACATTGGAACTCATCGGGTTCATTGATCATGACTGGGTTGGCAATATCATTGATCACAAGTACACATTTGGTTACTCACTTAGTCTTGGTTATGGGCATATCTGTTGGTCGAGAAAGAAGTAGGACACTATTGCTCTATCTTTAGCCGAGGCAGAGTATATAGGGGTAGTTAACATAACCATTCAAGCTATGTGGATACAACATTTTCTCACTGAGTTGGAAATTTAGTTTCATCAGTCGATCGTCATATGGTGTGACAACCAAAGAACTCTGAATTTATGCAGAGATCCAGTTCAGAGGCAATGGACGAAGCACATTGATATCCACATGTACTACATCTGAGACCTAGCACACGAGGGGATCATCGAATTGTAGTTCTATCCTTCAACAGAACACACTGCAGACATATTCACCAAGACCTTCACTGAGCAGAAGTTCCATTTTCTGCACAATCGTCTTGGAGTGAAGGACATAGTTTCCTAGCAACTGTCGGTTCTTATTTTTACAAAAAATGTACTTTGAGGGGGGGTTTTCCCTCTTTCCTCATTTATTTCAGTATATATTTTGTATTTGGGTACCTAACATGGCCTCATTTCCGGGAACCATTCTTTATTTTCACCATAGTGATGTTCAGGGGG
Source organism: Picea engelmannii (assembly GCA_009831015.1). NCBI lineage: Eukaryota > Viridiplantae > Streptophyta > Pinopsida > Pinales > Pinaceae > Picea > Picea engelmannii. The sequence continues at coordinate 445,676 of ML781054.1, forward strand.
GTGTTGGAGATACTTCACACACACCTAGGATATCTTTTTCTTAAGGTTTTCCCTATGTTTATTAGTCATTATTCAATATCCTATATTTTAGGGAGAAAATTCACACTTTAGTTTGATTAATAGAGTGGAGTCTATATTCCACATTGGTATTATCACCATGCAACATTGGGATCATCACCAACTGATGTGCATCGTCCTTGGGATCATCACCAGAATAGTGCATTACTCATGATTCCTTGATCTCCTCCTCACTTCACTCTATTTCAATCAATTAACTGAAGACTGATAGACTAGTTAAATTAGACCGATAGACTAGTTAACTCATACTAGGTGGAATTTCACTCTCTTAACTGCCCGAGAGACTAGACTAGGTGGAAGTTTACTCCCGTAATTGCTGGTGTGCCCAGATCACTCTAGACCACCACTATGGTGCATTGGATTCTCCTCCAATGCGTATTAGTTGATTTACACAAAGTATATCATGTGTAAATTATCATTCATTCATTTGGTTAATGAGAGTTCTTCCATTCTTTCTCTCCCGCTTCTCTTTTCTCATATTTTCTCTACAACTATGTATGTCAATTCCTAGCTAGATCTATTCTATGCAGGTTCAACACATTTAAACTTTTTAAGTTTTCAATTTATATAATTTTTATGCATTTTTATTTAAGAAACAACTTAAGAGGCAAACCAAAAAAATAAATATTTTTGGCATTGATCATGACTCTAATTTTTTTTCTTTGAATATGACCAAAGAGATACCCTCGACACATGCATAAAGAATGAGGTAGAGACCATCCAAGAGGGGATGCAGATAGAATATTGAAAAATGTTCAAATGAACCAAGATAGGCTTACCCACCAAATCTCGATGGTATAGATCGAGGATCTCCTAGAGCAGATGTAGCGACAGGTCCTCGGAGTACCAAGGCCTTGGGTTCGACTCTTTTGTCATATGGGGAATTCCGTATTGTGTTATTATGAGGCACATGTGGGGGAAGGGCCCTAAGAATAGTCATTATGTACTATATTTTACTCGCCTTATATATATATAATTTAAATATCCATCATGTACAAAATTGTGGATTGAATTTACAAAATCGGGCTTTTAGCCCCAAATATACATCTATAAGGCCAGTGAAATATAGTACATAATGACTATG
>ML781054.1:470233-486282 GCA_009831015.1 Picea engelmannii
ATTGCTGCTGCTACCTGCTGCACACAGGTATTATGGATGATTCAGACACTTGCAGACTTAGAGGTAAAATACACTGCACCGATCCCTATTTATTGTGATAACACTAGTGCTATCAGTGTGTCCAAGAATCCTGTATTCCACTCGAAGACCAAGCATATCCCCATCAAATATCATTTTCTGAGAGAGCAGATCACCAATCAGATTGTTCTGGTCCATTACATTCCCATCGCAAAACAAATTGCAGACATCTTTACCAAGCCCCTAGCCAAGACACCGTTTGAATATATTAGACAGAAGCTGGGTGTCATTTCATTTCACACCTAAAAGAGTCCATCTTGTTAGGGGGAGAATTGTATTACTTAATTATCTAATGCCTCCTACATTTACTGCAATAGCTCAGGGGGAGCATGTCTCTTCTTTGACATTGATGTCAAAGAGGGAGAAAAGAATTCAGGTGCTGTAGTTGCCATCAATGCCAAAGGGGGAGATTGTTGGAAAATGTTTACCAAGTAGCGTATGCTTGTCATTGATGGCAAGTACAACAGTGGAGATGGTAGGATAAGAAGGATAAAAATCCCTTGGGGATTCAGACATGAAAGCTCAGGAGGAACAACGTTGAAGAAAACGCGCGCAGCAAAGGCAAAGCTCAAAGTACAACAATTTGCAGAAGAGAAGGAAGACAGAGATCCACAGCCGTTGGATCTCATTCAGAAAACCCGAAAGAATGAGGGCCGTCATATCTGTAGAATTTGCGAGAGAGATAAGCCATCGGAGAATCGGGGATCGGGACTTTGAAATGTCCAGTTCACTCGACAACGAAAACCCCGAAATCGCGATATGCGATTTCGTGATCTGATCGCAGCCGTTAAAACAAGCTTGAGATATGGACCGTTGATTTTACTCATTGGAGAATCGGGAATCGGAGTTTCACAAGTCTCATGAACAATGACAATGAAAACCCCGAAATCGCGATATGCGATTTCGCGATGTAATCAAAGCCGTTGGATAAAGACTGCATCTGGATTGTTGAATCTCTGCATGGAGTGCGAGTATAGTTATGGTTGTGGAGATGACTCAGTGACCGTTAGATTCAAGCACAAGACCCGATCATCGTCGGATCAAAGACAACATACACGCCCTTTAAAGTACAAGGAGAAGTGGGAGTAATCGCGATGTGAAAAATCGCGAGATCTAATCTGAGCCGTCGAGCTAGAAGTGATCGAGACCGTTGATCCAACTCACGAAAACAGACCACGTCAGCTAGGGACACGTGGCACAACCAGGGAATGACAAGTGTCAGGCAGATTCAACACTTCAGGCATATGTAAGTCACGAATCAGAGTGACACGTGGCAGAATCTAACACGTGGCAAACCACGTGTGACGTCAGTAGAGGCATCGACAATCACGACTTTGAAATACCAAAATCACTTGACATCAAGAACCCCGAAATCACGATATGCAATTTCGCGATTTAATCGTAGCCGTAAATTTAGAAGTGATCTGGACCGTTGATTATCTGCATAGAGTATCAGGGATCGGGACTTTGGAATGACAAAGTCACTTGACATCAAAAACCCCGATTTCGCGATATGCGATTTCGCGATTTAATCGCAGCCGTAAATTTAGAACTAATCTGGACCCTTGATTATCTGCATGGGGAATCGGCGATCGGGACTTTGAAATGACAAAGTCACTTGATATCAAAAGTCTCGAAATATCGAAGGGATCGAGACCATCCATCTGATGGACAAGTGTCGAAGATCAAGGCGTCGTCGGCATTTTGTTCATCGGGAAATCGAGGATTCCGTTGACAAGAGTTTTGTGCAAGTCAAAATCGCGATCCGCGAAACCCCGATGAGTGGGGGCCAGATGTCAGCACAACAACAAAGGAGGACGGTGGCGTAGTGGAGGCCAGCTGTCAGAGATAAGGATGTGGTCACGGGTAACGGTCACATGGACTAGGGCTTAGCCAGGAGGGCTGAAGCACATCGCGAATCGGGAAATCGCGACTCCCATGGACATAAACATTATGTCATCGAAAGTGCCGAAATCGCGATATATGAAATCCCGATTTGATCTAAACCGTTGGATCAAGAAATGATCGGAGGGCTACTGAGGCACGACACTGTGAGACTGCTAAAAACCATTGATGACGTCTGCTAGAGAAGTCGAAGAAGACCGATGTGTAATCACCAGAGAAGCTGAAGAGTCATGATGATGATCAGATAGAGGACTCAAGAGGTGGAGGATAATGACGCAGAGTGTGCATGCAGAGGATGGAAAACATTGCATGCAAAAGGTGCATAGACGCTATAAATACACGATACAAAGAGGAGATGAGGTTGTTGTTATAGTGGGAATTTGCAGTTGCTATTGGAGCTTGCTGTGGTGATTCATGGGTGAAGAAGAATCAGAGTGGCGTAGCGAAAGCGTGGTGGGCCCATAACCCGGACATTGCAAATGATCTGAGAAGAAAGGCAATAAAGCAGACATAGCAACGAAGTGGAGCAGAACAGTGATAAGTCAGGTAGGCCATCATCGAACATCATATCACTGTAATAAATTTAGTAGCAAAGATTTATATTTCAGGGTGGTTGGGAGGTGCTAGGGAGGACTGTTGTCCTTAGAGGTTCAAGTGGGTGCTTGAACACAGGGAGTTGGTGCTTCCTTCTAGTTGGTGCTAGAAAAAAACCAGGGAGTCAGTGCTTCCTTCTAGTTGGTTCTAGAGAAAACAGAGAGTTGGTGCTCTCAACAAGTTGCAGCTTGCAAAGATGAGGTTGTAACCTCATTATGAGTCGGTGCTCATATGTATGATACTGTAAAGAATGTAACCATTAATTATCATATAAAAGAAAAGAGGTTTTATCCTGCATGGGTTTCCTCGGGAAATATCTGTCTCTGTGTTTGTCATATATGTGAATGATGCTGAAAGTGCCATTGTTTATTTCCCTGCATTATTGTGATTAGCATTCAGAGTCTCTACAAAAGGGTTAAAAGAAACATAATTGTTTAAGCACGGAAACAACTGATTCACCCCCCCCTCTCAGTTGTCCAACAATTCGCAGTAAGGACCTCCTGGAGATCCAAGAAAGAACAGTGATGGAAGCTCACCCACGGAGGTGTTGGAAACAATGAGGAATCTTATTGTTGAACTGCAGGTTTTCAAGGCTGACAATGAAAAATTGAAGAAAGCACAACAGGAACAACAAGAGATAAATGAAGTCCTTCTGCGTAGTATAGTAACCAAGAAAATCCCAAAAGATGATAACCATGATGAGGAGGTCAACAAAAGGGCCTCCAAGAATTTTTGTGCGGAAACATAAAAACGAGACAGTTCGTCTGAAGGGACACCTTCAGTTGAGGACAAAACTATACCAGACATAAAAAGAAAACAAGTAGACCACCTTGAAGGAGAATTTGAAAAGATTAAACCAACTACCTTTGATGGAGAATCTAGGATAGGAGAAGAAGCCGAGGCATGGTTGTTAGACATAAAAAAATACTTCCAGATCTACAACTATTCCAGCAACATGAAAGTCAAAATGACCATCTACAATCTGAAGGGGAAGGCCAACATTTGGTGGTAGGACCTGAATTTGGCTAAGGGCCTAAAGGAGAAACAATTTGAATGGTCCGACTTTAAGAAGTATTTCAAGAAACAATACCTTTCTGAAATCTATTATGAAAGGAATATGAAATAATTTTATAAGTTACGACTCAGACAGATGACAATGGAGGAACTTATAAATAAATTTCTGGAACTACTAAGGTTCATACCGTACATCCGAGAGGATAAGGTAAAAATCCAACGATTCTTAAGCTATTTACCACATGCCTACCGGGACAAAATTGAGTTTGACAACCCCAAATCCTTGAGTGAGGTATTCAGGAAAGAACGAATGTGCTATGACCAGTATAAATAGCGGGTAGAGTTTCCCAAGACATGGAAGGATAAGAAGCAATATCGAATGAACCAGTGGAAGAAGGGATACCAACCAACTCCTTATCAAAATGCAGCAAAAAGTTTCCCAAGGAAGGATTTTCACTCCAATCATCCGAATACGCAAGGTAGCGGTAAACTGGTAAACCTGGAAACAAAGAAGTTTGGGGACAACTCCCGTGAGTCACTAAAGTGTTGGGAGTGTGGAGAGCCTCATATAAGGAGGAGCTGTCCACGTTTAATTGCAGCCAACATAACTGCTGTTCACAATTTGCAGGAATCCTCGACAGTGGGAGACGTGGGAAGAAGTCTGCATCGGATAAATGCATCCATAGATGGTCGACAAGTTGACCACCAGTCCTCGGTGGTAGAAATCGAAGGTAAAATCAATGACACTTGAATTTCTGTTTTAATTGACCCTGGAGGTACGTTAAGTTATATTACTCCCGATGTAGTAGAGTTGAATAAACTTAAGAAACTGAAGCACGCAAAATCATGGCTTGTACAACTAGAAACATGTACTAAAAGAAAAGTAGTTGACTTTATTTCTGATCTTGAGTTCAACTTAGATGGTCAAAGGATAAGGACCAATATGAACATCCTACCACTAGGATCTTATGATATGATTATTGGGATGGATTGGTTGGAACAACACAAAGCAGTACTAGACTGTTATACAAAGATACTTAGCTATAAAGATAATTTTGGCACTGTTAGAACAACCCAAGGCATACCAAAACCTGTATCAGTCAGACAAGTTTCAGCGATGCAACTCAAGAAATGTATTAGAAAGGGATGTCAAGTTTACGCCATCCAAGTGACGAATCTATTAGAAAAAGAAGATAAGCCCAAGTTAGAAGACTTCGTTGTCCTACGTGAATTCAGAGACATGTTTGTGGATGAGATACCAGAATTACCTCCTAGAAGGGAAATAGATTTTTCCATAGACTTACTACCCGAATCAACCCCTATCTCAAAATCACCCTACCGAGTGAGTCTACCAGAACTAAAAGAATTAAAAATACAATTACAGGAATTGTTGGACAAAGAGTACATCAGACTGAGTGTCTCTCCATGGGGAGCACCAGTCCTCTTTGTGAAAAAGAAAGACGACACTCTAATACTATGTATCGATTATAGACAACTAAACAAAATGACTATTAAGAACAAATACCCCGTACCAAGGATAAATGATCTGTTCGATCAAGTGGGTGGGGCCAAGATCTTTTCAAAGTTGGATTTATGATCCGGTTATCATCAAATTAGGATAAAAGACGAGGACATAAACAAAACAACTTTTTAGACAAGATATGGACACTATGAATTCGTAGTCATACCTTTTGGACTCACTAACGCGCCAACCACATTTATGTGCCTGATGAACAGTATTTTCAGTCAACACTTAGACAAGTTTGTGGTAGTATTTATCAACGATATTCTGGTCTATTCAAAAATAGAGGAAGAACATGATGAACACTTAAGGATAGTGCTGCAAATGTTGAGAAAACACAAACTGTACGCCAAATTTGACAAGTGTGACTTTTATCAAAAAGAAATAAAATATCTAGGACATGTAATTTCAACAGAAGGCATTGCCGTAGACCCGAAGAAGACAAAATCCATTATGGAATGGCCAGTACCTAAGGATGTAGTAGATATCCGGTCATTCATGGGAATAACCGGATATTACCGTAGGTTTATAGAAGGATTTTCCAAGATAGCCATCATTACAAAAGAAAGGGACCAAGTTTAACTGGTCACAAAAATGTCAAGACAATTTTAACAAGCTGAAAGAATTATTGACATCGATGCCCATTTTGAAGGTAGTAGACCCAGATAAAGACTTCACAGTATGTGTTGATGCAAGTAAAGAGGGACTAGGTGGTGTCCTAACTCAAGAAGGACACGTTATTTGTTATGAGACTCGGAAATTAAAGGAACATGAGCGAAATTATGTCACTCATGACTTAGAATTGGCAGCGGTAATACATACATTAAAAATGTGGCGACACTACATAATGGGAAGGAAATTTCTACTATTGACGGATAATAGCGGCGTGGAATATCTGTTTAGTCAACCAGAGCTCAATGCACGACAAGCCAGATGGTTAGCCTTCTTGAGTGAATTCGACTTCGAAGTCAGACATATCAAGGGAAAAGAAAATAAAGTAGTAGATGCTTTAAGCAGAAGAGTCCATGGGTTGTTTGAGGTAAATATCAGCAGGGCAGAAAGTGATCTAGAACAAAAGGTAAGGATGACCGGTATTAGCGACGAAAATTACACTAAGATGATGGCAGAATTACAAAACAGTACCGCAGACTCAGATAAACCAGATCTAAGTATCGACAAGAAGGGATTATTACGATTTAAAAATAGACTTTACATACTAGATTCAATAGAGTTAAAATTAACAGTTTTGGACGAAGTGCATAAGAAACCGTATTCTGGTCATCCAGGTTACCAAAAAATGATAAAAACACTTAGAAAACTGTTTTACTAGCCTAATATGAAAGGCGAAACAACATAATACTTGGCTAGGTGCCAGGATTGTCAACAGGTTAAGGCCGAACACCAACATCCAACCGGCCTATTACAACCATTACCAGTACCAGAATGTAAATGGGAGACCATATCGCTGGACTTTATAATAGGTTTGCCTAAAACTCAGAAACAAAATGATTCTATCATGGTTGTAATCGATAAACTCAGTAAGTCTGCACATTTTATTCCTGTAAAGTCTACTTTTAAAGATATAAACATTGCTGAAATATTCATGAAAGAAATTTTTAGACTGCATGGTATTCCTAAAATGGTGATTTCAGATAGAGACATAAAATTCACATCCGCTTTTTGGAAGGAATTGTTTGCAGGGCTAAGTACTAATTTGAATTTCAATATGAGTTATCATCCCCAAACGGATGGACAGACCGAAAGGACAAACCAAATCATAGAGGATATGCTCCGCATGTATGTAGGAACAAAACTGAACAAGTGAGAAGACTACCTACACCTGGTAGAATTTGCATATAACAATGGGTACCAAACTTTGGCTAAGTTGAGCCCTTTCGAAATACTGTATGGCAGAAAGTGTACAACTCCAATTAGCTGGGATAACCTGGTTGAACGACTCATGGTTGGACCAGAGATGCTCCAAGAAATGGAGAACATGGTAAGGAAGGTACAACAGGACTTGAAAGAAGCACAGGACAGACAAAAGAGCTATGCAGATCAGAAAAGAAGACACTTGGAATTTCAAGAAGGAGACCATGTTTATTTGAAGGTCAAAGCCCAAAAAAGATTGTTGAAGTTAGGGAACTGTGCCAAGCTGGCACCTAGGTTTTGTGGGCCCTTCAAGATACTAGCTCAAATTGGAACCGTAGCATATGAACTTTCACTTCCAGCTAATCGAAGAATTCATAATGTATTTCATGTTTCTTTGTTGAAAAAGTATATTCATGACCCTACTAATAGGATTGACTAGGACTTGGTGCAGGTGGAACCAGAGGGAGAGTTCCAGGTGGAACCCCTGCGCATTTTGGACCAGAGAGAAATAACACTTTAGAACAGAGTCGTCGCTCAGGTAAAGGTGCAATGGAAGCACTTTAGTCCCGAGGAGGCCACTTGGGAGTTGGAAGGAGATTTGCGAAAATCTCATCCAACCTTGTTCCAAGAAAGGAACGAACACTGAGGACAGTGTTTTACTGAAGGGGGAAAGAATGTGATATCCCCCCAAAATAAAATATTTTTGGAATTTAAATTTGCTGGAAATTTATTTCTGTTTTTAGTAAATTCGAATTTGGAAAATTTTTGCCATTTATGGCAATTTCGAATTTCGAATTTGATAATTGTGATTAATTATTATGACTGTTGGGTAGAGTTTTTATTGGACTCAACTAACTATTTGACTATGACACTTGTATAAAAACAAAATATTTATATTAATTGCAAGAGGACAAATGGAACAACCATGTTAAAATCAACTGACCATGACTCCATGAGTGGGGAACATGTTGGAACTACCTCTGGGCTGGTTATTACAAGTGGAAAATCAGAGATTTGGCCATTGGTAGCCCCTGAAAATCAGGGGTTTAGAAAGCTGCGAAAATCCCCAAGTGAGGGACGAAGAGATGGGCAAAATTGATAAATAGCATATGAAAGGAGGCAGGACACTACCAAGTATGCTAGGGAAAAAGATTTTTGAGCTCTCTTGCTGTTATGAACACTACGGATTGAGTGTGAGGCAAGAGGAGTTTGCTGAAACAAATTTTCCTTGCTGTTATGAGCACTGCTGAGTAAGTGTGAGGCAAGAGGATAACTGCTGCAATTGAAGGACATTGCTGAGGAGGAGTTTCCGAGTTAGCCCTCATGGATTCATGGTCAGGATAGGGGGTGAACTGGGCAAGTGATTTGGCTGCCCTGTTCTACGGTTGGGAGGAACGTGGTTGTTCCCTTTGTCTTCTCGCGATCAGGTTTAGATATGTTTCTCTACTCCTTTTCTGTTTGAATGATTTTATATCGGATGCAATATATTTGTTAAATCAAAACTGAAATGATTTCCATTATCTGTTTGAATGATTTGATATCTGATGTCATGTATTTATTAATTCTGAATGAACGATAGAATTGGCCTTTTATTAGTTATGATAGTTAAAAGGATTTATGCATGGTTAAATTCTGGAAGAAATCTCCTCTAAATTAGTTTCACTGCTATTTTCTTTTTTATTTGTTTTCTGAGTGAAACCAATGCTGAGATTGACATATGGGGAGTGGAAGTTATGCTGAAATTTCATTAATCTAATTGTATGGATAATGTCGGGAACAACATTCTGAGTTTTGTAAACTATGCTACTTTTTCTTTTCCATTAAGCAGACTGTGTAGAGGCAGATCTGTAGCTGAGGTAGGAAGACCGACTATTACACCAATTTCCCTTACAGTTCTGTGTATGAAACACATGATTTAAAACTCCTACCATCCCTTTGGCCTAAACAATGAAGAAAGTACATATATATACATATATTATTCTAGAAGAAAAACATAGAATCATAACTTTACTCGGACCATTATATCCAATCTAATTAATCGCTATTGCAGATTTAAACCACCTTGATAATAATTATAAGGAATGCTGAAATAAGATAAAATGATTTAGTATTTAGATCTAGCATAAGTCGATCCAACGTCTAGCGTTTGAAATAGGGCCTGTCTTCAAGGAAATAACCCTGGTAGTTAAAATTTAGGGCATAACGAGACCGAACGGTAATAAGTTATCAAATATTTCTTTTTACTCTAACGAACAAGACAATCATGTAGAAGAAATTTCTGCAAAAGTTATACTGTAACCACCGGGAACAAATCCTCTGTTACCCTTGGGAAATTTTTCCCCCTTTTCCCAAACCCGATATGATTCTAAGGGAATCGAATTTGAATGAACCTTTTAAATTTGGCAACTGTAATGCTCCGTAAGCACAAGAGTTCAGAGACACTTAATCAGGACCTATATCGAAAAATTAACTTAGACTCTTGTTTAATGGTTTAAACCTTAGAGAATAAAATGCTGTGAAAGGCCAAAGTCAATCGATTTTTGGCGATTACAAATGCTGAACACAAAAGACAAAAGGCCATGTTGTTTGCCAAATCTTGAAATGAGAAGAGACCGAGGACCCAACATTTCAAGATTTCGGAATTTTGGGGTTTACGAACCCCTGATGCACAAACAAAATAAAATAAGAAGTGTTGAATTGTGAAATGTGAAAGGACTGTGGGCCCAACACTTCGGAGTTTCAGAGTTTGAGATTTCGGGGTTTCGCGATTCGGGATTTCGCGACTCCAACGACAACTTTTCTAGGCCCTTTAAACTCCCGGGACCCGAAACACCAAAAAGGGGCTTAACGGGTCTTGGCCTTTTCACATTTCGGGGTTTCGCGATTCGGGATTTCGCGACTCCAGATGCAATGTTCTAGGCCTTCAAATTCCCGGGACCCGAAATGCCGAAAAGGGGCTTAACATGTTTTTGGCTCTTTTGCATGAGATCAATGATCCCAATTCTTTCGGGATTTCGCAAATCGGGAGTTCAAGATGCAATGACTCCAAAATCCCTTGCTGCTCCAAAAACCGAACTCTAAAATAGCGAAGTTCGAAGCGCGAGATCAACGGCTCTTGTTGCTTCTCATCCAACGGTCGCTACTCCTCTTGAGCTTCTGAACGCTAAAATACGATCAGTCTTAACCTTCCCACAAAACTACGAGATCCAATGGTCCGCAGGATTTCGGTACTTCCCCATGAAGAAATCTCACCATTCGTTCACTCCACTCAAGGATCTCTGGCCAAAATGACTTAGCGTTCTCCACCTAAACTTGACCTCTGCGAGACGATTTCGATCTCTGCCTCCCTTTGAATACTTCAAAGGTGCTATCCATTTTGAGCTTTATCTCTCTGAACATCAAAGGTTCCTTCGACTTGAGTTTAGACATTGCCTATATACAAAGAAGTATGTTGGAGTAGTTTGAGATTCAAGGGAAGTGATAGAATTATGGAAAGAATTTACCCACACAATCTTTTCGGTTCAAAGTAATCTAGACTTGTGTAAAAATGACATTATGGACATACATCAATTTTACCTTCTCTTAATTTCTAAGCTTAAACAAAATTAAATTATGTCATAGGATTTATTTATTTATTTTTTATGGTGAATTTGAGGTTCATTACAAATGAGATAAGGGGACACGTGCTTGAGGTGGAATTTCTCACTTTGGATCCAAAAAACTTTGACATTCTCCAAGATTTCTTTACCAAATATACAGATTTATTGTCACAACTCAAGGCTTGTGGGGTTGATAAATATAAGGAGGAGAAAAAAATGGTTCTTACCATTCTCTCCAAACTTGGTCCAGAATAATCAGTGTTTGTATCTACATTTCATTCAGGTAGGCTCGCCTCTAGAGCCACTTGGAAAATTCCCTCTCTTGAGGCATTTATCAAGTCTCTGACACAATAGAAAAACAAGCTCATCAATATGGGAAAAATCAAAGGCCCAAAGGTGCATGCACTTACTGTGCAATATGGTAGCGATCATCAATATCAAAATATAAAGACAAGGAAAAAAGGAAAGCACATGAAAATCCAAATAAGGAAGGGTACTAAAAACCCTTCAACGATGCCTTCAGATCCAAAGGTGGAAAGGGAAGAAAAAGGGAGAAATTCACTTACTACCATAAAGTATTCCATCCAGAACCGCTTGTATGCAGAAACATATAAATCAAATGGCGCAAATACTTCAACAAAACAACCTTGGATATCACATCCATGAGGGTGCTAAGAAGAAGAAGCCAAAAGATTGGAATCCCAAGAAAAGCAATTCTAGCCATGCTTTGATTGCCATCAACTCCTCTCTCGATGCTTGTATAGTAGATTCAGGTGCATCAGACCACATGGAAACCACAAAAGAAGTCTATTCTTCATTGGATGCATGGAAAGGTCCTCCTATATGGATGGGGGACAACTCTCCAGTCGAGGTCACCGATAAAGGAAGAATTGAAATAAAAAACAGAAGCTTCGAGAATGTGCTACACATTCCCAAACTTTCTGTCAATCTTCTCTCCATGTATCAGATGAAAAACTCTGACACTAGAAAGAGAGTTATATTCACACCTGATGTAGTGGATATCTATGACATACCAACCAATTCCAGGGTTGCTACCGGTGAGGTAAATCATCAATCTAGACTCTACACATTTTCTGAATTTATTGAACCAGATTCTAAATTACTACTTACTCATGCTGATGAAAGCAGTAGGAAATGGAACAAAAGGTTTGAGAATTTAAATTTCAGATATATGAAACAACTTAGCAAGCAGGTAATGGTTGATGTTCTACCCGACATCCACTTCTCCAAAGGAATTTGCGAGGGATGTGTTCATGAAAAACACCCTCAAGAGAAATTTGACAAAGGAAAGACTCATAAGGATTCCTTTCCTTTAGATCTGATCCATAGTGACCTCATGGACCCTTTTCCACATCCATAAATTAATAAAGAAAAGTATGTTCTCATTTTTCTTGATGATTTCTCACGCTTGACATGGATTTTATTTCTCAGGAAAAAATTAGAGGTCTTTCAACACCTCAAAGATTTCAAAGCCCTTATTGAGACATAGTCAGGAAAGAAAATCAAAGTCCTCCAAATAGATAATAGGAGAGAGTATGTCAACCATGAGATACAAAATCTTTGTCTTGAGGTAGGGATTTAGTTGCAACACACAATTTCCTATACTCTGCAGCAAAACAAAGTTGTTGAGTGGAAAAATAGATCTCTAAAAGAGATGACATCTTGCATGCTACATGCAAAGTCACTTCCATAGAGATTATGGGTTAAATCACTTAATTGTGACACCTACATCCAAAACATATCTCCCCATAGATATATCAAGGATAAGACCCACTACAAAGCTTGGAGTGGCCTCAAACTAGAAGTGAACCACTTCCATATTTTCGGTTCACGTGCATGGGCCAGGATTCCCTCTCAGAAGAGGAAGGCACTTGATCCACAGAGAACATAGTGTATCTTTGTTGGATACCCCAACGATTAGAAGGGATACAAACTCATTGATCTTTCCTCAGACTGAATCATCATTGAGTGAAGTGTCAAATTCGAGGAAAGTGTCTCGCATGTACCTCAAAAACTACATGCATACACTTTTGTTCTTCCACCTGTCAGAGATGATGAGAACACACATGTCAAATATTATTCAGATGATCCATATACAGAGTCAGTACAATCTGATGCAAAGTCAGTGCATATAGATGCAGATTCAAAGCTAGAGTAGAGGCCCAAGTGGGCCGAGACTACTCTTCAGGATGCAAGAGATATTGTTGGGGATCCAACAGATACTAGGAGGAATCGATCTGATTTTGAGGAGCATCCTCTTGAACTCACTACCACTGAACCGATGCCACCCAAGCATCTTTTCTTGGTTTAGTCTTCAGATCCACAGTCCTATGGAGATAATGATGGAAATACCTTTTGGGAATCTTCCATGCAAGAGGAGTACAAATCCTTCCTTGAGAACCGAACTTGGGATCTAGTTCCCCTTCCTTCAGGAAGGAAACTTGTTAGGTGTAGATGGCTCTACAGGACCAAGCCAGGTTAGTTTCCAAAGGCGTTCAGAAGGTGCACACCATTGAATATGATGAGACCTTCTCTCCAGTAGCAAATATGGATTCCATACATTTGGCACTTGCCATTGTGGCAGCCAAAGGATGGGAATTCCATCAGATGGACGTGAATAATGAATTTCTTCATGACGATCTCCCTGAGGATATCTATATCGAGAAACCCCAGGGATTTATGCATGATTCATCTTTGGTTTGTAGACTGAAGAAGTCTATTTATGGCCTCAAGCAGGCCCCGAGGGCATGGTATGCCAATATGGAATCCTACCTGCTGTCACAGAACTTTGTACGTTGTATGTCAAACCCAAATGTTTACATGCTCATGACTACTTATTCACTTCTACTCCTAGTTCTATATGTTGATGATTTGCTGATCACCGATTGCTCTACTTCAACGATTTCTACAGTTAAGAGGATTCTACATGACATGTTCTTGATGACGGACATGGGTCCGCTACATTTCTTCCTTGGACTCGAGATCAGTCAGGATGCATCAAGAATCAAACTGTCTCAGGCCAAGTATGCACGATATCTCCTTAGAGATTTCACATGACAGACTGGAAAGTCTGCCCCGACTCTTTTCAACACACTATCCTTCAACCACTGGTTGACAACACACTATAAATATAGCTAGTGGGGATCTTGTTGTATCTCACACACTCCATACCAGACCTCTCCTATGCAGTTGTAGTAGTCTCTAGGCTCATGCTACATTGGAAGGATGCAAAGCATATCCTTCGATACACACAGGGCACCATCACCTTTGGGATTCAATATGCAACATAATCTACATTGGACCTCACCGAGTTCAGTGATTATGACTGGGTTGGTGATAACATTAATACCAAGTCCACATTTGTTTACTCACTCAATCTTGGTTGCAGGCCTATTTGTTGGTCGAGCAAGAAGCAAGCTACTATTTCTCTATCTTCAGTTGAGGAAGAATACAAAGGGGTAGTTAACATAACCATTAATTCTATGTGGCTACAATAATTTCTCAATGAGTTGGGCATTCAATTCCATCAATCGATCGTCATCTGGTGTGATAACCAGAGCACTCTGAAGTTATGCAGAGATCCAGTTTAGAGGTAGTGGACGAAGCACATAGAGATCCACATGCACTACATTTGGGACTTAGTACGAGAGGGGATCATCGACCTGTAGTTCTATCCTTAAGTAGAACATACTTCAAACATCTTCACTAAGACCTTCACTAAGCATAAGTTCCATTCTCTACACAATTGTCTTGGAGTGAAGGACACAATTGCCTAACAACTCTCATTTCTTCTTTTTACATCAATTGTACTTTGAGGGAGGGGGGGGGGGTGTTCCCATGAGGTTTTCCCTCTTTCCTCTTTTATTTCAATGTATATTTTGTAGTTGGGTACCTAACATGGCCTCATTTCCAGGACCCATTCTTTATTTTTACCATAATGATGTTCAGGGGGGGTGTTGGAGATACTTCACACACACCTAGGATTTATTTTTCCTAAGGTTTTCCCTATGTTTATTAGTCATTATTCAGTCTCCTATTGTTTAGGGAGAATATTCTTCTAGAAGAATATTCTCTTCAATTCACAATTCAATTTGATTAGTTGAATGGATTCTAGATGCCACATTGGGATCATCACCATGCAACATTGGGATCATCACCAAATAATGCACATTGTCCTTGGGATCATCACCAAAATAGCACATTACTCATGATTCCATGATCTCCTCCTAACTTCACTCTGTTTCAATCAATTAACTGAAGACTGAAAGACTAGTTAACTTAGACTAGGTGGCAGTTCACTCCCGTAACTTCCTGAGAGACTAGAATAGGTGGAAGTTTACTCCCGTAACTGCCAGTGTGTGTCAAGATCACTCTAGATCACCACCATGGTGCATTTTCTTCTCCTCCAATGCACATTATTTGATTTATACAAAGTATATCATGTGTAAATTATCATTCATTCATTTGGTTAATGAGAATTCTTCCATTCTTTCTCTCCCGTGTCTCTTTTCTCATATTTTCTCTACAAACTGTGTTTGTCATTTGCTAGCTAGATATTTTATGTGAAGGTTCAACACATTTACAATTTTTGTTATGGAATCTCTGTTATAATTATGAATTATTATTGTTAGCTTGCATAACTTTGTTCATATGCATGGATTATTAGTAAATTAAATTGGTATCAGAGGTCGAAATTTGGATGTGGCATTTCCCAACTCAGGGTCGAGGATGATAAAAAGTGGTATCAGAGCTCCAGTTTAAACAATGAGCCTGCATGGGCCAAGTTAACAAAGTTCTGAAGTGATAATTGTAGAAATTTAAATTCTTGAGTATGTATGCAAGTTGCTTGATGAAATTATTGCAGTGGAATGTGGAAGAATTCTTGGAAAATTTCACGAGCAATTGAAAGAATTAAGCATGGGAATTAAAAGCCCAAATTTAAATCTCAAAATTGGGAAAATTCAGTCCTATAATTGGCTGAATTTCGTGTTGCAGAGCACCCATAATGAAATTGGGAGTTTCTAGGAAAAAAATCCCCAAATTTATAGTTAAATTCATGGAGAAATTCGATAGGGAAGGATCAAATTTCATGTGTAGATATTAAATTGATGCTTATAGGGTCATATTTGGATATTTTTATCTAATCATAGAGCTCTAATGGAAGCCATTGAAATATTTTCAAAATTATGTAATATTGGGGATTTTGAGAAATTTTGAAAATAGGCAAAATTGGAAAAATTTGGGTATTTTTTTGTATGCTGACTTCAACATGAAGTGGAGACACATGTCAGAGGAGAGTAGTGACGTGTATTTCCATGAGGGAAGGTACATGATGGAAAAAAGGTGATGGTAGCAGATGACCTAGTGCCACAGTGGTGGGCGCCTTCCTACTTGGCGGAAGCTGGAGCCTGGACCTGCATAACTAAATTGCTAGGGGGGGTTCC
>ML781054.1:492768-538246 GCA_009831015.1 Picea engelmannii
ACCCTAAACTTTCCATCTTCCGACATTGCTCCCACTCGAACCAGGAACCCTCTTTTCCTGCGAGTTACCTTACGCTCTGATACCAGTTGTTAGAAAAATAGGACCGCAGAGCAATAAAATAAAACAAATGCAGAAACAAAACATAGAAGACACATAGTACAAGAGAGACACAGATTGACGTGGTTCACCCAGTGTGGGCTACATCCACCAGAGAAATTTCCAGGTCCTTCCTTTATTATTATCCAGCAAATGAAGGGATGCAACCTACAACAAAACCCGCTGTAACTTCCTCTTCTTTCTCTCACAATCTCCTCTCTCAGAATACAATACTCACCATCATCCATAGCCGCAATAAATTTCCCTCATAAAAGAGGGTTGCCTTCTAGGGAAAAAAACCCTAACATAATCTCTACCATTAGATCTGTGACCTTATAATGAACGGTCCATATTTACAATGAAATTACAATATACTTTTACAAGGCAATTTTTGCTATCCCCCCGGACCCCGCAGAGGGGGTACCCCCCCTCTGCACTCCCCCGCGTGGAAGAGTGTACATACTTCTGGGGTGTAAATACTTCATGGGGTATAAACACAGATGAAAGTAAGGACCTCTGAATCAGGAAGATAATCAGGCTCCACAACCAACAACATATACACCATATTCACATGGAAATACAAGCATGGATTCAAGAAAGGTGGATTGGGAATAAGATAAAAGGGTTTGAACTTTGGTTAAAGAGGAGCATAGACATTAAAGGAAGGAGTGCTATGTCAAGGATACCCATCATGATGAACGGAATCCATGGATGAATGATGTTGAGATATGAATATCAGTGCAGAGATGAAGGCTTGAGAAGCCAAGAGGATAAAATTTATGTGTAAACACAACTACTACAAGAAATCCACTTATGATAATCAGAGCGCTTAGTGGAATCAAGGCACAAGAGTGAAGTATTTATTGGATGAAGTAGTGAAGATCCATTCACTATAAAGGGTGTCAATGTATAGATAAGGTAGTACATTTTGGGAAGAGGTGTTTTAAAAATATTTATATGTCAATATGATAGTCTTCTAATAAAGAAAGACATAGTGTATACATGGAAATAATAAGTAACATCTCCGAGGATTAGTCCTACGGTTTTGGAGATAACACCTCCATGATTTTTATCATGCAGTGGAAGCATGGTTGTATGATAGAACTTTAGGAGTGAAGTAATGAAGGTGGGTGCATACTAAAGAAATGACACTAGATGCATAAGCAATGAATTATGTGCATATTGATTTTAGAAGAATGCAATCAGATTTCTAGGAGAGGAAATCCATAAATTAAGTGAATCCCAGAAGTGGGTAAAGTCCATGAACAATTAGAGAAATTAAGAAAAGGTTCCACTAGGTTGGTGCCAAATTATGTGAGTCCATGGTAACACTCAAAGAACTATGAAATCAGTAGAAGAATATTGTTGATGCATTCCAAAAGTGTTGAAGGTATTTCACAAGTAGCATGGAGGTATCAAGCCAAGAGGAATATAAATAGGGAAATGAAGTTCCTAAAGGGAAATAGATAAGGAACATGAAGAATAAAATGGTTCTCTGCTTGTTATAGGATGCAAAGGAGATGTTACTTGAAAGAATCCATCTCAAGTGGAAAATATCCAAGGGACATGACATTCCAGGAGGTTGGAAGTATCACTAAAATCTATGATGGAAATTAAAAGTAGTGTTAATTACTTCCAACCGATCTTTATGAAGCTACAAAAGAAGAATTTTGGGTAGCATTGAAACATGCTGGAAATTGACTATGCAAGTCAAGTATGAGGCTAGGTGGTTAAGAAAAGAGAAGGGACTGTGCAAGAACCCACAAGTATTGAAGTGTTCAGTCAAGGAAAGGATGGAACAATACAGTTCTGAAGAGTAAATGGATATTTAAGATCCAAATGCTATAAAAACAACATGATTGGGAATATAATTTCGTCAAGTATGAGGTGGGTCAGATGGATCCAAAAAATGTTGAATGTTGATGATTAATATCAACATAGTACAAGGATGGAAATTTTAAAGCGACTAGGATTGTTTGGGCTAGAAAAGTGCTCAGGACATAATCAATCATATACAATGATTTCAACAAGCTTTCAAAAAGGTACAAGATTCAATGGGACTAGAGGACAACCAGGAAAAACAAGGAGAGTGGTAGATGTAGAAAGAGGTTTTTGAAATTGTTGTAGCAACAATTATGTATGGCTTGTTGGAAAACCATACATAGCACAAGAAATTGGAAGGAAAATGCATTTATGGGCATGCTAAGGATGTATTCTTAGTGCATATAAATGTGTATTAGTGAATGCAAATTTGTTTATATATATATATATATATATATATATATATATAATGTGTTAATACTAGGAGTAGTCTATTGTTATATATATGAATATGAAAGTTACTAATGATCGCTGTTGTGCCAGGAAATAGGGAGTTGTTACATGGATTCAAGTGTTGTTGATGATGTTGCTGCATATGAAAGACATCCATATGAAGAAAGATGCTATTGATACCTACTTGTTAGGTAGCATCAAATTCATTTAGTGGCAACTATGTAGGTATGATTTTTATGTATTTATGTTGCATAATTGTTGAAGGGAATTAGGTAAGGATTCCCCCATCCAGATTTATTTTATAAAATGACATTAATGGAAATTATACACCACTCAGTGTGGTAAAGGATTAAGGCCTATGATAATTATAAAAGTGTTTTAGCTTTTGAATGCATACAAATGACACAGTAGCATGTCATGTTAGATTGGTTATGAGTTAATAAACAAAGAAAGAAATGGGTATGACTCTATTATAAATATAAATTCCAGTAAATATATCCATACATGAGACCATGACATGGTTGGTAGGGCTATAGTGTCACACAAGTATCCAATAAAATTACTACTTATAACTAATTTTTGGACTTGAACCTTTTTTCTAACACTAATGAGCACCATAGAATCATATTCTTGGTGTAGTGTTTGGGTTAGAAAGGAAGGAATCCAAATGGTTAGACATGTAATAGGAAGTGTACAGATTATGTGTCAAGGAATTGACTAGACCTTCCAATTTGCCATGGTGGGATGCATGACTTAGAAAAAAAGGGCATTTTGAATCCAATGAAAGGGTGCATTGAATAGATATGTATGAAGAATTGCACTCATGCATAGTGTGTAAGTGGTAGAGTTGCACTCATACACGATTGAGTTGTTTATTCTTGAATGCATTTGTTGAATGCATTTTTGTGAATGCATGTATATATGATATTTAATAGAAATGATTATGCTAGCAACTGAAATGCTACAATTATTACTAACTCATGGAGTTGAGAGCATCTAAGGGATATTAGACATTGCAACATGAAAGTTTCAAGTCAAGTAGTCACATGTGCATTGACTACAAGAAAATTACGTTAAGGAAATAAAGTAATGAAAGTAATGATGTTGAAAGTATGCAAAGCCTAATGGCTGAAAATTCCTATGCAGAGAATGAAAATTTCATTCAATTTAATAAACAATCTAATAACTATGATTGAATTGTTTAGTTTAGACAATTCTAAAATCACTTTGTGAGTCTTTGTAAATATTACATAGAATTATATGGCACATAAAATACTAATAATATGTTTGTCTAAATGCAAGATGAAAAGATTGCAGGAAAAGCGGTCTCAAGTAGGACACTTTTGCAAGACATAAGAAATATTACTGCTTGTTATTACAACAATAAGGAAAATATGAGATGGAATTTCATGTTTTGGGAAAATTTGAATTTTCTTATGAAACAAAAATTGAATTTCTAAATGAAATTGTTCTGACATGGTCCCATGTTCACTATATGTGTGTGATACATATGAGATGATGGTATTGAATATGTAATTCTTGGGAAGAATGGATACTGTTGGGACATTGGAGCCTTAAATTGAAGGTCCATATTGGGGGTCTGGTAATGAACTAACGCTCTCCTTGTGTGTGAAATCCTTGGAAAGATGGATCACTGAAGGGATGTGTTGTAGTGGAAGGATGCCTGAGTCTGGAAGGGTGAGTGAAACAATGCCATAGTGAGTATAATTATTTCTTGAAGAAGCTCTATGGAATAGAGTAAATGACTTCCAACTGAAATATGAAGACATGAATCTGGCACTTGGAGAGAAGAACACCAGAAGGATAAAAATATTCAAATCACAAAGGCATGGAGATTTTTAAAGAATTTTGAATGTACACTGTATATAATGCACTGAGTATAGTGTAAAAATAAGGAGGAGGGGAATGTAATACCCCAGGTTGATCCCCAATTATAATTGTACATATGTTTTTATAGGCTGGTGAGCCAAGATATTATAGGCCAGAATGCCCATGTGATTATTAGGCCAGAGAGCCTAGATGCTAAAAGGTGGGTGAGCCTATTATTGTAACATGTAATCATTCATAATATTAATGAAAACACATCAATTATGTGGACTAAACATACAAAAAGAGTACGGGGGGATAAGATTCCTTAAAGCCAAAGTTATGGATATAAATATATCCTAAGTTCTAAGGATGGGAAAACATGTCACCCAAGTGGGGAAAAGGTGGGGACAATGTAGTTCCCAACATGACAAGTGTCAAGTTGAGAGCTGGCATACTTAAAAGTGGAATTTTAGTAGGTTTTCCTATTATTCACGCATTAATCCATCAATCTCTTGGCTATCCTCCATACACACTCGATAACCATTATCCATACTGGCACTTGGGAAGCTTGGAAGCAGTTTCTAGTAAAATCGGGTTGAAAAGGCAGGCTGTCAGGATCTTGTGCTACTGAAGAAGTGGTTTGTCATGCCCATGTTCTATTGAGGAAGTGGGTTGTCAGGCCCGTGTGCATTCTCTCTAGGTGAGATAACTGCTAGGAATTATATTCCAGAGGTGCCAAGCTATAGCTACAGGTCTTAGAGACTTCCTGTTCGGCCTTTTGTTGAAGCCCCAGAAGGGAAGTGGGGTAGCTAAAGGATTGTTGAGAAGAGAAGGGGAAAATTTCTTGGGGTGGGATGGGAATGTTGGGAATGAGATACTATGGGGTTTCTTCCATAGTTGGAACCTTAGTCTAATAATTTGGTTGTAGATAGACCTTATCCTAGCTTAGGATTCCTTTGTCTTGGTGGAGTATTAGCCTGAGCTCGGGGGTGACCCATTGTTGAGAGTTATGAGCAATGCGGTCTAAGGCTGGGAGGAACATGGAAGGTTTGCACGCAATTGGTGTTTTATTATTAATATAAGTGTTTTTCATGTCCTTGTTTTAATTAATGTGGTATGAATTATGATGTTTTTGTTATGGAATCTCTGTTATAATTATGAATTATTATTGTTAGCTTGTATAAATATATTCATATGAAAATATTATCAGTAAATTAAATTGGTATCATAGGTCGAAGTTTGGATGTGGCATTTAGGGATGCTACATGCAGGAATCGTCAGAGAAGAGTCGGGTCATGGATCCGATACTCTCCACTTAACCGTGACACAACCAATTAGGAATCTGGGAAAACCTTAAGGGATTGAATGCCATATGAAATGGCGTCTCTAAGAATTGCAATCATGGTCCTACACTTGGCCACATCATTCACTGCTAGCCAAAGACAAGCGGCTCATGAAGTTACCAATTGACCCATGGGAGAATAAATCACCCAAGTGACGGAGGCCAGGTTCCGAGTGTGATGACTAGCACCATCTATGAATTCTATAAATACCATTGATTCCAAAGACATATTCAATCCCAACATAAGCACAATAAGAAAAAAAATTAAGAATGAAAGAAATTAAGATAATCCTAACACTATCAATATACAACAATTACAAAGGGGAAAACGACTGAGAATCATGACTCAAGCATGGTACCTCTTGAGATAGAGCCCATTTCTGGGCTCAACTAACACATTCCCCTCATAATTAGCAAGTTCATAAGAACATTTTTTCAACACACGCCTCACAATGTAAGGCCCATGCAACATCATTTTAAACTTGCCTTCCCCCAAAGCATCTTTTTCTTGACCATAGACCAAAACAAGATCTCCTTCAAAAAATATCCTAGGGTGGACAAACTTATAATATTGAACTTTAACACACTTCTTATGCACCTCATTTGTCGTGGCATCATCTCGATGTTGCTCATCAATATGATCCAGGTGAATAAGACTTTATTCTAGCTCAGACATGTCAGGAAGGATCTCAACAATTGTTTTTAAGGAGGGGATTTCACATTGAATGGGAAAAACTATCTCAACTCTGTGAACAAGTTGAAAAGGAGAGAATAATGTGGCAGTATTTACTAAATATTTTGTTAGGTCCAAATGGCCTGTCAAGCATGTAAGGGACAACACCTGATGGAAAGTCCCAATTAGACTCACTCTCTTTTGGGATGGCGTTTCCGACCAGTATGTGGGCCTAGTTTCCACTCTAAATTGCTATCTAAATATGAATATGAGAACTAGAGGTGCTCAGATGAATTAAAATATGTAACTAACTAGCTAATGAAACTACTTGTAAGTCTAAATGTAGAACTATTCTAATACTATCCTGATCAGGAGAAAACTAGGCAAATTTTGAATATAGTGAAATATAATATCATCGGAATTAGAAAGAATTCATATATTCAAAATATAAATGAGATAAAAAAAACATTACATACACATATACAATTAGTTGCAATATGTTTCTACAATATTGTAGCTATATCCAAAAGGAAACATGTGATAATATGAACATACAATTTTTTTTGCAGAAGTAATTCATACAACATAAATTTAATACTCAAATATAAGATAAATGATTTAAGAAAAGTCTCAAACACATTCACCAAGATCCATATCTCCAAAATGCCTCTTGCTTTTCATTAATTTCTAAGTAATAGTATTGTCGATCATATACAAAGTGAAAAAGTCCCTACTTCGTTACAACCATATCTTTTATATAACATAAGAAGAGGATTTTCATATTTAGTAATTGTCATCCTGTTAGATGAAATTTACAACACTTCGTTTCATATTCCCAGTCGATACTTTACAATAATAACAAAATACTAAAAATGCATACATTTTTTTACAAACTCAAGTGGTCTTGGGCTGTTGCATTTTATCCTTAAAGTCTTTCCACATTTTGAATTCTTCTAATGTATTCTTCCCAGTTGCATCTTCTTGAGATCTATCTCACCATCGTAGATATGGGTTATCACTTTTGTCTTTATATCTTGTTCTATTTTTTGCATGAAGTGTTTGGTTAATAAGATCAATTTGATTGGCTTTACTATTCTCATTTCCAACACTTGTTTATCAACCTCCTCTATTACTTTGATAGCCTTCATGCTGAGATTCCTTCTAGTCTCCACATCGTCTATTATCATTCAAGATGGTGCTACTTATTCTAAATTTTCGAGGGTCTCCATCTCAAATTGTTCTATCAAGTTATCTGATGTCCTCCACAATATTTTGCAATATTTTCAAACTATTTCTTGAGTGGTTTTGAGATCATTAAGTGATCTAGATTATTTTAGGAACGATATGAAGGAAGAGATATAATAGATATATAACAAATAATTACAGAGATATATGGAAAGGAACACAATAATACAATATAACTCATATTCTATTAATAACTATCTGAAATACAAAAGCCCGTAAAATGCAAAAGCTCACAAGCTAGCTAGAATGGTGGTAGCTTATCTTTGAGAAGAGATGTGTCGACCAAAATCATTCACAAGAATCTGGTTACATTGAGGAAACCAAGGCATTTTTAACATAAATAATAAATGAGAAAACCCTAAACATCCAAAAACCTAACCCTAGGAGATGAAGCGCCAAAAGTCATGTCGGCCCCGATGGGGTAAGTTGGTACATCAACTTCTCGGGGACATAAATTTTGCATACAATCTC
Organism: Picea engelmannii; assembly: GCA_009831015.1. Taxonomy (NCBI): domain Eukaryota; kingdom Viridiplantae; phylum Streptophyta; class Pinopsida; order Pinales; family Pinaceae; genus Picea; species Picea engelmannii. Next base: position 500,700 of record ML781054.1, read on the forward strand.
TGTTTTAGGCATAAGATATCATGTTGGAAAGTTATATATGAGGAATACACATGTTTCCGTCACATTCTATCATTAATAATAGTGTGACTGTGACAGGCCCAAAAAACGCTATTTAGGGCCTCAAAATGGCCCCAGAAGTTTAGGACAAGTAAAAGCTAGAAAACAACTGCCAAAATGGAAATCGGGCTTTGAGCTAGTGGAATAGGTGGATGGCCACTGAAATCCACCTATATTATTCCTACCCTCTTAGGAAGAAATGGTATCCATTGTGGCAAGTTCCTACATCAAATGAGGAAATTTCTGTTGAACTTGAATTCTGGTGAGGCACTTGCCCTGCTTTGATGACATGATAGAGTTTGATAGTTTGTTGGCGGGTGTCCTTTATCTTGTTATCCATGATATGATCAAATTTTTCCCATTTGATGGAGGAAATATTGAGTTCTTTAGGGGCCAACTGATTGGCCACATCTGAAGTGTCCAGGAGAGGTAGAAAATATGGTTGGAGTAGTTCCACATTAAATACGAGGTGCAATCTAAGGAAATCAGGAATACTTGATTCAAAATAATTCTCACCCACAACCTTGGTGATGGTTTAAGGCCCGTATTAGAGTGGGTGCAGCTTCCAATGGGGTCATGTGAGGCACTCTTTCTGTAAATGAAACTAGACCTTATCTCCCACTTGAAATTTGTGTGATACCTGATGATGATCGTGGCGTTGCTTGTACCTGGAATTGGATTTCTACACAATATCATGAACTTGTTGTTGGATGTGCTGGATGTGCTAAAAACATTTGGCTGCCCGATAAACCTCTATATGAGCATGGGAAGGATCTTCCCATGCGACTAAAATGGACAGAGCTACGTCAATGGGGGCTAATTGTTGAAACCCCAAGCACAACTGAAAAGGGTTGTGGCCAATAGAGCTATGGGGGGCTCTGTTGTAGCTATTTTGAACATAAATAATGTTGATTTTTCAATAATCTAGTCCTAAACATGAAGTTCATTCAATTTTATCATTTTACTTAAACCATAGAGAATTTGTTGCAACAACCAAGATCACAAGAAGAAACACCATGCACAAGTACATAAGAAGTGTCCTGGGAAACCCTTCTCAACAAGAGAATAAAACCCAACCAATCCTTTTCTATATTCTTCAAGAGAAATACCTTCACCACCAATAAAACTTAGCACACAAAAGGGTGCTCACAAACCCTAGAAGACTAATGCCCAAGAGAGGTGCACACTTTTCCCAAGTAGATGTACTGGCTGAAATTTCCAAACACACACGAAAGATATGATTCCTCAATGGGGAATCTACCTTTACTTATATTAGACTTGACATGTCAACAAAAGTGTCTATTAATTATCTACCTTTACTTATAATTAATATTAACCAGATTAATTATCTTTTACATTAATTATCAATTACATTAAGGTGGGGCTGACCTGTACCCTTTACATTACAATTAGGGTTACAGGCTGGTCTGACTCTTGAACAATATAACAAGGGATATCATACACCCACTAGTTCTCATCCACTAGGGGCACATCCATAGGGATGTTCATATATCTGGCTCACTGTATTACAGAGAATATCCACTTCTTCACTAGTGCTCACCCACTAGGATCATGTTCATCTGTGCTTGTCCATAGTCACGTCCACTCAACATATATTATTTCCCACTGCATTACACAGGAGAGTCATATGGAGTTTCATCATCAACTCTCTTCTCAGAGGAGGATAATACATCATCTTCATTTTTTTCTCATGACAATGCACCCAACACTTTGGGATTTCACACATTCACCTTGTGCTCAACCAAAGACCCATCCAACTCTACATATCTCCTTTCTCACTGCATTACACAAGAGAATAATTTGGATTTTTTCTCAACTCTATGTAAGGAGGAGGCCATATCTACATTCTAGCTCTATCTTAGATAGGAACCACACACCCCTCTCAGGGGCTCTCTCTCAGGTTTGTGTCCTGGAGAATGTCTCACATAGCTGCAATCATAAACACTCCCTCTCAGCTAGGGAGGAATTATTCATCATGCCAAGTTTCACTCGGATGTGTTTTGAACTTTGTTCTTGGTTGTAGTTATCAAAACTCCCTCTCAACTAGGGTGGTATCCTTCACCAAGCTACTTTTGTGAAGATTTCTACAATCTTCTCATGTGTAGGAAGGTGTTGTATGTGTACTATTTTCCTCTGCATCATGTCTCTGATATAGTGATATTTTATGTCAACGTGTTTCAATCTATCATGAAACACAAGTTTCTCAAAGAGCTTCACACAACTCTAGTTATAATCATAGAATCCATCTCATGATCAAGTAAATATGTCATAAGTGTATGAAGCTGCACTGCTTCACATACTCAATGATATATATTTTTCTTCTTTGGTACTCAAGGCCACAAGTATTTGTTTCCTGCTGCACCGGGAAACCATGGAAAAATTCACGGTAAAACAACAACCAGATGTGCTTTTCCGGTCCACTGTACTTTATGTGCATTCTTCATATCCCTGCAAACTCAAGTTTACACTAGAGACATATCACATGCCATATCTAACTGTGCCTTGTAGATATCACAATACATGTTTCACTGCTTTCCAGTGAGTCTGTCTCTGATGACTCATGGAATGACTAAGTACATTCACTGCATAACATGAATCAAGTCTGGTGTTAACTAGATACACCAATGATCCAATCAACTGTGGATCAATTTCATCTGAATCATCATCATTTATTTTCTTTAAATCCATCACCATGGATTTGCATCCTGTCATACTAAACTTCTTTAATATTCCCACTATATATTTTCCTTGACTCAGGAAAATATCATCGGTCCTCTGTCATACTTCTTGTCCCAAGAAGTAGTGCATCATACTCATATCCTTCATCTCGAAATAAAAAGTCAAAGCTTAATTGTATCCAACAACAAGGATTTCTGAATAAGTCATCAAAATCAGGCTCTCTTCACCAACACTATAATAATATAGGTTTGGATACACAATACTCTTGCTTAAACCCAAACTCATAAAGAATCCATCCATCTAATATAGTTTCGAACTCATTTATGGTAGTACGGATGGAAGTTTATCGAGCTTACTAGATCAAGTGTCTTATCATAGAAAAATTCCTATGTTTGTGAGAATCCTTTGGCTATAGATTTCTCTTTGTATTTCTCGACACTTCCATCAGATGCATGTTTGATCTTCTAGATCTACTTGGAATATACCTAAGACTTCCCTTCTAGTCTCTGAAAAAAAATGTATTTTTTCTTTCTCGAGATGTGCCTTGAGGGGCTTATATGTTCCTCTGCCTCTTGCAGAGTGAGACTAGGCATGCCTTTTATGACATACTGCAATATCTATGGATATATCATTTGGAGCAACTATATCAACTAGAATAATGTATGTCTCCCTCTAAAATGCTGAAGGGGGAGAAGGTATTGTCTCACTGTCAATATCCATCTGAGATTATTTCAATCTTTGAAAGTCTATCTCTTCTTCAAGGAAAACATCTATGCTTATCTCAATCTTTCTTTGACTAGGGATGTAGATCTGGAATGTCTTTGAAGATTCACTGTTTATCCCATAAATGTATCCTTTCTCCCTTAAGGGTATATCTTGGACTTCTTCTCTTTGGGTACATGAAAAAATACACTCGACACCCAAATATCCTAAAGTGTTCAATATCAGGCTTCACTCCGATGAAGGTTTCTTCGAGAGTTATGTTTTTCAAAGTCCGGTGAAAAATCTTGTTTTGAACATATACTGTGTCATGCATGCTTCTTCCCATGGAATCATAGAAGATTCTGATCATGCATTATTGCATTGGTTGTCTCAATCATGGTTCTATTCTTCCTCTGTCTCAAATATTTTTGACTCCCTCTGAGTCAAGTGACTCCCTCTCAAGGATACACATATTCCTTTGTTCTTAACCTATCTGGAACAAGAAAACAAGAATATCTCCTAAAGGAGAATAATGAGTACATATCTATAATCAAAATAATTTAAGGATTTTTTCAGAGCTACAACACCTACTTGTAATGTAGCAAACTTTAGAAATATAGGTTAGAGAAATGACAATTACAAAAATCAAACCTGGAGTCTTCACTTCCAGTGTGTTGTTCCTCTGAATGCACTGAGATCCCTCTGGATCCAAGAATTCAGCAAAGGGTTCCTTTGTCCTACAATTACCCTCATGAAAATGATACAAATAATATATATACAAGTACGTACTTGAGGGTGCTGATATGAATTCTCCAATGGCACATGGTTGAACTCTGTCCTCTGACATATTCATGAAGGGGGTAGTCACAGTGTCACCTTTTTGTATCAACCACAATAAGTCTTCCTTTGAAGTCTTGTCTTCCAGGAACTTGAAGTTTCTTGATCCATCAAGATTTTCTTCCATCATAGTTTTGTTCATCATAATTTTAGATTCTTCACAACCCCTTGTCAACTGGACTAGAAAACCTAATGACTAGGATAGGCTAGAACTTTTAGGTTTTGTTGAACTTATAACTTCCAACAATAATACTTTGAAATATATGAGAACATTGGTGAGCTGAATATCTCCTTAAATGAGTTGCAGAAACCCTCAATTTTTTTTTTTTGTAGAAATTAGTGAAACCCTAGAAACCCCAAGGCCAAAATTTCAAAATACTCAGAATTTCAATCCGAGGCTTGCTGGAGGTGTGCTAAAGGAGGCCGTACACTCCTATGGTATTTTTAGCCCCAAATTCCAAGTTCCAAGGGATAAAACCTCTTGGAAAGGTAGGTTGTATGAAATTTCTGGAAACCCTAGTAGCACCATACGGTTTTGTAGGAGAGAGAGGATGGCTGAAAAATTGCTTGTGTAATGGGTTCTTCAAGACCAATGCTATGATACCATGTTTATTTTTCAATAATGTAAGCTTAACATGAAGTTCAATCCATTTTCTCATTTTACTTAAACCATAGACAATTTGTTGCAACAACCAAGATCACAAGAAGAAACACTATGCACAAGTACACAAGAAGTATCTTGGGAAACCCTTCTCAACAAGGGAAGAAAACCTAGCCAATCCTTTGCTATATTATTAAAGAGAAATACCTTCAACACCAAGAAAAAATAGCACACAAAAGGGTGCTCACAAACCCTATAAGACTAGTGCCCAAGAGAGGTGCACACTTTTCCCAAGTAGATGTACTTGCTGAAATTTCCAAACACACACAAAAGATATGATTACTCAATGGGGAATCTACCTTTACTTATACTAGACTTGACCTGTCAACAAAAGAGTCTATTGGAACAATAGGTCCGACCTCTCTAACTCACAATATAATTAATATTATCCATATTAATTATCTTTTACATTAATTATCAATTACATTAAGGTGGGGCCGACCTATACCCTTTATATTACAATTAGGGTTACATGAAGGTCTGACTCTTGAACAATATAGCAAGGGATATCATACACCCACTAGTGCTCAACCACTAGGGGAACATCCATAGGGATGTCCTTATCTCTGGCTCACTGCATTACACATAAGAACCACTTCTTCACTAGTTCTCAGCCACTAGGATCACGTTCACCTGTACTCATCCACATGCACATCCACTCAACATATATTATTTCCCACTACATTACACAGGAGAGTCATATGGAGTTTCATCATCAAGTCTCTACTTAGAGGATGCTAATACATCATCTTCATTTTTGTCTCATGATGATGCACCCAACACTTTGGGATTTCACACGTTCACCTTGTGCTCATCCACATGCATGTCCAACTCTGCAGATCTCCTTTCTCACTGCGTTACATAGGAGAATCATATGGAGTTCTTCTCAACTCTCTATAAGGAGGAGGTCATGTCTACATTCCAGCTCTATCTCAGATAGGAACCACACACCCCTCTCAGGGGATCTCTCTCAGGTTTGTTTCCTGGAGAATGTCTCACATAGATGCAATCATCAACACTCCCTCTCAGCTAGGGAGGAATTCTTCATCATGCCAAGTTTCAATCAGATGTATTTTTAAATTTGTTCTTGGTTGTAGTTATTAACACTCCCTCTCAACTAGGGAGGTATCCTTCACCAAGCTAATTTGGTGAAGATGTCTGTAATCTACTCATGTGTAGGAAGATGCTGCATGTGTACTATTTTCCTCTGCATCATGTCTCTGATATAGTGATATTTTATCTCAATGTGTTTCGATCTATCATGAAACACAAGTTTCTAAAAGAGCTTCACACAACTCTGGTTATAATCATAGAATCCATCTCATGATCAAGTAAAAATGTCAGAAGTTTATGAAGCCGCATTGCTTCACATACTCAATAATATATATTCTGCTTCTGTGTTACTCAAGGCCACAGGGATTTGTTTCCTACTTCACTAGGAAACCATGGAAAAATTCACAGTAAAACAACAATCGGATGTGGTCTTGCAGTCCACTGTACTTTCTATCCATTCTGCATATCCCTTCAAACTCAAGTTTACACTAGAGACATATCACAGGTCATATGTAATTGTGCCTCATAGTTATATCAATACATGTTTCACTACTATCTAGTGAGTCTGTCTCAGATGACTCATGAAATGACTAAGGACATTCACTACATAATATGAATCAAGTTTGGTGTTAACTAGATACATCAATGATCCAATCAACTATGGATCAATTTCGTCTGAATCATCATCATTTATTTTCTTCAAATCGATCACCGTGGATTTGCATTCTGTCATACTAAACTTCTTTAATATTACCACTGTATATTTTCCTTGACTCGGGAAAATCTCATCGGTCCTATGTCATACTTCTTATCCGAAAAAGTAGTGCATCATACTCATATCCTTCATATCAAAATCAAAATTCAAAGCTTACTTGTATCCAACAACAAGTCTTTCTGAATAAGTCATCAAAATAAATCTCTCATCACCAACACTGTAATAATATAGGTTTGGATAAGAAATACTCTTGCTGAAACTCAAACTCATCAAGAATTCATCCATGTGATATATTTTCCAAATCATGGATGGTAGTACGGATGGAAGTGTATCAGGATTACTGGATCAAGTGTCTTTTCATATACAACTCCCTTTGTTTGTGAGAATCCTTTGGCTATAGATTTCGCTTTGTATTTCTTGACATTTTCATCAGTTGCATGTTTGATCTTATAGATCTACTTGGAAGTTACCACAAACTTCCCTTTTGGTCTCTGAACAAAAATCTCTTTTTTATTTCTCGGGATGTGCCTTGAGGGGCTTGTATGTTCCTCTGCCTCTTGCAGAGTGAGCCTAGGCAAGCCTTTTATGCCCTACTGCAATATATCTGGACATATCAACTGGAGCAACTGGATCAGCTGGAATAATGTCTGTCTCCCTCTAAAATTTTGAAGGGGGAGAAGGTATTGTCTCACTGCCAATCTCCATATGAGATTATTTGGATATTTGAAAGGCTATGTCTTCTTCAAGGACAACATCTCTGCTTGTCTCAATCTTTCTATGACCAGGGATGTAGATATTGAATGTCTTCGAAGATTCACTGTTTATCCCATAAATGTATCCTTTCTCTTTGAAGGGTCTAGCTTGGGATTCTTCTCTTTGGGTATATGAAAAAATACATTGGGCACCCAAATATCCTACAGTGTTCAATCTCAGGCTTCACTCCGATGAAGGTTTCTTCGGGAGCTATGTTTTTCAAAGTCTGGTGAAGACTCTTGTTTCGAACATATACTATGTCATGCATGCTTCTGCCCATGGAATCATAGAAAGATTCTGATCATGCATTATTGCATTGGTTGTCTCAATGATGGTTCTATTCTTCCTCTTTCTCAAATAGTTTTGACTCCCTCTGAGTCAAGTGAATCCCTCTTAAGGATAATCATCTTCCTTTTTTCTTAACCTGTCTGGAACAAGAAAACAAGAGGAACCAAAACAAGAATATATCCTAAAGGAGAATAATGAGTACATCTCTAGAATCAAAATAATTTAAGGATTGTTGTCACAACTACAACACCTACTTGTAATGTAGCAAACTTTAGAAATATAGGTTAGAGAAATGAAAATTACAACAATCAAACATGGAGTCTTCACTTCTAGTGTGTTGTTCCTCTGAATGCACTGAGATCCCTCTGGATCCACAACTTCAACAAAGGGTTCCTTTGTCCTGCAATTAACCTCATGAAAATGATACAAATAATATATATACAAGTGCATACCTGAGGGTTCTGATATGATTTCTCCAATTGCACATGGCTAATATCTATCCTCTGACATCTCCATGAAGGGGGTAGTCACAATGTCACCTTTTTTGTATCACCCACAATAAATCTTCCTTTGAAGTCTTTTCTTCTAGGAACTTGAAGTTTCTTGATCCATCAAGTTTATCTCCCATCATAGTTTTGATCATCATAATTTTAGATTCTTCACAACCCCTTTTCAACTGGGCTAGAAAACCTAACGGCTAGGATAGGCTAGCACTTTTAGGTTTTGTTGGACTTATAACTGCCAACAATAAGATAAATTTGATCCATCAAGTTTATCTTCCATCATAGTTTCATCATCAAGTCTTTGCTCAGAGGAGGCTAATACATCATCTTCATTTTTGTCTCATGATGATGCACCTAACACTTTGGGATTTCACACGTTCACCTTGTGCTCAACCACATACACGTCCAACTCTGCAAATCTCCTTTCTCACTACGTTACACAAGAGAATCATATGGAGTTCTTCTCTACTCTATGTAAGGAGGAGGCCATATCTACGTTCCATATATATCTCATATATGAATCACACACCCCTATCAGGGGTTCTCTCTCAGATTTGTGTCCTAGAGAATGTCTCACATAGCTACAATCATCAACAAATAAGGCTTTCATCCCATGTGCATGGATGTTTGGAATTATACATTCGCAGGATATGGACAATCATCCTTTTGACTACCTCTCTTTTTTCACCAGTCTCCGGGTGGAAGGTAGTCGATTTGGTCAACTTGGTTTCCATCATCGAACATAGGCTAGACCAAAAGGTGCTCAGGAACATATTGTCTCAATTAGAGATAATAGTTTGTGGAAGCCCAAAATGAACCCAAACATTTGCGAAGAAGAGCTTGGTAGAGGCCCTGGATATGATGCTCTTCTTACAAGGTGCAAAAATTTCCATCTTAGAGAATCGATCGATGACCACGAAGACACAGTCATTCCCATGAATGGTTGAAGGAATACTAGACATGTAGCCCATGGATATGGACTCCAAAGGCCTATCCAGAGTATGTAGAGGGGTTTATAGCCTCTGCTTCTTGATGTAATGCTTGGAAATGATGTTGGTGGTGCAGGATCTGATGTACTTGAGAACTTCTTTTCGAAGCTTTGGTCAATAAAAATGCTTTTGCAGTACTATCGATATCTTTTCTACACCAAAATGTCTCGCTACCCGACTATAATGAGATTCCTAGATCAAATTTGCATGCTTGTTTGAAGGAACAAAAAGGTGGCTCAAATGACATAATAACCCATCTTGGAGATGAAAGTTGGGAACTATTTTTCCTGTGCTCAATGTATGATAGACAGTAGAAAAGTTAGAGTAATTATTGTATAATTGTGGCCATCTAGATGTCGCATGTCCACCGAAGTTGAGAACTATAGTTAGCACTACCACCGAGGGTTGCTTGAGGCAATATGGAACTTGGTTGGTTCTACCCTTCTTGTACTTGATATTCAAGTGGAATTGCTGCAGGTATGTGGACCACTTCTGTTAGTGGTCATTTTGTAACTTTCCTTGTGTCTACATGAATCACAGAGGCTTGTGATTAGTCTGGATGATTGTTTCCTTCCCGAAAATGTAATGTTTCCACTTTCGACATGCCTTCACAATAAAGTACATATCTTTGTCATAGGTGGGGTATCTTCAAACAAAATCAGATAGAGTTTCACTATGATAGACTAGTGGATGCCCATGTTGAGTGAGGACTACACTGATAACATAATATGAAGCATTTGTATCAATATCAAATGGCCGTTGCAGGTATGGAAGAATGAGGACTGGTGCTGAGCAGAGGTGAGATTTTAGATCCTAAAATTATTTTTGTTGGGGTGCAGATCACACACAATTGGCCTTCATGCCACCCTTGGTCACTTGGCTTAGAGCCCAAGCGATATGAGATAACCCCAACACAAATTTTTGATAGAAGTTAACAAGGCCCAAGAAGCTTCAAAGCTCGATCATTGTTTTTGGGGCCGACCAATCGCGGATGAATTGTATCTTGGTTAGATCCACATGTACACCATGCGCATCCATGATGTATCCCAAATAGTGTATTCTCTACATGTTGAAGGAACACTTCTCCAAGTTGGCATATAACTTGTGTTGTCGTAGGGTGCCCAATACTCGCTGAATATGCTCCAAATGTTCCTCCTAAGTTTTTTTGAAGATGAGGATGTCATCCAAATATACAACCACAAAGGAGTTTTTTAATGGCTGTAATATATCATCCATCATCCACATGAATGTGGTTAGGGAATTAGTCAAGCCAAAAGGCATGACCAACCACTGAAATAGGCCTTCTTTAGACCTGAAGGCTATCTTCCACACATCAGTTTGGTCAATCGACACCTGGTGGTAATCTGACTTTAGATCAAATTTACTGAAAAACTTGGATCCCTTGAGTTGATCGAGAAGATCCTCAATATAGGGAATTGGGTACCGGTTATTGACTGTGATATTGTCCAGGGCTCTGTAATTAGTACATATTCGCCATGTGCAGTCATTCTTCTGTACTAGAACAATTGGGATCCTGCAAGGTGAGGAGCTTGGTATGATGTGCCCCTTTAGATTTTTCTCTGGGATATGAAATTTTATTTCTTCATTGTCCATAATAGAATGCCTATATACATGGACATTAGGCAGAGGAGCACCGAGTGTCATATCAATTGGGTTCTTTACCTAACAGTGCATATGAACCCCAATAGGCGAGGTGACTATGTCTTTGTACTCCTATACTATTCCGTCCACCTATTGTTGTTGGGTAGAGAGACCCCATGTAGAGGTTTTGATAGTTGCAATTAACTTCCAATCAAACCATACAGAGGAAAAATCTCCCAGTATTAGAAACCACCTTTCTGGATTGCTTCGCAGAGATCGAAGAGACCACAATATTTGGGACTGCCTCCGGTACCCTGTAGAGTTGATCTCCCAAAGTAATAATGACATTACAGGGCCTATATTCATAAACATCATGAAGTTTCCACATATATGGTTGTCCTAGAAAAAATTCACAATCTTCAAGTGGGGAAACATCACACAATACCTCATCTTTGAAGGGTTTGATGTCGTAGTGTAGGCGACATTGCTGGCTGACATAGATGTCTTGTCCCTGACTGAGCCAACCGATGGTGTATGGATGAGGATGTTGTGCCATTCTCAAGTTAAAACTCTTGAAAACCTCTGATGAGATCAATTTATTTTGGCTACCGCTGTCAACAATGAAATGGAGTGGGGTTCCCTTCACCAACATCTGTGAGTGGAAAATATGCTACCCTTCTTCAGGATCCTCTGGTTCCTCAGGCTGGACTTTTGTCTAGAAACTCCATTTCGGTTTGAATGTACTAGTGTAGAGCCCCATGGTATTTTAGGACCATATTCCGCTTTGAATCTTTGATACCCATCTTGGTGTGCAAGGTATGGAAAATATTTGTGAACTCTTGCATCATTTGGCCCCTCTCTTGGCACAGAGTGGTCCATCTCATGTACTCGTCATCATAAATTCCAATAGGATAATATTGTTCCTCGAGGGATTCAACAAAATATTCCCAAGTGGGTCTTGGCCAAAAAATTCCAGACTCATCCTCGACATGTTGATCATGGTAAGTCTCCCACCAATCTTTGACACGGGGAAGGGACTTAAGGAGGACAAGTGATATTTTCACTGTTGGAAAAATTGTGGACGGAGAAATAACCCTCCAGTATATTTAACCATTTTTCCAAAGCGTCAACATCTATCTGGACTTCAAATAAGGAATATCAAAGTTAACTTGTACCTTGATGGGCATTACACCTCCGAACTGATTGCTGGTTAAAGGTGCCTCTATTTTTTCCGACAACCGTTGAAGGATCTAGGAGAAACTATCCATCATATTGTTCCTCTATCACACGAGGGCTTCCTTGAGCGATAGTTTGAAAGGATCTCCTGTCCCGTCATCCCTCTTTTCTCCCACCATGGAATTTCACTTGGGCATGTGAGAGTGGTTTTCCTCAAGAGATACAAGCTCGAGACCCAACTCTCTATGCCTTGACCTCGTCGAGGAAATGCACTGAGGACGATAAGGAGCATACCGCTCTGATACCACTGATCCATATTATTTTAGTAATGACATGAAGGCATAAATATAACAAATAATTACATAGAGATATGGAAAGGAACACAATAATACACTAAAGCTTAGATTATATAAATAACTATATGAAATACAAAAGAATGTAAAATGCAAAATCACACAAGATAGCTAGAATGGTGGTAGCTTATCTCTGAGAAGAGATGTGTTAGCTACGCTCATTCAAAAGAAGATGGATACAATGAGGCTCCCAAGGCCTTTTTAACATAAATCATAAATGAGAAAACCCTAGAAATCCAAAAAAATAACCCTAGGAGATGAAGTGCCAAAATTCATGTGGGCCCCGATGGGGTAAGTTGGTACATCAACTTCTCAGGGTCGTAACTTTTGCATACGATCTTCGTTTTAGACCCACGATATCCCATTGGAAGGGTCTATCTGAGACCTACACTTTTTTCTGTCACACTCTAACTCCATCAACAATGTTACTGTGGAAGACCCAAAAAACATTGTTTAGTACCTCGAAATGGCCCTAAAAGTTTAGGACCCGAAAAAGCTAGAAAAAAATCCCAAAATGGAAATTGGGTTTTGAGCCAGTGGAATAGGTGGGTGACTAATATCCACCTGGATCTTTAAGGATAGATTTCCCAGTGTTAAGGAGTACTTGGTCCTTGACCCTCTTCTTGAATTTATAGACTGGTAGGATGCCAAGAGGGTTATCATAAACATCTTTCTAGTCGACAATCTTGTCATAGGAATTTTGAACCTTTTGGTACTTTTTCTTCATAATGTCCATCTACAGACCTAGATTAAGTGGACATGACTTGTTCTTTTGGATTCTGTTTAATAGAAAAAAGAATTTCTTTTGTACATCTCTGAGTTTGTCACTGACTTTGGTGGCTTCTTCTTTGACCATATCCAAGACAACAATTCCATTTTTACTTTCTTCCAAAGTCTTCTCCAGGTGGTCGTTGTCTTGTTGCAGTTGTCAAATTTGGTCTTCTATATTCTCATTATATGTGCTTATCTCCAAGAATTCTGCATGTAACCTTGCTATTTCTTGAGTATGTGTGGATTTAAGTTTTTCCTTTTCTTCTTGATGTAACTTTTGGTTCAAGCTAGCCTTTTGTTCAAATTATTCACTTAATGTTTTCTCCTGAAGCTGGAACTCATTTTGCAATTCTGCTCTATACGGTTTCTCTGTTGCCCGAGATTCTGCCTTGTACTCCCTGGTTGATTTTTTCTTAATGGTGTTCATGGCAGCCTCAATATCATCTACCCTTTCTCTTGATATGTCAAGTGCTTCTCCAATTTCATAGACTAACATCACATTTGTACCAACAAAGACATTAAGGATTGATGCTTCCTATATTGTATTCTCCTTCAGGTCTTCCCCCGCCTTCCACTTAATGATTCTCTTAGCTGGTTCTTGGTTAAGTGTTGTTCCCCCTATATTCATTTTAGTAGTTCTTTTATCATTGGCTCTCGTCTTGTGACTGTAGTAATAGTCACCTACGACTACTACAAATTCATTTAATCCTTTCTCTTGAGAAGTGTAAGAGATACTTCTAGGAATAGCTGCATGAGGGGTACATTCTTCAATCGAGATTGTGACTATTCTAGCATTAGGGTTTATCATTGCACTTCTATTAATCTGATCAGATTCATTTTCCTATGATTTGGCTACATCCCCTTTTTCTTTTTCTTCTTTTTTCTTCCTTTCCTCATCTTGAGTTCCTAATAGGGTTTGTTCTTCATCGTCCTTTCTTTTCATCTCAAGCTCTTTATCTCCTTGAGATTTGGCCTCTGTTTCTATAGTATTTTTATCCCCTCCATTGTTCTTCTCTAAAAAATTTTCCTTATATTTTATTTTCTCCAGTTCTTCTTGTTTCTTTTCTAGCTATGCTTTTTTTCTTCTACTGATACTTCTCTTCATCTTCATCAACCTTTATTTTCATCTCTTCATTTTTCTTCCTCTGTTCTCTTTCTTTATCTTCCCACTTCTCCTTATCTTGTTGGATTAATGCCTTGAATTGTTCTTTTATCAGAACCCTTGCATAATATTTCACCTTTTGGAGTTTCTATCTGGCCAAATTAGTTGGTAACTTGTTTAATACTTCCTCAAAATAGAGAGCTCCCATGAAGAGATCCTTTGAAAATTTATCTTCATGGACAACTTGTCGATAAATATTGTCATCCTTAATATGGTCACACACTACATTCTGAGGATGATACCCTTTTTATATCCTAGTGCACAAGCATATCTCCCTTAAAGCTTCATCTTCCTTCTTAGTGTGTGGTTTATGTGCTAGAGTATATATGCCTATGTAGAGTGGGAAGATTGGCCAATACTTATTGTTTTTCTCCAATAAGTAGGCAATAACTCCCTTCTCCACTCTTTCATGTTCGATAACACAGGTATTCCAACAGAGGACAAACACCTTCAGTAACCACTCACATAACCAGATCAAAGATCAAGACACCAATGTTTTCACTTGGTAAAACCCCTACGGGGAAACATCCACGACCCCAACCAATGCGACCACTTGGAGCAGTTTATTAATGAAAAGAAAACGATTACAGAGAGAGTTTACAAGGGAGTTTATCACAATCGATCATCGACAAATGACCCTCCATGCTCTTTAAATAGAGATCATGGACCAATCGAGTGTTAAGCCACATATTAATGGCTGTTAAGATCGAGGAGAGTATGAACCATCAGATCACTCTATGTTGGGAACATATTGTGACCATCGGATTTCCTAACTACAAATGCATACTAATGCATACTAAAGAAACACACTAGAAAACACACTTTTACCTAACGACACAATAGACCAAGTAGATCTTACTAACTCCTAAGTGTCTAAATATCCTAACATCCCCCCTTAAGAACAACTTGGGATAGGATTGAAGGATTTACAATAGTGACACAATAGGAGAAGGAAGGAGGCATTCGAGCCTATCCCCCCTTATTGACAACTTCCTAAACTCCTAACATAGATTGAAGTTTGGAAAACTTTGCTTCTTTAAGAGACTTTGTGAAAATGTCTGCAACTTGATCCTATGTAGGGGAAAAGAGCACTTCAATAACTTGATCATGAATGAGCTTTCTGATGAAGTGCATGTGTAGCTCGATGTGTTTGCTATGCTAATGTTGAATTTCGTCTTTGGCGAGCTTGATGGAACTCTGATTGTCACACCAAAGGATGGTCGGATGCTGGTGCTAGAATAAAAACTCTGAAAGGATCTATCGAAGCCACAGGGCTTCCTGACTTGCATTTACTGCTACTCGGTACTTTGCTTCTGCTGAAGAAAGTGCAATAGCCTATTTTTTCTTACAGGCTCAAGTGACAGGTCCTGAACCAAGGATGAAAACATAACCTGCAGTAGACTTCCGATCATCAGGGTCGCCGACCCAACCTGAATCAGTGAAACCAACCAATAAAGGAGTCCCCCCTGAACTATAATGTATCCCGAACTGAACTGTACCATGAACATAGAGAAGTATCCATTTAACTTCTTTCCAATGGCTTTCATGGGGTTTTTTCATATGTCAGGCAACAAGACCAACAACAAAGGAAAGATCAGGATGGGTATGAGTCAAGTATAAGAGGATACCAACTAACTGATGGTACATGGTGGCATCAACTTCTGGAGAAGTACAAGTGGCAGAAATCTTGACTCCAGACTGGAAGGGAGAAGGGGTTGGTTTACAATCATCCTTGTGAAAGCAATGAAGAAGTTCACAAGCATACTTAGACTTGGAAATAAAAATTCCTTCATTGGTTTGCAAAACTTGGAGGCCAAGGAAATAGTGCAAAAAGCCCAAGTCTGTCATTTCAAATTTCTTCTTAAGGCTTGTTTTCACATGGTTTAAAAGTTTTGAGTCACTACCAGTAAGAATAAGGTCATCAACATAAAGGAAAAGGATTATGAGATGGCTTCCTACTTTCTTGGTATAGACATTAGGATCATAATGGCATCTAGAGAATCTAGTGGCAATAAGAAAGCTATCCATTTTGGCATACCAAGCTCAGGGAGCTTGCTTGAGACCATAAATAGATTTCTTGAGGTGACAAACAAGGCTAGAGTCATTCTGGACATAGCTAGGAAGTTGTTCCATGTAGATTTCTTCTTGAAAATCTTTGTGCAAGAAGGCGGATTTAACATCCATATGATGGAACTCCCATTTATGTGAGGTAGCAAGGGCAAGAACAAGGTGGATGTAATTCATTTTTTCTACAGGGGCAGAGGTTTCATTATAGTCAATTCCTTCAACTTGGGAAAATCCTTTGGAAACTAACTGAGCCTTGTGTTTTTCAACACTTCCATCTGATGCATACTTAGTTCTGTAGACCCATTTACATATAACAAGTTTTCTACCTTTTGGAAGAGGTATAAGATCCCAAGTATCGTTTTCCATTAAAGAACAATACTCTTCATTCATTGCTGTATCCCAATCTGGATGACCTAAAGCTTCTGTAAATGTCTCTGGATCATGAGTTTCTAAAACTTGATCCAAAAGAGAAGAGGCTCGCTAGAACTATGAACATGTTCGACGCTGATTTGAAGGATCACTGACAAGATCAACATCTGCTTCTTGTGTTGAACGAACCCATCTAGGAAGTGGTGGAGCTGGTGTTGGTTCAGGTTCAAAGGACTCATCTGGAGGAGGGTGATCAGACAGAGGTGGATTTTCATCCTTACTGTCATCATCTAAAGAAGAATTCATATCATAAGAAGGCACAAATGCCGAAGATGGCTCGCAGGCCAAAGAAGGCACAATCACCGAATTAGGCTCGTAGACTAAGAGATTTTCATCAAATTTAACATCTCTTCTAATAATAATTTCATTACAATGTGATTGAAGAAGTCTGTAACCTTTGACATCTTCATAATAACCAACAAATATACACTTCTCACTTTTAGGCTACAATGCTTTCCTTTTCTCATCAGGAATGTGAGCCCATGCTATACTTCCAAATACATGGAAGTGACTTACATCTGGTTTAATTTTAGTCCAATATTCTTCCGGTGTTATATTTTTAAGAGCCTTTGTGGGAGTGCAATTTACTATGTAATTTGCACAGTTGATGACTTCCACCCAATACTTTAGACTTAATCCCTTAGATTGGATCATACAATTAGCCATTTCTTTTAATGTGCAGTTCTTTCTCTCAGCAACACCATTTTTTTGTGGTGTATATGGAACAATGTGTTGCATTTGGATTTCCTATGTAGCGCAATAGCTTGTAAAATTATTGTTCACATATTCGCCTCCATTATCTGTTCTTAACCTTTGAATTTGATGTCCAAATTGCTTTTCTACAAGGGCCTTGTAGGCCAAAAAACTGTCAAAAACTTCACTCTTGAGTTTTAAGAAGTAAACCCAAGTACGTCTGGAAAAGTAATCAATGAAAGTTAAGAAATACTTGCACCCAGAAAAAGAAGGAGAAAAAAGTGGACCACACAAATCACTGTGAACAAGCTGCAAAGGACCCGAGGCGTGCCAAGAGGCACGTTTGTCAAAACTGTCCCGATGATGTTTGCCGAGAACACAACCGGCACAAACACCATTTCTGCATGAAACAAGAGGAAGACCAGTCACCATCTGTTGATTACATAGTTTCTTCAATGAACGATAGTTTAGATGACCAAACCGCTCATGCCAAAGTTTGCTCAAGTCATCGCTATGAGCAACAAAAATTGATGAAAACACTGATGACCCAAATTTGTCAAACTTGTACAACCTAGTAATATCATCAACAATTCCAGTTGCAAGAAAATGCTTAGGATCTTTTAGATCCTTGATTACAACTTAGTGAGGTGAAAATTGGACGGTTTTACCTTCACCTGAATGAGTGATTTGATATACTGATAGAAGGTTACAAGAAAGATTTGGAACACATAATACATCATTGAAATGATCATTATCTACTTGAACTATTCCAGATCCTACAACACTAAGAGATCTATCATCACCAACAAATATTTTCTTGGTGTTACATTCATTTAGAGCAGAAAATATGGCTTTATCCTTAGCCATATTATAAGATGATTCTGAATCAATAAGCCACTCATTAGAAGAAGTAGTAGTAGAATTTGAATTGAAGGAGAAACCAGAAGAAAAAAGTGCATGTCCGTGAGAAGAAGAAGTAGAATCAATACTGATGTTGTGCTTCTTCATCGCTGCTTCTAAAGCTACCATCTTATTGAAACATTTGGATTCATCATGACCATATTTATCACAAAAGTTGCAATGTCTGTTAGTATTCTTACTTTTATATTTTTCTCCTTTGTCACCAGTAGGAGCTGAAGCTGTCTGAGTAGGTTTGGGACCCTTATGTTGTTTGTTGTTGTAGCGAGGATGTTGCTTCTTGGGATACTTGGGTTTATCTTTCTACTGGGAAACTAAGGCTTTGTTGGAGGGACTTGCAGTGTTGATCACTCAAAATTGTACAAGATTATCTTCCTCTCGAATCAAGGAAGCACAAAAGGACTCAAGAGTGGGTTTTTCATAAGCTTCTTCCCCTAGAGCCTCTCTCATGGCATACAAGGTATATACAAACACATAATATGCACTACCTAGCTTATAAAGAATAAGATAGATGCAATGCTCGTCCTCCATATTTATCTTACATTCTTCACATAAAATTCTGAGTGTTTTAAACCTAGATAGATAGTCTCCAAGGCAAGAAAAATCATTTGGATTCAAGGTCAGTATTTGATTTTCTAACTGTTGTGCTCGAATAATATTGATTTTACCAAACACATATTCAATCGTGTTCCAAGTTTCTTTGGGGTCATTAATATCTTGAAGGTGGTACCCTAAATTAGGAGAGACAAAAATTTCTATTAGTCCATGTGATTTGTCATTCCTATTATCCCACTTGGATTTCTTATCAGCATCAGTGGGTGCTTTTTCCTTTCCCAAGGTAATCTTGTACAAGCCTTCACTTCTTAATAAATCTTCCATTTGAGATTTCCATTAGAAGTAGTTGTTGCTGGTAAGCAAGACAGTACTTGTAGAAGCCATATTAAATCTGTAGATAATGTGGATTTAAAAACTGAAACTAATGATTTGGGTGGAAAGAGCTTGAAAATTTATGCAGTTTAAAAAAAAACGGCATTGAAAACAGACTTCCAATGTTAGAGTTATGCCCTTTTAAAAAAAGGCACAATCGATAACCAAATGATCATGTGATTGTGTAAGTTGCTTTATGAAGTGACCCACTTTTATAAAGAGAAGTGGAGATCACTTTTACAATGAAGTTACTTTATAACAGAAAAGTTGCATGCAAAATAAATAACTCTAAAATAAAATATTAAAGCTACTTATAGTGATTCACTTTTATACTTGAAGTGAAATACACTTTACAATTTTATCATGAAATTTTTCAAAAAAGGTAACAAAAGAGAGACTTGAACTCAAGACCTCTCACTTAATAAGGAAACTTTTAACCAAATGATCTAGTAAAACATATTGTAATGTTCAGAAGGAGGATTGTTGTTGTTGTTGAAGACAACCTTGGAGAGCGTGCTAAAAAAAAACTCTTTTCACAAAAGAAAAAAATTTCGCTTCTCGATGACAACAAGGGTTAGATCTCGGTTAGCTTACCCGGAAGATGCACCTTTTCCTATCCGTTTTTGATTTTCCAAGATCGCATAGGGCGCGGGGAAAATAGAATATGCAGATCTAAAAGAGTAGCAACCCAGAAATAAATAAAACAAAACCGAAATAAAACCAAAATACTACTCTGCAAAAATTAAAAAAATGCATATTCAAGCTTTATACCTCTGGATCTGACTGTAATGGACATATCTTGGGAAAACAAAAACCTTTTTGAGTGAAAAAAAAGGTGTTCCTGACTGAAATGAGAGCTCTGGACACAATGGAACAATCCTCTCATCCCAAAAATGTACAAAAATGACAGAAAATGGAGATGAAGCAACTTGGCTTCACGTTCTCGATCTACAACAGGAGCGAGTATTAAAACAAGCTCTAATACCATGTTTGAAAACATAGGTATTCCAACAGAGGAAAAACAACTTTAGTAACCACTCACATAACCAGATCAAAGATCAAGACACTGATGTTTTCACGTGGTAAAACCCCGACGGGGAAACATCCATGACCCTAGCCAACGTGACCACTTGGAGAAGTTTATTAATGCAAAGAAAAATATTACAGATAAATTTACAAGAGAGTTTCTCACAATCGATCATTGACAAATGACCCTCCATGCTCTTTAAATAGAGATCATGGACCAATCGGGTGTTAATCCACAAATCAATGGTCGTTAAGATCGATGAGAGTATGAACCATCAGATCACTCTATGTCGGGAACATATCCTGACCGTTGGATTTCCTAACTACAAATGCATACTAAAGAAACACACTAGAAAACACACTTTTACCTAACGACACAATAGCCCAAGTAGATCTTACTAACTCATAAGTGTCTAAATATCCTAACATTTCATAGGCTATTTATCTTGCTAATAAATCATGGGGCACATACTTGGGAAACAAATGTGGTGGCTTGTTGGCTCCATAAATACTGAGATAGGTATAATATTTCCTCATGTACCAATCTCCTATTTCTTTCAAGGCTATGATAGCTTCTTGAGATATTTTATGTGGATAAAATCCAGAAATGAATTTATACAAAGGGGCTAGGAGGTAATAAAAAATATTGTATATGTGTTCCTTACAATTTCTTCCCACAATTGTGAACAATATACATGAATGAGGAGCTGGCTTGGGTCCCAACTCCAATTAAAAGCGACAAATTGATGAGAAACACAAATAGCATCTATAAGGTATATTTTAATATAGAATGTAGAGTTTTTAATACCTTGGCCTTCCCAATCTCGTTTGATGATTATGAAGGCTAAAATGTTGGCCCAGTTGAAAGCACATCTAGTTTTGACCACCATGTAAGCTATTGGAAACCACTCCATTATGAAATGTGTGTTGGTTTCCTCACCATAGAGTCTGCAGATCATTGTATTCAATAGTATGTATAAATCCTTTAGGTAATTTGAGGGAATATATATTTCTCCTTCCTTTACTAGACTTTCCTCTTTGATGGATCAAATTTCCATAAGCTCTTCTAAGTCCTTGTGTTTGACTCCGAACTTGTCCATAAATGATTCATCTAGTGATACTATAGGCTCTTGGGTTTTAAACCTTGATCTAGGGTTTTATACCTTGCTTTAATGTATTTGGCCTTCAGATATGTGATCAGAAAACTAGATGCATTAACTATGGTGGTTGTCTCTTTTTGAAGGTGGGTGAAGCACCACCAAGCAACGCAATTTTAAGGAACAAAAATGGGGTGAGAAGCTACAATGTGAATTCCACTTCTTCCGATGTTTTCGTACTCATCAATGTATTCATCATTTGATGGATACTCTTCATTCTAGAACAAGTGATATATCTCATGGTACCCTTTGTAGTTCTCCCTCATGTTGCAACTACTTATGTCTATGATGCTGAAAGAGTCTCAACCAAAAACAAGGATAGGTCCAACAACTTCTTGATCCAGATTATTTTCGGAATGAAATGAAATCATATGTATTACAATGAATTACACACAAATATTGCCAGAAACAGAGAAATACAACAATACATGATTTCTATTAATGAAATAAATGTACAGAGACTGTAAAATACATAGTGAATGAACTCGCTAGAATGGTGGTATCTTATCTCTGAGAAGAGATGTGAAAACTAGGCTCATTCAACAGAATATGAATACAATGAGGCTCTGAGGGCCTTTTTACAATAAACATGATTTCAAAAACCCTAGACATCCAAAACCCTAACCCTAGGAGATGAAGTTCCAAAATTCATGTGGGCCTTGGTGGGGTAAGTTAGTACATCAACATCCCAAGGTCTTAACTTTTGCATACGATCCCCATTTTAGGTGTGTGATAGCCCATTGGAAAGGAATTTTTAAGAACTACACATTATTCCATCAAACTTTTACTTTGTCAATATTTTTAATGTGGCAAGCCCAAAATATGGTGTTCAGGGCCTCAAAACAACCCCGAATGTATAGAAATATGTATTGAAGTGAAAACTACCAAAATAAGCTAGTTGGAATAGGTGGGAGGCCACCAATATCCACCTGGATGCTGTGTAGGGATTCAAGACAACCCCCAAAGTGTAGAACCCATAACTACAAAGAGATGTCACCTTAACAACGAAACATGCTGAACTGAAACTATCAAGATGAGCCAAGTGGAATTTGAAATAGGTGGGTGGCCATCAATATCCACTTAGATCAATCCTCCCCCCTTAGGAATAAATGGTCTCCATTGCGTTGATTTCCCAGGGAAGAGGGGAAATCATTTGCTGAATATGAATCTTGGTGAGCTGCTTTCCTTGCTGGAGAAGTTACGCTGCTTGGTTTGTGGAAGGCTATCACAAAATTGTTGTTGGCAAGGTTGAATCTATTCCACCAACCTGTTGTATCTTGGCTTGACTGGGCATTGTGTAGGAACCATTGTAGGTGAATAATCAATATCTTCTTTCCCTACTACAATATGCTTCTATTGGATAGAAGGTGCTGAGGCTGTAGTGGTTGCAATGGCCTTCTGTTCATCATTTGAACAAATTGTAAAGAGGATGAATTTATCACTATGAGAGATTACCTTGCGGCACTGTTTTGGTGGAACAATAGTCGAAACTACCTCTGGTATCCTATAGAGTTGACCCTAGAGTAATAATGACACTACGGGGTCGAGACTCATAAACATAATGACGTTTCCACATATATGGTTGTACCAAAACAACATCAAAAACATCAAGAGGGGAAACATCACACACTACCTCATTCTTGAAGGGATGAATTCCATAGGACATGTGGCACTTTTGGCTGACATAATGATCTCATGTACTGGTCTTCATAGTTATCAACAGGGTAATATTGTTCCTTGACCACTTCCACAAAAAAATCCCAAGTGGGCTCGACCCCTTATATTCCATATTCCTTTGTGGAAATTTTCTCCCAGCACATTTCCCACCAATGTTTGACATGGGGGAGAGACTTGAGCTGTGCGAAGGTGATCTTTTCCCTGTCAGAAAAATTGTGAAAAAAGAAATAATCTTCTAGTATATTTAACCATTTTTCTAGGGCATCCGCATATATTTGACCTTCAAATACAGGAATATCAAAATTAACTTGTACCTTGAAGGGAGAGGTTCCTCCAAAGTGGTCGCTTGATGAAGATGTGCCTATTTCTATCGGCAGGTGTTGAAGGATCTAGCCAAAATTCTCCATCACTTCGTTCCTCTGTCACATGAGAGATGGCTCAAGCAACATGTTAATAGAATCTTATGCTCCACCATTTTTATTTTCTTTCACCATGGAGGTTTTTTTGGGTGTGTGAGTGAGATTGTCCTCAAGAGAGACAAGCTCGAGACCCAAATTGGTATACTCAGACCTCGCTGGGGACATGCACTAAAAAATGATCAAGAGGAACTCGCTCTGATACCATTGATCCAGATTATTTTTAGAATGAAATGAAAGCAGAGATATTACAATGAAATACACACAAATATTGCAAGAAATAGAGAAATACAACAATACACGATTTATATTAATGAAAGAAATGTACAGAGACTATAAAAATAAAGAGTGAATGAACTCGCTAGAATGGTGGTAGCTTATCTCTGAGAAGAGAAGTGAGGACTATGCTCATTCGCAAGAAGATGAGTACAATGAGGCTCTGAAGGCTTTTTTACAATAAACATGAATGCCCAAACCCTAGATATCCAAAAATCTAACTCTAGGAGATGAAGAACCAAAAGTCATGTTGGCCCCATTGGGGTAAGTTAGTACATCAACTTCCCGAGGTCGTAACTTTTGCATACGATCTCCATTTTAGGCATGTAATAACCTATTGGAAAGGTATTTTTGAGAAATACACATTATGCCATCAATCTCTAATAGTATAAAAAATTTAACTGTGGAAAGCCCAAAAGATGCTGTTTAGGGCCTCAAAACGGCCCCAAAAGTACAAAAAGATGCACTGACATGAAAACTGCCACAATAAGCTAGTTGGAATAGGTGGGCAACCACCAATATCCACCTGGATGCTATGTAGGGCTTCAAGATAACCTTAAAAATGCAGAACCCATAATTACAAAGATATGTCACCTTTACGAAGAAAAGTGTTGAGATGAAAACATTCAAGATGAGCCAAGTGGAATTTGGCACATATGGGTGGCCACCAATATCCACCTGGATTAGTCCTTGCTCCTTAGGAATCAATGGTATCCATTGCGTTGAGTTCCCGAGGAAGAGGGGTAAGAATTTGATGAATCTGAATCTTGGTGAGCTACTTGCCTTGCTGGAGGAGTTGCACTGCTTGGTTTGTGGAAGGCTTTCATGAACCTGTTGCTGGCGGGGTTGAATCTGTTCCACCAACCTATTGTATATTTCCTTGACGAGGAATTGTGTAGGCATCATCGTAGGTGAAGAAGAAATATATTCTTTCCCTTCTACAATATTCTTCTACTGGATAAAAGGTTTTGAGGCTGTAGTAGTTTCACTTGCCTTCTGTTCATCCTTTGAACAGAGTGTGAAGATGATTAATTTAGTAGTATGAGAGATTACCTTGCGACACTATTTTGGTGGAACAATTGTCAGAACTACCTTTGGTATCCTATAGAGATGATCCCCCCATAGTAATAACGACACTACGGGGTTGAGAATCATAAAAAACATGGAATTTCCACCTATATGGTTGGCCCAAAACAACATCACAGAAATCAAGAGGGGAAACATGACACACTACCTTATCCTTGAAGGGATAAATTCCATAGGAAAGGCGACATTGTTGGTTGAAACATAGATCTCATCCTTGGTGAAGCCACCCAATGTTGTAAGGATGTAGTTGTGGTGTTGTCGACAACCCCAACTGTTTGTCAACCCCATATGAGATGAGGTTCTTCTTGCTTCCACTATCAACAATGAAATACAATGGGGTCCCTTTCACCCACATATATGAATGGAATAGGTTCTCCCCCTCTTTAGGATCCACTAGTTCTTCTGGTTGAATTGTTGCGGTCATGACAGTAGCAGTGGGGTCTGTTTCAATGATATTCCTTTTTTAATTATTTTCTGGATCATATTCCGAATTAGGGTTCTGCTCCTTGTCTTTGATCTTGACCACCAATGATGTTTTTGAGCGACATTCATCAGTGTTGTGCCAGGGGATTTTGTGGAAGTCACACCAATTCTCAGTTTCATTATTTGTCTTTCCCTTACCCTTATTTTTCTATGTCTTGGACTGGTTTTTAGGAGGTTGTTGTTTAGGGCCATCTTTATTATGCTTTTTTTGTTGCGGATTGGAAGAACTGGACTCCCATTTGTTCTGGTGCTTAAATTTCTACTCAATTTTGACAACATATCGATAGGAAAATCCCAGTGATGAGATGTTTAGGAAATACATTTTGGTTTGGATGTATATATGTAGAGCCCCATGGTATTTCAGAACCATATGCCACTTGGAGTCTTTGATACCCATCTTGGTGCAAAAGGTATGGAAAGTATTTTTGAAATATGACAACATTTCCCCCCTCTCTTGCTGTAGTGTGGTCCATCCCATGTACTGGTCTTCATATTATCAACATGGTAATATTGTTCATTGACCACATCCACAAAAAAATCCCAAGTGGGCTCAACCCCATATATTCCAGATTCCTCTGTGGAAATTTTCTCCCATTACATTTCCCACCAATGTTTGACATGGGGGAGAGACTTGAGAAGTGAAAAGGTGATCTTTTCCCTGTCGAAAAAATTGTGAACAAAAAAATAACCTGTAATATCCTAGGCCAAGACCCTGTGAAATGTATTGATGTTTGTAGGCTGGTGAGCCGAGTGTTGATAAGCTGGTAGGCTTATGTGTATACGCTGAAGATCCTCGATGCTAAGGCCAATAAGCCTGATTTTTGTATATGTAATTATGCAAATCATTAATAAAAAATTTACATCCCTGCGTGTAGACTGACCATGAATAAAGAGTGATGGGGAAATAATCTCCACTAGGTAGGGAAATATATGGGAATGAGAGGCTAGGAAAAATAGGCTAAGCTAGAGGGATTAACCCAAGGGAATATTATAATATATTCTTGAAAATGAAAATACTAAAGTAGGGAAAATAAACCCAGTTATCCTAAGTTCCTGGGAAAGGGAACATGTGTTAAATGGAGTGCATGCATCTCCATGAAGACATGTGTTGACCTGGGTGCATGCGGTTAAATTTGAAAAGTTAGCTCATTGGGGGGGTTCTCTCCCCATTCTCCCATCCTTCGCCTAACTCGTTTGGCCTCCATCATCGACCCCTACATCTTTCACGCACCTCTAAAGCCAGTAACCCGTGAAGCTGACCTGTGTTTCTCTGTGAAGCACAACATATCTGTAATTTCCAGAGCCATGTTGTGCCTTATCAAATTATTGTTGTTTCCATCCCCTGAGCTATATTGAGCCTTGATATTTTCCTCACTTTATGGAATTGAGTTGAAGCAGGTTGAAGAAGGGGGTTCTCAGGTTCGTGGTTGAAGAGGCAGGTTGTCAGGCTTGTGAGAAACTCTCTCTAGGTGAGAGAGTTTGTTGGGAAGTGATTTTCTCCTAGAGAGAGTCCATCACCAGTTACAAAGATCTAAGAATTCTTGATCCAACCTATTTTTGAGACCCTGAAAGAGAAGTGTAGCAGTCGATGGACTGTGGAACAGTGAAGGTGCATATTCTCGGGTTGGAACAGACATGTGGGGAATGAGAATCTGTGAGTAGTGGGTGTAAGTAGTCTCTTAGAGAGAATCCTTCTAGTTGTACTATACAATTTTCTGTAACCACAACCTAGTGTAGGATTCCTTTTCCCTAGGTGGAGCTTAGTCCGAGCTTAGGGGTGACCCACTAATGAGTGTGATAAGCAACGTGGTCTAAGGCTGGGAGGTTCATGGAAGGTCTTCATGCAGTTGGTGGTCATCTAATAGAATATAAGTACCAAATATCTGTTGATTGTATGTGGTGTAATTTTACATGTTTCATAACTTGATGAAAAATGCCTAGATTAATCATATATGTTGTATGTGTAGGCTTACTATTAATTATGCATTAATCTGTGTATGGTTAGAATATGTTGTCTGTATTCTTATAGAGATATAATGTTTAGTATTATTTCCGCATGAATAAATGGCATGAAAAAAGTGTTGTAACTGTTAATATGAGATAGATAGGTGCATATAAATGTATAAAATTGGTATCAGAGCTAAGAGAGACATCCTGTAGTGACATTGCCCGACTTGTTGGTGGATGGGGATGATACAAATTGGTATCAGAGCTAAGAGAGACATCCTGTAGTGATGTTTCCTGACCTATTGGTGGTTGGGGACGTTACACATTGGTATTAGAGACAAGGTTTCAACACTGAGTCTGGATGGGCCATGTTAGTGGAAGCTAGAGAAAAAGTTTCGGAAAAGAATTTTTGACGAAATGGACAAAATTAAAATTCAGAGCCCAGTTTTTGACATTGAGCCTGAATTAGGTCGTATACATGGTTATGGAATCAAAATATTAGAGAAAATTGTTGTTGAGAAGGAAAAAATTTGAATTTCAGAGAATTCTAGAGTGCCAAGAGAGCACCTAGGCCGTGTTGGAAGATCAAGAAGTATAGCGATTGGAGAAAGATAGAAGAGAAAATAAACTGCAGTAATCGGGGGGTTTGAAACCGCAAGGTTTGAAGTTGAGCCATCATATCAATCGAAGATTAAGTCACGACCATCATATCTCATTGAAGGGAGATTGACGGTGGGGAGCGATTGCAAAGATCAGGTAGTAAATTAAAGCGTGAGAAAGTTGAGTTTCTGCAATCACTCCTGGCCATTGATATTCATGGTTCCTTAAGGCACGAATGGCGATCTTGCAAAGTGAGATAAGATCCCAAATGTTAAGCCGAGGTCACATCTCTCGGTCATGTATAGAGAAGACAGAGCGAAATTTGTGTATTTCCTGACCGCTGATCCAAACAAGGAACACGTATCGACAAGTCATCTTGTTCAGGAATACAACATTCAAGAGAAACAAGGTGTGAATAAAGTAGAAACTCCCGATGTTCCGAAGCTAAAGATTCGAAGTACTGAACTCTGAAGACAATTCAGACCATTATTCGAAGGAGACGCGTGTCAGAGGATCGACTTGTTTAGGAATTCAACGTTCAGGAGAAATGGAGTATGCTAAGGTGAAATGTCCCGAAGCCCAAAGTCCCTAAGTAACATGGTCTATTGACGTTAGTAGGGATGGTGTGGACACATGGGATGTGTGCCACATGCCAATGAGTTAAGAACCATTGTAATATTTAAATGTAGTTAGAGCATGACATTGTCACGTGCCTAATTGGACCATGTGTCGGCTTCGTGTGTCCTACCATGTAGCGCTCTTGGAGGTGGAAGAAGGTAGTTAAAATTGGTGAAGAAGTTAGCTGGATCGGGCCCACATTAACTTGGTAACGATCTATCAAGATAGAGCGCTGGGAGGAATTGCAGAGATCCAATTTGCATGACAGATAATTCTACAAGGTGATCTTACAATCTAAACCACGGTTTTTTAGGAGGGGTATGTGTCAGCGTGGGGAAAATTGTGGAACAAGCAATTGGTTACTCCAAAACCGCTAACCCATGTTCCCATAATTGGAAAAGTATAAAGTTTGATGTGACTTTTCGGTATCTTTTAGTTCAAGAATGAAAACTGTGAGCCCCAGTGGACACGTGGTGCCAGATCGTGAAGAATGAAGACTTGGCAGTCCGAAAGAAATGGCTTGTGATGGATTGGGAGGAAGAAACCTGGAATTTTTGTTACGCTAAAGTAAAGTGACGCGATGACGTCACCAGGGGGACGTGGAAGTATGCAGAAACTCACGGTTCGAGAGTTATGGGTTGTGCACATGTGGAATAATCCGAAGTCCTAGAGCTTGGAAGCTTAGAATTCCCAGAATCCCAAATATTGGAGTTCCATAGAGAGTATCAGCCGATGGATGCTGGGAAATGTGGATTTTTGATCCACTCTACTTCGTGAGTTCGCCAATATGACACTCAGAGAGATTTGTTGTGATGTTCTTTGAAATCAATCGAAGTCGGAGCCCAAAGTTTCAGAAATTCGGATAAGCGTCCAAATAATAAGCACTGAGTCACAATTGTGGTCACATGCAAGCCAAGAGCCAAAGAAAAAGGGGCTAGCACCTAAAATTTTGTTGCAGAAAAAAACTGGGCTTAGAGATGGAAGCCCGCGGGGTTCTTGACCAACCAAGACATGTAGAAAATGGAATCTGATATTGTTTTTGTTGAATTAGATTGGTTTATTTTGGACAATTATTAAAGTATGATAGCCTAACAAAACTCGGTTGACTGCACATTTTGCAGAGTTAACCATTGACAAAACCAAACCGACTTGTTCCACGGTGCAGATAAATGGAGGGGGCACATAATGCTTTCGGTTCAGAGAATGAAGCTAGATGAATGGATGTCCATTTGGGAGTTGAAGGATCAAACTCTAATGGGCATGGAGAAGAGATATATAAGGAAGGAAACATGGTGAAAATCATTGAAAGATTGTAGAAAGATGTTCAGTCTCACCGAGCAGATAAAAAAAATCTCATGAAATCCAGGGAATAATAGGGAGAATTCAACATAAAGTTGATACATATCCTGGAAAGAATAGAAAATAAATTGGATAAGGAGAGTGACTCCAATAAATCAGGAAGTCACAGGTCCCTTGATGAGAAGAGAAAATCAAGGAGTGTTGGCAGACACCATCATCACTCCCAAGGGCACTCCAAGACGAGGGCCCACAGTATTTCAAGCCCATCTCCTACCAGAAAGCATAGAAGATATGAAGTGGATGAACTTAAGGGTGAAATGAACAAAATCAAACCGCCTATGTTTTATGGTGAGCACAAGAAGGATGAGGATGCAGAGACATGGCTGCTAGGCATGAGGAAGTACTTCCAATTGCATAACTATTCTTTTCATGCAGAGGGAATAGTTTCCAGATACCAACTTAAAGGAAAGGCATCCATGTGGTAGGATCAACTTGTGCAGGTGCATCACATTAAAGAGAAAAATGTTACTTGGAAGGAATTCAAGAAGTATTTCAAAAAGAAGTAATTAACTAAGAGGACAAGAAAATGAAAGAGTTCTTTGAACTTAAGATGGGAAGTATGTCCATTGATGAATATGAAAGAAGGTTTTTGGAATTGCTGAAGTATGTTCCCTTCATCAAGGACAAGACAATCAATATTCAAAGGTATTCGAGTGGGCTACCATCTTTCATTAGTGACAATATCCAATATGATGATCCTAAAACCATGGAAGAAACTATAAGGAGAGAAAAATTATTATATGGTCAACAAAAATAAAATCCCACTTTCTAGAAGGCTTGGGAGGACAAGAAGAAGTTCAAGAAAGAGTGGAGGAAGAAGGGAAACAAGCCTCCCTTTTTTAGAAACAATCCTCAAGGACAACCATATTTTAGAGAGCATAGAATGGTTGAGGTAGGGGGACAAAGGCCAATGCAGGAACCCATTCAATGTTGGGGTTGTTAGGGAGACCACAAGTATAGATACTGTCCTCACAAAAATGACAAGGTGAGAGCTGCCCACAATGTTCAACAAGAAGAAATAGTGGAGGACATGGGCATAAATGTACCCATGATTTATGCATCCCTGGACAATAAGCAAGAAGAATATCAATCACATATGATTGAAGTGGAAGGTATGATCAACAACCACACCATTTCTAATTTAATTGATTTAGGGGCTAGTCATAGTTATATAGATCCTAAGATGGTGGAAAATTTTCTTTTTCCAAGAAAAAAGCATGGAAAATCTTGGTTGGTGCAGCTGGCTATAGGAGCCAAAAGAAAATTTACTGAAATGTTTAAGTCATGTCTTATGGACATGAATGGATTGAGCAAAAGGGAATATTTGAACATATTGCCTTTAGGTTCCTATGACTGTCTAATCGGGATGGATTGGTTAGACCCACACCATGCTATCCTGGACTGTCATCAAAAGGAATTTACTTTCTTGAATGAGTAAGAGAACCTAAAGAAAGTCGAATGAATTCCCAGGACAGTTGTTGTCCGAGAAATTTCAGCCATGCAGCTGAAGAAATGCTACAAGAAAGGCTGCCAATTATTTGTAGCCCATATGAATTAAACATATAAGGATAAGGTGTCAAATCTGGAGGATCATGCAGTCCTGGAAGATTTTGAAGATGTGTTCAAGGAGGTACCAGGACTACCTCTAAAAAGAGATATTGATTTCTTCATAAAGTTGATGCCTGAAGAAGCTCCATTGTCAAAGACTCCTTACAGAATGAGTACACCAAAGCTGAACGAACTGCAAATGCAACTTGAAGAGATTCTAAAGAAGGGATATATATGACCAAGTGTATCACCTTGGGGTGCCCCAGTGTTCTTAGTAAAGAAGAAATATGGAACAATGCGATTGTGCACTGATTTCAGACAGTTGAACAAAGTGACTATAAATAACAAGTATCCCTTAATAAGGATTGGTGATATTTTTGATCAATTGAAGGAGGAAAATATATTTTCCAAGATAGATCTTAGGTCAGGGTACCATCAGGTAAGGATTAAAGAGGAAGATATCAACAAGACTGCCTTCATGACAAGGTATGGTTATTATCAGCTCACAGTGGTGCCATTTGGGTTATCAAATGCACCCACTGTTTTTATGTGCTTAATGAATGGTGTTTTCAGGGAATATTTGGAAAAGGTTTGTCATTGTCTTTCTGGATGAAATCCTTGTATATTCCAATTTAGAGGGATATCACGAGCATCATTCAAATATGGTGTTGTAATCACTAAGAGAGCATCAACTATATGCCAAATTGATAAAGTGCTCATTTTATCAAAACATAATTCACTACTTAAGGCATATCATTTCAAAAGATGGGATAACAGTGGATCATGCGAAGATAAAAGCCATTAGAGAATGGTCAACGCCAAATAATGTGACATAATTCAGATCCTTCATGGGTCTAGATGGCTATTACAGAAGGTTCATTGTAGGGTTTTCAAGAATAGCTCACCCCATCACTTCCTTGAAAAGGAAGGAGAGGAAATTTGAATGGACAAAATAATGTGAAAGAAGCTTCCAACAATTGAAGCAATTTTTAACCAGTGCTCTAATTATGAGGATTGAAGATCCAAATTAAGACTTCATTATATGCACTGATGCATGTAAATAAGGACTTGGTGGATTCCTCAGTCAAAATGGATTTGTTGTATGTTATGAAAAAAGGAAGTTGAAGAAGCATGAAAGACTCTATGCCACTAATGATTTGGAGTTGGAATCCATAATGCACGCCTTGAAGAAGTAGAGGAACTACCTCATGGGAAAGAGGTTTGAGTTGAGGATAGACCATAACGGTCTGAAATATCTGTTTGATCAACCAACTCTGAATTCTAGGCAGAGTAGGTGGTTGGAATTCCTCTGTGAGTATGACTTTGATATCAAGCACATCAAAGGAAAGGAGAACAAAGTGGCTGATTCACTCAATAGGAGAGTGCATGAACTACATGCTACAACCATCAACATGTATCAACGGATATTCAAGGTAGAATCTATGAGGCTGCAAATTCAGATTTGTAGTACATGGAATTAGTAACAAAATTGCAGCAATGTAAAATGCAACAAAAAGTTGAGGATTATGAATTGGGAATTGATGGAATCCTTAGTTACAAAAACATAGTCTATGTACCCAATTCTTAGGAATTGAGGAGTGCTATTTTAAAAGAGATGCATAATGTGCTTGAAGAATCCCTCAATAATCCCTCAATAATCCCACAGTTGCTTGAAGAAGAAGATTAAAAAAGACATTTCAAATGTATGCAAATCCCCCATGGGTTGATATCCATTTTTAATCCATTTCTAATTGTATGTGGTACACCACATGGTTCCTCACATTTGAGGAGATATGATATCTTGAATATGACCATGTGCATTGAAAACAAGAACTTACCGGTCGACCCTAAAATTAAAGAAGAAAAAGTGGTAAAAAATAAGAAGTGATAGGTTGGCTTTGAAGTCAAGAAAAGGAAGTGATTGGAAGGGTATAAATACACATGGAATAACCTCTCATTTTAATTATACAAGTGCACAAGTTTTTGTAGAGAATTCGTACGAAGGAGGTCACACTCAAAGCTATATAAGGAAGGAAGGTCGGAGTTGTAGGTGCAAGGAGGGTTTATGAAAACCCCTATCTGAGTATGCCCTCGATGGCTGAGCATACAATGTCTCACGAGGCCCTCGCGAGTGGTCATAGCCTCGTCATGTGAGGCCCCTCTAGTTTCTCAGTTCTATCAAGAAAGGATCGCTGGTATTATAGTTTTTGGCACATGATTTGAGGTGCATTCTTGAATATCTTGGCACAGGTTTTATGAAACTATTGTACTCAGTATAATGATTATGGTTTGATAATTTGATTCTTTTATATAGATATTTAAAGGTGGAAGGAAGGGGAAAGGAAAGGGGGTTTTATCCTCCTTTCGGTTAGAATCAAGGAATATAGGGAGTTGGATATTCCTTTAGGTTGGAGCCTGTAAACTAGGAGGTTGGAGACTCCTTCCAGTGGGTGCTAGAAAATATTGGAAGTTGTAGCTTCCTTTGAATGTAATATTTTATTATATAAGAAAAAAATTTAGTGGATTTCCACATATATCTATTGTGCACTGTGTATTTCTTCTACTTCTCTTTATTGTATATTGAATACATTATTTGATTGAAAATAAAATTGTAAAAGGTGCTAAATTGTATTTGATACTAATTCACCCCCCCCCTCTCAATATCAACATTCTCTCCTTATGACTTCTTTCAAAGTTTTTGGGTTATGATATTGAATATTGTCATTGTATAAGGAGGGTAAACCACTTAGAAACCTTTGGATTTTTACCTTCTCATCCTTTATGAAGTAAAAATACTTCAACACCTCAAATAACATCTTCTCATATTCATCCGTTGACATGGTTACCAACTTGATTTTAAAAAACTCTTTCATCTTTCTTTCATAATAATGTTTAGATAAATATTTCTCTTAGAAATATTCTTTGAAATTCCTCCATGGGATCCTCTTCTCATAAAGGTTCTTGGATTTCTTAAGCTAATACCATAACATGGCTACCTTTCCTTGCAAGTAGTAGGTGGAAATTATAGCTTCTAACCAGGAGAGGTAATCATGCAGCTGGAAATATTTCTTCATTTCCAACAGCCAGGTCGCGACCTCTTTTCCTTTTCTGTTCTCACCATTGAAAGTTGGTGGCTTGATATTCCTAATATCACCTTAAAAATATGTTTTCCTTAGGCCTTCTCCTCAACCTCCAGACAAGAGATACACTTGGGATGCTCCTTGGACCTGAAATTGCATGAGTTATTCTGGTGGATTTCCTTGGAGAATGATAGTGCCTACTCATGCTTCTTGACTACCTATCATTTCCATGATCATCCCTTTTTCTTTGGGATATGGATGTTGACACTTTCTAACACTAGAATTTTTCTTTGTGCCAAATTCTTTGTTGAATTTCTTATGAAAAATATTCAAAAGTTGAATTATCTCTTTCTAAGACTTCATAATCCTTCCATTATCTTCTCTATAGACATGTAATTCTCTATGCATGCTTCTCATAGTTACATGTTCCTGCCTGTCTCTTCTCCCATTTGACTCTGTCTCAGCATTCTCGATGCTGGCATGAAAACCTATGATCTCTTTCTCATGGATATAATATTCTTGAGCATCTTCCATAACTCCAGTCCTCATATAAGAACAAAAGTTTCTTTCATGTAGCTATAATTTTGCAAGAAATGTGCATTTAATAATTATTGTTAGAAAATGCATAACAAATTTTTTTTCATCAATTAGAATAAAGGTTATTCTTTATCCCAATTAATGAAGGAAATGATAAAAAATATGATTCCTTACTTGCATTCCTCTCTGAAACAAATTTCCAATAATTGTATTCATGCCTCAAACTAAGTTTTGAGTGAAAAGTTACAACATTTACAAGTTGCAATTTCCACTCTTTTATTGCTACAACAACTCTTTTATTACTTTCTGAGAAATTTTAGAAACTAATTCAAAATTATGGGTTGAAAAATGTATTCTACGCTTTGATACCTTTACAGAAACTATTCTCTTTCTCAAATCCGAGCTCCAAGTTGAAAGTTATGGTCAGGATAAGTTTAGGCGATTTTACCCAATTTATCTATGTATGCTACATGTGTCTTATTTATCTTCTCGCACAATTTTACGTATCTAGATTCTAAATTTGGCTCCATGGTTTTCTTCTATGGATCATAATGTTTCCATAGACTACTCCTGTGCCCCAAACAAACTTCTGAGCAAGGATTTATGCCCTTTGGAAGTAATCTGATGCTGAAAATTTACCCTTACTAATTTGGCCGTAACTTTCTCATACAAGCTCTATTTTGTGAATAGATTAGCTCCTTGGAAATATCTCATCGATATATTTAATTTAATATGTAGATACACTTTGTTCTTGTGGATTTTTATTGGATAAAAATGTTGTTTAGGGCCTCAAAATTTCCTCACAAGTTAATAACCTTCAAAAATATGAAAACAATTCGAAAATTTTCATATAAAATTGACTGTTTTACTGTGTTAATAGCCATTGAATTTGATTCGTTGATATCAATATGGGAAAAATATCATTCATTGATCTGACTCTATTAGCCATCGATGATTGACAGTCTCCTTTGGGTGCGCACAACACTTTTCCCAAAATGTCGACCCAACCGTCAGCCATCAACCCATTCCCTTGATAATTGATTCACAACACAATGCTAAACAAACCAATCCAACCATAGATGATTTTCATTGGTGAATTACATTCCTCACCAATTTTTTCAATGCCCGAGCATGGGCCCATTGGCCATTAGTCATCCCTACTAATCGACAAAATTATTCTCTAGTTCGGTCGACCTGACCATCGACCATCGACCACTTCTAGGATGTTGTGGCAACTGCTGACATATTATGACATGTGGATGTTGATGTGGCATGCCATGTCATCATAAGGTGTCAACTTCATT
This sequence comes from Picea engelmannii, assembly GCA_009831015.1. Lineage (NCBI taxonomy): Eukaryota > Viridiplantae > Streptophyta > Pinopsida > Pinales > Pinaceae > Picea > Picea engelmannii. The sequence goes on from ML781054.1 coordinate 537,170, forward strand.
GATGTGGAATGAATGACACGTGGATGCTGGCATGGCATGAAATTCCATCACCCCCTTCCCTTTATCGAACATCGATTGTTTCTCTTGGATGACTTGAACACCTCACCGAATCGTCCAATGCCCAACCATCGTCCCATCGACCATTGACAATTTTTGTTGCTCGATCAAAATGATTTTCCAAGTTGGCCAATTCTCGACCATTGGCCCACCAGTCATTGGCAACTGAAAACACTTCATCGAATTCGATCGACCCATGATCGTCAACCATCGTCCATCGGGGATGTCTTTCGGCCAAAACAACTCTTCTCCAACTAAACCAACCAAACCATTGGTCGTCGATGATTTCTATTGGTGAAATTCAACACTTAGTGATTTCTGATCAAATTCCAGGTGAATCTAAGTCGTCCATCTTGAATCTAAGATGATATTGATCGTCGATCAACTCCCTTATTCCATCCTCCAAAAACCAATCTAGACCGTTGATATGATCTATTTTCCAAATGGTCAAAAATGAATCCTAGTCCTTGATTCACTCAACCTTCCAAACGACCGAAACCTTATGAATGTTTAAATTTATCAAAACAAAATTTGGGCCATTGATTGTGATATCAAATGAGATCTCGGTCATCGATTTCCCAAACTTCCTACAAGTCCAAAATTACCATTAAAACACAAATTTTGACCATTCCTAGTCGATTTTGACTCTGCAACCTACATATTTGTTGGAAAGTGTTATGCTTGTCATTGATGGCAAGTACAACAGTGAAGATGACAGGAAAACAGAAGACAAAGGAAATCAAGCTCAGGAGGAATAGCAGTCTTATATGCGCACGAAGCATAGGAAAGAGACCGAGAACCGTCAGATCTCACTCGGAAATCCCGACAGCTGTTGGATCGGGAGAAGCTGCGTAGATATTAAACGCAGGAGTTAAGAGCAGAGAAGAAGTGATCTAAGCCGTCAGATTAGAAGCAAACCCCGACAACTGTCAGATATGCAGAAGCTGCGAGGGAGATAAGCCATCGGAGAATCGGGGATCGCGATTTCCAAATGCAAAGAACAATGACAACGAAAACCCC